>OX387239.1:147788538-147948538 GCA_947561735.1 Cenchrus americanus | reverse complement strand
ACCAGAAAACCACTAGGTTACTCGGTTGAGCCACGAAACCGAGGCCGAAGACTCGACGAGGGGGTGCGGCCACCCAGGCCGGTCCAACCGCCCAGGAGGGGCGGTCAGACCGCCTGGGGCCGGTCAGATCTCTCGGGCCGGTCTAACCGCCCAAGGGGGGCGGTCTGACCGCCCTGGCCACCGGCGCCGAGATGCTTCGAAGCAGAGGACACGTGTCGGGATCGCAAGGCTTGCGTCGAGGCTAAGCAGGGTGCGGTCGCTGGGCATCCGCCCGATGAAGAAATTCCGAAGACTTCCAAATCCGCCCCCGAGGGGCATGTATTCCTAGTTATTAGTGAAGGGTAGTTTAGTCTTTTGGGTGCCTCCATATATACTCATTGAGTGGGTGGATGGCAGTTAACTCTTGGAACCCTAGCTCATTTGTTTTTCCATTTTCGTTCTCCATTTTAGCTAGTTTTTCCTAGGACTAGCTTGAGAGCTTCATGTGAGATCTAGAGAGAGGGATGGATGTTTGAATGGCAAGCTAGACCTTGTACGAACCTTTCATGGTATGTATAAATGGTTCGGCGTTGTTCCTCAAGGTGGTTTTCCCGTCTCTTTTGTGGTGATTTTCGGAGCTCTTTGTTGGCGGTGTTTTGAGAATGATTTCTTGGGGTTTTTGGTGGGTGTCACGTATGAGGTTCATGTGCCTCTTTGGCTGGTGACTTTGCCCCCAAATCTCTCTTGAATCGGACTCGATTTGGTGGTTCTTTGAGTTGGGAGAGTTCTTGACCTAGAGAAGCGATTTCGTCGATTCCTCTTGATTGTGAGCGTTTTGGGTCAATTCCTTTGAGGTAGAGGTTGCCCAGGAGGTAACCCAGCTAATCCCGAAGTTTCGCTGCAATCCATGGAGTGATTCTGGAGATCGGGCGCGAGGAAGTTAGGGTTTGACCCGCGGGCTGTTTTTCTGGAAGAGGCGGTCTAACCGCCAGGGGGCGGTCTAATCGCCCTGGGTGTTTCCAGGTCAAAGTTTTGTTTCGCCGGATTTTCCTCTGTGAGTTTGTTCGCTTTGATCAGAGGAGCGTCTGGGTGAAATTTCGGGTCGTTCTCGTGCTGTTTGCTAGGTGTTCTTGGTTGGAGTTCGTTGCTGGGTACAGGAGGTTAGACCGCCCCTGGTAGCCGGTCTAACCGCCCCTAGGCCCCTGGGTGGAGTTTTGGTTTTCACCAAGATTTTCTGGTAGCTAGCATGGCCTTGACCAGAGATCTTTGTTGGTGAAACCGTGGTGCATTTTGGTGCTCGGAAGAGGTGTTTCAGAGAATTTCTTGGTTACCAGGTGGAGGCGGTCTAACCGCCCCCTATACCCGGTCTAACTGCCCCCCTCTGGTTAGCCGGCTTCCGAGTTGTTTCCGCTGTCGTTGGTGCGTGTGTGTTGTGGTTGCTGGTAGAGTTTGTTTCTAGGACCAGTAGCACTCCAGTGGCTACGTGGTTTTGGCAAATTGAAGGTAGATGTGCGGAGCGTGTGATTTTGGGGGTCCGACCGAGCTAGTTCGTCTTGTCGGAGTTTCAATCTCCCTCGAGAAGAATTTTTATCGGCTCCCATTCACTCCCCCCACTCTGGTCACCTAATCGGTCCTTCAAGTGGTATCAGAGCCGGTTCGGGTCTTTGTTGACTCTAACCAGTCTAAGATCCAAGGATGGTGTACCAGGAACAAGGTTCGGGTCCTCCACACTTCGATGGCAAGAACTACCAGATGTGGAGTAAGCGGATGGGTGCGTTTCTCCGCGAAAAGGGTCAGATCCTTTGGGATGTCACGGTGGACACAGGCTATGTCCAGCTGATGGATTTCCTTGCTCCAGGATCGAGGGACAGATTCGACGCCAACAATAAGGCGGTCGACTACTTGTTTCGTGCTTTGTGTCAGCCTGAGTTTGATCGGGTGCACACCTAGCACTTGGCTTGTAGGATTTGGAAGGTGCTGAAGGAGGCTCATGTTGGGAATGCCCAGGTTCAGGCACGGATGTATGCGACCTACCGGAGAGAGTACGAGAACTTCACTCATCTCCCCGGTGAGTCCATCGATGCCTTGTTTCAGAGGTTCACGGTGGTTGTGAATAACATGAGGGCCAATGTGGACGTGCTCCCGTACGATGATCATGATAGAGCGGTCAAGCTCTTACACTCTTTGGATCGTACGATTTGGGGCAGAAAGTTCGAGGCCATTGTGGAGTCGGAGAAGTATGATACTTTAACGGTGAACGAGCTGTTCTCGAAGCTCAAGTCGGCTGAGGTGGATAGGGGCATGACAGCCAAGCTCGAGGGTCCGACTGATTCCCATAGTCTTGCCCTCATTGGTGGTTCAAAAGGAAAGGCTAACACTAACCCATCCACCAGGATGTTCTCGTTTTCCTCTTTGATGTCTATGCCAGATGATGAGTTCGATGTCCTTGGAGAGGACGAGCTGGCGCTGTTGACGAGGCGGTTCGAGAGGCTGCACGAGAACCGGGTGAACATGAGGAGGAACACGAGGACATGCTTTCAGTGCGGCAAGCCAGGACACTTCGTCGCCGACTGCCCGGAGAAGGTCGAGAACAAGGACGCTACAAGCACAAGCCGAGGAACGATGGCAAGTACTGGTCGAGGCACGACCACAAGAGCAAGCACAAGAACAAGTACAAGGACGAGCGATGATCGAGGAAGAAGGAGAGCCGAGGCAAGGCCCGAGCGATGGTTGGAGCGAGCGACGTCGACTCCAGTTCTGCGTACTCCACCTCGAGCTCGAGCAGCAGTGAGGATGAAGGTGATCGTCGCAAGAACAAGAAGTCGGCCAAGAACTTGAGCGGGCTGAGCTGCTTCGCGAGAGACGGCTTCTGCACCATGGCGCTGAGCTCCGGCAGCAAGAAGAGCACACAAAGTGACTCGGACTCTGAGTCCGACAACGAGGTGCGTGATGAGCTTCCCTGCTTGATAATCGTGATGGCATGCTTAGAGAGGCAAAGAAAATGAGAAAAGAGCTTAGGGCTTCACTCGAGGATGCTAGGACTAGACTGGCTGAGCTAGAAACACAGGTGCTTGATAGCGAGCTTGAGATTGATTCCCTTAAGGCTAGCCCTGTTGTTTCGGATGAGGTTGATTGTGCTGATTGCTACATATTTCTTGCTGATCTTGCTTTGTTTAAGGAGAAGCATGCCTCCAAGTATGAGGAACTAGATGTGCTTAGGGTTGAAGTAGCTGAGCTTAAGTCTAGATCTGTTTTGCTAGGTGCCTGCACTTCTTGCCTTGTTTTGCATGCTAAGATCGATGAGATGCATGCCTACACTAGTTCTCTTGAGGCTAAATTGAAGGAACCCATGCCTACATCATGCTCTACCTGTGAAATGCATTCTTTGAAAAATTTGGAACTTGCACATTATGTTGATCGTTTGCAGGATGAGAATGATGACTTGAGAAAGTTGATGGGTTGGTTGTCTGGTCATGAGCCTCAATTGAGAATGATTATCGAGGCATTTAAGAAGCAGGATGGTGAGGGACTTGGGGCAAACAAGGTTGGTGAGGGAAGTGGAGAGAATATCCCAGAGCCACCAAAAACCCACCACAAGAATGATTTTCCCCCAAAACCTAACCATCTTAGGAACCGACTAGACACAACCCCAGCTCCACCCATATTTCCTACACCCACAAACGATCTCCAAAAGCCTATCAAGTTTGTGAGCACTTCCGGGAAAGTGTTTTTTGGGAAAGAGAGTGAGAAGGCTAGTGAGGAGAAATCGGTGGAGGAGTTGAGTGGAGAGAAACCAAGCGAGCAGCCCCAATCCAAGCCTAAACCTAAGCTTGTGAGGTTTCGTTGTGGCTATTGTGGGAAAGAGGGTCACAAGGATGAGTTTTGCTTCAGGAGGAAGCAGGAAGAGAGGATGGCAAAGGAGTGGGCGAACAAGGATAGGTACAATCCTTCCCATGGTGTACCTAAGCCTCGTATGCCATTGCCCACGGGTAAAGCTGTGGTGAGATGTGTTCCGGCATGGGGAGATGCGAGTTCCCGCAGCCGAGGAGCAGTCCTGGAGGGGGCGGTCAGACCGGCCTGGCTAGGTGGTCAGACCGGCCCTACCCAGAGGGGGGCGGTTAGACCGGCCTGGCTAGGCGGTTTAACCGCCCCCAGAATTCTGGGCGGAGTGGTTTTTGAGGTAGTGAGTCGAGAGGTTTCAGGTCTAGAGGTGGTGTTGCTGGTGGTTGGTCTGGAGAGACAGCAGGTGGTCAGGTTGCTAGGCATTCTCCCCCTCGAGTTCACTACGGGGATGGGAGGAGTCGTAGCTTTGAGAAGGAGAGGAGGGACGGTCAACGGGTTGTCTTTCGTGGCTTTGGTCCTCCTCCAGGCAGTGAGGGGTAGTTATGGTAGGAAAGATGGCTTGATGTTTGCTAACCCCACTTTCGAGCAAATGGCTCGGCACTGGTTTTACTCTTTTGGTAGTAACCCCAGTGTTGAGTCGTTTGTTCGCTCATGTGCTCATTTTTGAATTTCAGGTGGGAGACTTGAAGAACATTTGGTTGATTGACTCCGGTTGCTCGAGGCATGTGACCGGTGACTGGGGGTGGTTCTCAAGTCTCGTCCCAGTGGTGACAAAAAGGTACATCACTTTTGGGGACAATGGGTGTGGGCGTGTGCTTTCAGAAGGTGAGATAAAAGTGAGTGACAAGATCACTTTGAGGCGTGTTGCTCTTGTTCAGTCGCTGGGGTACAATTTGCTTTCTGTGTCCCAGTTGTTGGATGAGGGTTTTGAGGTGTTGTTTCGGCGAGGTGGTTCTCGGATTTTGGACTCTCGAGGGGACCTTGTTTGTATGGTCGTTCCCGAGGGTCAGGTGTTTCGTGCTGATTTTTCTCAGTCTTCGGGTGTGGAGCGTTGTTTCTTGGCCGGTTCTTCGAGTGAGTTGTGGAAGTGGCATAAGAAGTTGGATCACTTGAGCTTTGACCTTTTGTCTCGCTTGAGTAAACTTAATTTGGTCCGAGGATTGCCACGGTTGAGGCTTGAGAAAGAGTTGGTTTGTGTGCCGTGTAGGCATGCCAAGATGGTAGCCTCTTCTCACCCGCCTCTCACCGATGTGATGACTGAGCGTCCATGCGAGCTGCTCCATATGGACCTTGTTGGCCCAGCTCGTGTGCGATCTGTGGGTGGGAAGTGGTATGTCCTTGTTGTGGTGGACGACTAGTCTCGGTATGCGTGGGTGTTCTTTCTTGAGGATAAGGGGGAGACGTTTGGTTTTGTTCGAGATCTAGTCTTGAGGTTGAGGAAAGAGAGGCACAGAGATGCCATACGAGCTATCCGCAGTGATAATGGCTCGGAATTCAGAAACTCTCATTTTGAAACCTTTTGCCATGACTTGGGTCTTGAGCACCAGTTTTCGAGTCCGTATACGCCTCCCCAGAATGGTGTTGTGGAAAGGAAGAATAGGACCTTGTGCGAGATGGCTCGGACGATGCTTGATGAGCATAGGACTCCGAGGAGGTATTGGGCTGAGGCGGTGAATACCGCGTGGTATGTGTCGAACAGGATATACCTCAGAATGCACAAGAAGACATGCTATGAGTTGATGCATGGTCGCACACCCAAGGTGAGTCACTTCCATGTCTTTGGTTGCAAGTGTTTCATTCCGAAGAAAGACAAGAAGTTGGATAAGTTTGAGGCTAGGTCTGTCGATGGCATTTTCTTTGGTTATGCATCTCATTCTAGAGCATATCGTGTGCTTAATCTTGAAACTAACCAAATCGTGGAGACTTGCGAGGTAACCTTCGACGAGACAGAGCCACGTAGTCAGCTTGTCTTTTATTGTGCAGGTGATGATGAGCTTGGCGAGGAGATCTTTCAGGAGGAGGAGCATGAACATGGAGACGATGAGGATGGCGGTGCGGTGCCCCCGGCTGAACATGTACCCACTACTTCGACTACGGTGATGAACGGACCCTCTACTACACCTACGACGACAAATCAAGAACGAGGAGAAGCTGATGTTGAGGGGGAGGTAGCATCGAGGCGAGAACCTCCCCGGCGAGTACAAGTGGATCACCCAGCTTCAAGGATCATCGGCGACATGAATGAACGCACTACACGGTCGAGGGTTCGAAACAATTCCATTTCGCTCATGCTGCATTTGTTGCTACTTTTGAGCCCAAAGACATTGGACACACACTATCTGATCACAATTGGGTTAATTCGATGCATGAGGAGTTGGAAAACTTTGAGAGGAATCAGGTGTGGGAGTTGGTTGACCCTCCCCCAGGGTGTAAGCCGATTGGTACAAAGTGGGTGTGGAAAAACAAAGAGGGAGAGAAAGGTGAGGTTGTGAGGAACAAGTCGAGGCTTGTTGCTCAAGGGTTCAGTCAGAAGGAGGGGATCGACTACGAGGAGACTTTTGCTCCCGTAGCCCGTTTGGAGGCAATAAGGATCCTTCTAGCCTTTTCCGTGGCTAAAGGGTTCAAGTTGCACCAAATGGATGTGAAGATTGCTTTTCTGAATGGTGTGTTGGAGGAAGAAGTGTATGTGAGGCAGCTTCCGGGGTTTGAGAGTGAGAAGTACCCCCACCGGGTGTACAAGTTGAAGAAGGCACTATATGGGTTGAAGCAGGCACCTAGAGCTTGGTATGGCAGGTTGAGGGGGTTCCTGTTTGAGAGAGGCTTTGAGATGGGGAAGGACGATCAGACCTTGTTTTTGCTGAGGCAGGGCAGAGATATCCTGATTGTGCAGGTGTACATGGATGATATTGTCTTTGGTGGCTCGTCTAACTCTCTTGTTGCAAGGTTTGCAGATGATATGAGCAGGGAATTTGAGATGAGCATGATGGGCAAGTTGCAGTTCTTCCTCGGGCTACAAATCAAACAATTAAAGGAAGGAACATTTGTGCACCAGGCTAAGTACACCAAGGACATGGTGCGGAAGTTCAAGATGGAGGACTCCAAGGCTATGACGACGCCGATGAGTACGACTACAGCTCTTGATGCGGACGAGGAAGGTGAACACGTGGACCAGAAGGAGTACCGGAGCATGATCGGGTCATTCCTCTACTTGACGGCGACGAGGCCGGACATACAGTTCTTGGTGTGTCTGTGCGCTCGTTTTCAAGCATTTCCGAGGACTTCGCATCGGCAAGCGATGAAGCGAATTTTCAGGTACTTGCGTCACACTCCCGACTTCGGCCTTTGGTACTCCGCGTCCTCTTCTTTGGCGCTTCATGGTTTTTCAGACGCGGATTTTGCCAGGTGTCGGTTGGATAGGAAGTCCACTTCTGGGACTTGCCAGTTTTTGGGTTCTTCTTTGGTGTCTCGGTCTTCCCGCAAACAGTCGAGTGTTGCTCAATCCACTACCGAGGCCGAGTACGTTGCCGCTGCTAGTTGCTGCTCTTAGCTCCTTTGGATTTCATACACCATGAGTGACTTTGGTGAGGAATATACCCATGTCCCACTTCAATGTGATAGCACCAATGCCATAAGCATTGCAAAGAACCCAGTGCTCCACTCTAAAACCAAGCACATAGAAGTGAGGTACCATTTTCTGAGAGACAATGTAGAGAAAGGGAAGATAGCTTTAATCCATGTACCCACACATGACCAATTAGCCGATATTTTCACCAAACCCCTAGATCAAACAACTTTCACTCGTTTGCGGGGAGAACTTGCTGTGTGTTTGATTTCTTGAGTTGGGTGTGTGGGAGCTCCTTTGTAGCATATGTATAGTTTCCTTTGTGCATTTCTTGCATTTGACATGGCATATGTAACATGATGTATAGACATCCTTGTATCTTAGATTGCATCCATTGTGTATCATATGCATTGGAAAAGCTTCTCCTCTATACATTGTTCACCGTGGGATGCTATATATGTTTTTGTGAGCTTGTTTGGTATGCTATGGTTAGTTTGGCTTAGCTCTGGATGATCTTGTTGAATGATCAATGGTTGATGGCTATATTTTTGAAAAATGTCACATTTATGCTCTCTCATGTGTAAACGCCTTTATATGATCTTGACATGTTTTAGTGGCTTTTCTATGCTTAATTTGTGGTTGGATAGCTAGTTTATTGATCATATCGGGCCAAAGGCTCATTTGCCATCATGAATGTTTAGCCCTCTTGCTTTATCTTATGGAGGGGCATAAGTTCCTTTTTGTCGCAAAGACATTTCATGTACCATTTATAAATCTGAAAATGAAATGAAAAATGCTTGGAAAATATGTTCCCATGTCATATGTGCTGAAATTAATTTGCTTTGGGTGCTAAACCGTTGCATGATGCCTACCAATGAGAAGTCTCACACATAGAAGTAGGCATATGGCTCGGTGGCTTTGACATGACATGAGGTGCTTGTGGGTGTTTGTGATGGTCTTGTGATTAGGATGGCTGTCCTAGCATGAAGTTTGTGTGGCTTTGCCATTTTGACATGTTTTGCTCATGTTTAGGTTTTTGCTTGTGAGAGAGTAACTTTTCGCAGAATTACTCAAATCCTTTTTAGCCTTGTCCAATGGTTGTGAAACTTGGTGATCATGTAGTTAAGGTCATTACGAACCTGTAGAGTATCTAACTTGCTCATTTGGACTTGTGCAGCTCCTTGTGATGAATTTTGTATATTTGAGAAGTTATATGTTGAAAGTTTTCGCATTTTGCCTTGATTCATGCATTGTCAACAAGGGGGAGAAGTTTGTGCATGCTTTGGGCACCTGGGAGTGTTTGGAAGGTGTTCCAATTGGTTCGGGCAAATTTTGAGCAGTTTGGTGCAGGGCCGGTCACATGGGGCGGTCTAACCGCCCCCAGGCGGTCAGATGAGTGGTAGGCGGTCTAACCGCCTGGGGTAGGCGGTCTAACCGCCCTGGGCAGAGTGAGCAGGTTTTTGCTCTTTGTTGCATTCCCATGTTGCATTGCTGCATTTGTTCAGGGGGAGTGTGCTTTGGCTCAGGGGGAGCTTGCATATGTGCAGGGGGAGCTCTTTGTGGTGTTCGAGCTTCGCTTTGGTGGTTTGCGCTCTTTGCTTGAGCTTTGCTTTGTCTCGGATGTGTCGAGCCGTTGCCCTTGCCTAAGGGGTCCGAGACTTGTCTTCTTCAAGTGATCTTGCTCTTTGCCTTTCTTTGGCTTTCGATCGCTTGTTGAGGTTTCTTTTTATTTTGTTTCTTTTCTTTTTCCTTTTCTCTTGTGTTACTTCATGTGGGTGTTGTCAATGCACTCATCAAGGGGGAGATTGAGGACCATGTGTGGTTCGAGGACCGGTGGATGGTCGCTTCCTTGTGTGATGAGTGATTGACAACGTTGTGTGGACTGATTCTTGGCTAAGTATTGCAGGTGCAGGTTGCGGCTTGACTCGTGTTGGTGCAGGTGAAGAACAAGAGCGAAAGGTCGTTGCCGGTGAGGCCTCCAGGTGTGGAGAAGACAAGTAGGCTTCGTTCGAGGGACCCGGTGGCAAGTGGTGTCAAGTGCGGGCCACATGGTGGCATGAACAGCAAGGTGAAGTCGTGGACGGTTTCTTGGTAGAGCCTCAAACCAAGGGCGAGCCGGAACTACGTGGGAGCCGAGTCATGAGTGGACATTGGCGGAGGCTACACCGAGTTCGCGGGGTTTGCAGTGGTTCACCAGAAAACCACTGGGTTACTCGGTTGAGCCACAAAACCGAGGCCGAAGACTCGACGAGCGGGTGCGGCCACCCAGGCCGGTTCAACAGCCCAGGAGGGGCGGTCAGACCGCTTGGGGCCGGTCAGATCTCCCGGGCCAGTCTAACCGCCTAAGGGGGGCGGTCTGACCGCCCTGGCCGCCGGCGCCGAGATGCTTCGAAGCGGAGGACACGCGTCGGGATCGCAAGGCTTGCGTCGAGGCTAAGCAGGGTGCGGTCGCCGGGCATCCGTTCGATGAAGAAATTCCGAAGACTTCCAAATCCGCCCCCGAGGGGCATGTATCCCTAGTTATTAGTGAAGTGTAGTTTAGTCTTTTGGGTGCCTCCATATATACTCATTGAGTGGGTGGATGGCAGCTAACTCTTGGAACCCTAGCTCATTTGTTTTTCCATTTTCGTTCTCCATTTTTGCTAGTTTTTCCTAGGACTAGCTTGAGAGCTTCATGTGAGATCTAGAGAGAGGGATGGATGTTTGGGTGGCAAGCTAGACCTTGTACGAACCTTTCATGGTATGTATAGATGGTTCGGCGTTGTTCCTCAAGGTGGTTTTCCCGTCTCCTTTGTGGTGATTTTTGGAGCTCTTTGTTGGCGGTATTTTGAGAACGATTTCTTGGGGTTTTTGGTGGGTGTCACGTATGAGGTTCTTGTGCCTCTTTGGCTGGTGACTTTGCCCCCAAATCTCTCTTGAATCGGACTCGATTTGGTGGTTTTTTGAGTTGGGCGAGTTCTTGACCTAGAGAAGCGATTTCGTCGATTCCTCTTGATTGTGAGCGTCTCTGGTCGATTCCTTTGAGGTAGAGGTTACCCAGGAGGTAACCCAGCTAATCCTGAAGTTTCGCTGCAATCCGTGGAGTGATTCGGGAGATCGGGCGCGACGAAGTTAGGGTTTGACCCGCGGGCAGTTTTTCTGGAAGAGGCGGTCTAACCGCCAGGGGGGGCGGTCTAATCGCCCTGGGTGTTTCCAGGTCGAAGTTTTGTTTCACCGGATTTTCCTCTGTGAGTTTGTTCGCCTTGATCAAAGGAGCGTTTGGGTGAAATTTCGGGTCGTTCTCGTGCTGTTTGCTAGGTGTTCTTGGTTGGAGTTCGTTGCTGGGTACAGGAGGTTAGACCGCCCCTGGTAGCCGGTTTAACTGCCCCTAGGTCCCTGGTTGGAGTTTTGGTTTTCACCAAGATTTTCTGGTAGCTAGCACGACCTTGACCAGAGATCTTTGTTGGTGAAACCGTGGTGCGTTTTGGTGCTCGGAATAGGTGTTTCGGAGGATTTCTTGGTTACCAAGTGGAGGCGGTCTAACCGCCCCCTATACCCGGTCTAACCGCCCCCTCTGGTTAGCCGGCTTTCGAGTTGTTTCCGCTGTCGTTGGTGCGTGTGTGTTGTGGTTGCTGGTAGAGTTTGTTCCTAGGACCAGTAGCACTCCAGTGGCTACATGGTTTTGGCAAACGGAAGGTAGAAGTGCGGAGCGTGTGATTTTGGGGGTCCGACTGAGCTAGTTCGTCTTGTCGGAGTTTCAATCTCCCTCGAGAAGAATTTTTATCGGCTCCCATTCACTCCCCCCCTCTCTGGTCGCCTAATCGGTCCTTCAGAAGTACCGAGGGTACTCGATTCAGCACAGTAACGGCTAGTTTTCAGCCTAGTATAAAAGCCCCCCGTCTCCCTCCTCACTCATTGCTGACCAACCACGAGACAAACACTCACTTGAGCATTCACTCCACCTCTTCCCTCTCCTCTAGAGCCAATCTTTGATTCCTTTGAGCTAGAGCTTGAGAGGAGAAGTGATTCCTAGTGAGGATTAGAGAAGCTTTGAGAGCGCCTTCGAATCTCCCCATCTCAAGAGCACTTGAAGCATCTCCGGGTCTTTGATTGGCATTTGTTACTCTTGAAGCTTGCTTCTAGACGGTTAGGCGTCACCTGTTGAGTGCCCTCTTTGTGTGGTGCACCGGAGATCGTTTGTATTACCCTCTCCTTGGTGGAGAATTCTTAGTGAGCACCAATCTTCCTTTGTGGGGGTTGGAAGAGGAAAAGAGGCTCTTGGTGATAGCTCTCCCTTTGTAGGATCCTCAACGAAGACGTAGCATCCTTTGTGGGTGTGAACTTCGAATTAAATCTTTGTGTCACCCTTTGCTTGCTTGAATTCTTTGTCTCTCACTAACCCTAGAACTTGTTTTAGCCCGATCTCTAAATTGGTTGTGTTCCAACTCATCTCTTTGGTTGTAGGTTGTTCTTAGCTTCTAAACTAAGACTTTGATTCAAATAGAATTGCTAGAACTGCTATAGATTTCAAATTTCATTTTAAGGCAACTCTGCCTTGTCGGTAGTACCGACCTGGTACCGGAAGTACCGAGCCCCTCAGTAGTTCCGGCACCACGTCGGTAGTACCGACAGGTGTTTTAACTACTGCATTTGTTTCAGAAATTTGAAGTTATCCTATTCACTCCCCCTCTAGGCATCACAAGGTCCTTTCAGGTAGGCCTCATCTCCTCCGGCGATGACTCCGGCAACAACTCCGGTGACGACTCCGGCAACAACTCCGTCGACGATTCTGAAGACCATGACGCATGTTCTGAAACCATCACGCACGATTTGTCCCTGTACCTTCACATCTTCACTGTTCAATTGTTCTAATGCATCAATTTCCATTTGTTGTAGAAAGTTATTGCACATGACATTGACAGGATTTGGACTAAAATCAACAAGCTCAAGGAATCGGCTAAAGAGAAGCAGACAAGTTTTGGAACCAGCTAGAGCTAAAACAGCTTTCTTGTAAATTACAACTGTTATGAAGCTTGCATCAATATAATTTTTTCATTTGTTTTAGGACCGTGTTGTTACTCGGGATGACATTGACTACATCTGGAAAGGAATCGACAAGCAGGATGAGCAGCTTAAAGCCGCACAAAAGAGGTGGGACTAAAGTGTGTATTTTTCTCTCCCCCTCCTTGATATAACATTATTTTCTAATGACCTTTTTGACGAGTCTCGGTAAGACCATGAGAAGCTTGTCTTATTTTGACAACATCTCATTTATAATATCTTGGTAGGACTAAACTTTTCCCATATATCTCCACATAAAGCCTTCCACTGTATATATTGAGAGGAGAAAGGAGTAGAATGAATAGACTTTGAGAGACAAGATAAGATGAGAGTACAAGAGAAAGATGCAAGGAAGTTTATTTTTGAGCATGTCATTTTTTCATCTCTCTCTTATTTTCAAAATTTCTAAGATTCATTTGAAATTTGGGAGCATGAGGTAATTATTTGTGGGAAGTGCTTAAATTAATATCTATCCTCCATAAGGATGAAGGCTAGTACATTATGGAACTTTAATGATTAAATCCTTGAGAGCATTATGTTTTCTCGTGTATGATCAAGTGCAGGGTATAAGCAATGAAAGGCAACTTTGATGTTCATTAAAGGCTTGCTCGAGGACGAGCAAGGTTTAAGCATGGGGGACATATTGACGGTGAATTTCTGTCAACCTAGCCAAGAGTTTACCTTTAATGTTGGCATTGATTTATTATTCTAACCACTAGAACTAACCTCCCGTATATAACAAGTTCACTCTTGCATGTCGATTTTGGAGTTTATTGTTTACGCAGCAAATCTACGCTAAAAAGGAGACTTTCGGGATAAGTTCATCAAACACCTTAGAAGAAGATCATGAAGCCCGACAAGAGTCAAGACACGCGATGAACATGAGTCCAAATGACCCGAGGACTGAAGCGTCAACATGCAAATCTTCAGGGACTCAACCATGAAACGGTGAAGCTTGGATAGCAGGATTCCAGCCTTAACCGTGAAGGAAACAACAGCAAAGGCCCACATGGAAGTGCACACAAATAAGGAATCGCGTGAGAAGCAACCGAGGAAGAAACTGGGGCCGAACCAGGCCGAAACGGGCCTGGGCCGGCCGGCCTGGGCTTACCGGCCCAGCCCATTCCGGGCCCGGTTCAGTGCCCCCTTTGACCTAGCCGCCTCTCGGGCTATTTATAGCCCTCTGGTCGAGAGCCACGCAGAAATACATTCGTCATCCCCCGTCGAGGAGCAGAGAAGAGAAGGACACCATCCCGGAGAGGAGAGGGTCGAGATGGTTGACTAGGGTCCCCCTAGCCGGCGTGGGAACCTTGCATGGAAGACCACGTCAGAGTTTCAGGAGCTAGGATCAAGATCAAGGTAGGATCCTGGTGGTGATCTTGTCCATGTATTACTTCTATGTTGAATTAGTAGATTGAATCCGATTCTTAGCATCAAGTGCTTTCGTTGTGATTTTGTCTTCGTTTGGGTGTTTTCCTCCTTGATCTATCCGCGAGTAGGTTGCATAGGATGTTCTTGTAGCCATGGTAGCTAGAGGTGCATACCCGATCTACCAAACGTTTTCATCTTGTTCTTCTTGAACCCGCCGAGTAGTATTAACCCGTAAGATTATCCCCCATAGTGACAGTACGGTAAAGGAGAAAATCGGGCGTCCTCGGAGTCGAACAAGAGCCATGCTTTCAATGAGCTTCGATTTGCTACATTCTTCTTTACTTTGAAACTTAAACAAAAGACCCGATCCAATCTCTAGATTGGTTCTCCTCTCTCTTTCTCTTGCTACCTTCGGTGTGCGGTAGACTAGATGAGTCTTGATTATCTAGTAGATTTGATGCCAAAACAACCTCTTGAGATCAAAGCTTTTCCGCTTACTAGATTGGATCTTGCGTTACACACTGTTCCATGGATTCGATACCTTAGGTTCACACTTAAGGGAAGAAGGGTCCCTTGGCTACGACGGTGGACTTGTATGCTTGCGAGTCTAAACGAAACATGATACGCATTTACACCGTCAACAAGCCCCTTTTTCTGGCGCCATTGCTGGGGAACAAGTAATCAAGATTCAATCTAGTTTGCATTTGTGAATATTTTCAGTTTTTCTCTTGATTGTTCTTTTGCATCTCTTAATTTTGATCATCCTCAAAACAAAAAAAATCAATCTAGGTTTTTGCTAAACCCTAGTTTTCTTTTAGTTCCTTTTTTGTTTATATTTTCTAACCCTAATCGGAGATGGACGGCTACATCTCCAACAAAAAAAACATATATTTTGTGGATGGTCTAGAAAAATTTTTGCAGGCAAAGGTGACATGCGACACAAGATCTAAAAGCAGAGGTCGAACATCGTCGGAATCTCCAAGAGAAACCCCACCTCCAAGATCAAAAGGAGATCAACCTCACCCGCCACTCACCCTAGGGAGATCGTTCCTCAAGATCGTCGGAGCATCGACGTCGGCAAGAGGGAGGTCCTGTTCGACATCGATGACGTGAGAAGTACATTCAAGTCAACCATGATTCGAGGTATGCAACATGATTCATGTTAAGTACGTTCTACCTCATCATCGCATCAGAAGGGAGGAGTCAAGGGAGAATGAAGCAATGAAGACACAAAAGTTGTTGCATTCGTCAAGACCAAGAATCAATGCCCGCATGAGGACCATGTGTGGTTCGAAGACCGGTGGATGGTCGCTTCCTTGTGTGATGAGTGATTGACAACGTTGTGTGGACTTATTCTTGGCTAAGTATTGCAAGTGCGGGTTGCGGCTTGACTGGTGTTGGTGCAGGTGAAGAACAAGCGCGAAAGGTCGTCGCCGGTGAGGCCTCCAGGTGTGGAGAAGACAAGTAGGCTTCATTCGAGGGATTCGATGGCCAGCGGGGTCAAGTGCGGGCCGCATGGTGGCATGAACAACAAGATGAAGTCATGGACGGTTTCTTGGTTGAGCCTCAAAACAAAGGTCGAGTTGGGACTACGTGGGAGCCGAGTCATGAGTGGCGATTGCCGGAAGCTACACCGAGTTCGTGGGGTTTCCAGTGGTTCACCAGAAAACTACTGGATTCCTTGGTTGATCCACAAAGCCAAGACCGAAGAACTGAAGTCAGTGCCGCAACAGCGCCAGACCGGTCTGACCGGTGAGGAGCACCGGTCTGACCGGTGTGCGACGACACAGTCCGGAATCTTCGAAGCGGAGGACACACGTCGGGATCGCAAGGCTTGCGTCGAGGCTAAGAAGGATGCGGTCGCCGGGCATCCGTCCGATGGAGAAAACTTGAAGACTTCCAAAACCGCCCTTAAGGGGCTTGTATCCCTAGTTGTTAAGTAAGGGTATTTTAGACTTTCGGTTGCCTCCTATATAACCCAAGAGGTGAGAGGATGGCAGCCATCTCTTGGAACCTTAGTTCATTTGCTTTCCTATTTTCTCTTCCTATTTTTCTTAGGATTTCCATAGGACTAGCTTGAGAGCTTCATGGTGAGATTTTGTGAGAGGGTTGGATGATCGGGCGGCAAGCTAGACCTTGTATGAACCTCTTTGGTATGCATAGATGATTCGGCGTGGTTCCTCAAGGCATTGTTGTGTCGTTCCCGGTTGTTCTTGGTGGTGATTTTCGGAGCTCTCTCTTGGTGGTTTTCTCGGTGTGTTTTCGGGACCTTGCTCTTGAGGATTTGATGGGGGAAATTCGTGTGAACCCTTCGTGGTTCTTTTGCCTTTGATTCCCCTCCCAAATCCGTGAGTCAAGGGGCTTGATTTTGGGGTTTTCGGTGTTCTAGGGTTAGAGGAGTTCTTTCCGGGATTTCTTTGATTCCTCTTGATTTGACAAGTTTTGGTGGACAAAATCATGGCTATGGACTCCTCATGAGGTGTTCCTATTGTCCCCAAAGTCTTATTCAAGTCCGTGGAGCGATTCGGGAGATCGAAGTTTGGTTTTGGAGGAGTTGACCCGCCGGTGCTGTTCATCCCGAGCTGCCAAGGCTACACCGGTCTGACCGGTGCTCTTGACCGGTCTGACCGGTGCGAGTCACTTGCGGGATTTGCCTCACGTGAACTGCTTGACTCGTGTGTCTTTGGGTCTTAGTGCTGCTGGTCTGTTCTTGGTTTGTTTGGAGTTGGTTTGTTAGGTTTTGAGTAGGATTTTCCTTCCGTGTAGGTTGTGTTTTGGGGGTGGTTTTGTTCCAAGGCCTAGAGAAGTCACTGAGGCTCTCTGGAATGCTTGTTGTGCGGCTGTTGTAGCCACCAGCCTGACCAGCACTGTCCATCGGTCTAACCGGTGTCACCGGTCTGACCGACGCAAGCCATCGGTCTGACCGGTGCAGCACAGGCAACAATTCGTGCAAGTTTCCGTTGTGCGTGTTGGTGTGTTTTGGCTCGAAAGGCTGTTTGTTGGTTCCTAGGTCTAGTAGCACTTCAGTGGCTGCGAGGATTTGGCCAACTTGGGTAGTGTGTCGGAGACGTGAGTTGGAAGCCGTGTTCGTCTTGTTGGAGTCCCTATCTACTTCGAGAAGAATTTTTATCGGCTCCCATTCACTCCCCCCTTTCTGGTTCGCCGTATCGGTTCTTCACCGCATGTGAAGGCCAAAAAGATGACTAAGCCGAAGAATAAACCTACATCGAAGCCGTGGATGGTGTAGAAGTGGGATCCCCAAGATTGCAACGCCCGCAAAGAGCGTTGATCCGGAGAAAAGAGAAGTCTAGATATAGAATATGAACGAAGCGCTTGGAGGGAGGCAACCCGTTCGTCAAGTCAAGAATAAGCTACCGGGAGGACAACCCGTTGAAGAGTCAAGCTACCGGGAGGGCAACCCGAGGAAAATTTTCAAGTTTGTCAAGTAAGTTGGTCTTAGAATTTGCTATGCATTACATATTATAAATTTCTATGTGGTTGAAAAATTTTTAGAGACATTATAATTGCTCGGTCATTTTACTTGAATTTTATATTGATCATAAACCAATGACTTGAGCCATCCCAAGTTTTGTCTGTATCTTTCACAGAAACTAGTACCAAAAAAATTCAGCACCTACCCCAACCTTTCATCCTCTCCATGGTGTTAAGGTTGGCTTGTTTTAGATGATAAAAACACGAGAGTAGAGCCTTGCTATGTTTCTTCATGTTTTTAATCTTTGATGCATGGTAGGACTCGCGTGAACCTAAGGAACTTGATTTTTGGTTTCATTCATCTTGACATCCACCGGTTTCTCTAGATTAAAATTTTTTCTAAGCCCCATTAACTTTATTTTTATTCAAAATATATCTCTCATGTTTGGCAAAAAAAGAACCAAAAACTATGCCCCCACGGTCAAGCCGGAGGAACTTGCTATCAATTAATGAAAGCAATCGATCTCGGTGCAACCAAAATAAACTTTATAATTGTCTTTGATGCCTAAAAGCTCCTCTAATGATATATTTGTACTCATCTCTAGCGCTGAGTTGAGTTTTAAAGTTTCAAAATTAGAGGAGTGATTAGCATCTAAACGTGATTAAGGGAGGTTTTTGAGCTTGATTAACGTATTGTGCCTCACGATGCATCACGTGTCCACCATTTGGCATCTTGGGTACATGAAAAGGACAAGCATGGGGAAAGCAAGGGCCTTGTTTTGTAGGAAATTGGTGGAATCACAAGAGGCAAGGGAACATGATGTTAAGCAAAACAATGGAGGTGGAAGATTAATCACACAAGCAAAGATGTGGTTGTGAACAGCTCCGGCAATAGAATCTCGTGGTTCGCGTGGACACAAGGAAAGAAGGGAGCAATAAGCATCTCGGAGAAAGATCAAGCCCCTGGGGCTCCCCCTCGCCTGGTAAGTAATTTATGCATTTGTTAATTTGTGTTCTTGAGTTCTTAGGCCTTAAGTTTCATAAACAACCTAGAAAAAATTTGAGTTCCATGATGTTGTAGGATCTTGTCATGTTAACGCTGAACCTTTTTCATTCATGTTGATAATGCTTTGATGCCTAAGGCTAGCTACCTTGCTTAATGGGAGTATGGGGTCCGCTGCTCCCGTAGATCCCATCAACATATCTTTTGTAGGTTTAGCTAAAGTGGCCTTATGTACACACCTCAATAAATTAGTTTAGCTTCACCTTAATAGGTGGTTGCATGTTTAAGAATCCATAAACCCTATGGGGCTAATATCCATCCTAACTTGTGCACATCACTCACTACCCTCCAACAATAATAGTAAAAAGAATTCACCGTAATAAACTCCACCCTCCATATACTTCCCTTGTGTGTTTTCCCACCGGCAAGCAACCCCTGGTGCACTCGTTGTGAGTTAGTGCAACAACAATGTGGAAGACGACCACCAATTTATTCCCCAGGAAGACACGATCATCAAAGGCGCCATCATCGAGCTCTTCGAGGAGGCGCTCGGTCTCCGAGTCTCCCCGAAGCATGGAGGAAGATGTGGCACCACCGAGGAGCAACACGCTGCCCCTTGGTGGCATGAGGTGTACACAAAGTTCATCCATGCGGTACACCGAACTGCTAGGACACACAGAAGAGCCACCGGTTCCACCTTGATGCTCAACTCGTCATCCGCTCCACCACCATACACTCCGAGGTGTTCCAATGGATGTATCATGAAGACGGAGGAGGAGGAGGAGAGGCGTGTTCGTCTTGAGAAGAAGCTCGAGCTAAATGTTGATTTTGATGACGCCCTCCAAGTGTTGGATTCTACTCGGATATCAAATCTTGAGCAACCTTGGATGGGTGCGATTCATTATGGAGTTGGTGCGAATACTCACAAGGAGCTTAATTCGGAAGTTCTTATGACATTAGCACCGGTCATTAATGAAGGAGTGTCATGCCTTTCATTTCGCCTTGAACATGAAAAGCAACTAGTTCCTTATGTGTATATTGGAGAACTACTCAGTTACAAGAAGGAAGCCCGGAGCAAGTTGATGTCCAAGAAAAAAAATGATAGAAGGATTTTTTGGGGGAATGATTTCGAGAGAAGATTACAAGGAACCAAAAATTTCTACTTGTCGGGATTTTTTTGGGATCGAGTACTTGAAGCAAGGAAAGTGGAGATGAGAGGAGAAGGTACAAGTTGATGAAGATTATTTTTTCTCTTTCCAACATGGGGCTGAATTTATTTGTTGAAGGGAGACAAAAATTGGTTAGAGGAAGGATTTCTTGTACCGATGAAAATGATTTTAAAGGAAAATTATTTAGGAGGGAACATCCTCTGTAGCCCAAGACGGAGGGGCTGCACATGAAGCTAATAAACAAACACATGGAGGGATCCCGATGCCACCACCTTATGGAAGAGAAGTGTGCCGATTCAAGCATGGGTGAGTGGGCAGCCATGCCGGCACCTCCTCCATCATACATGTTCCCCATGAAGTTTTCATGATGCTCCATTCAATAAATACAAGAAGAAGGGACCACAGACATTGCCTATAAAATTGGTCGCCTTCACCATTGGAGAAATTTAGAGGAGGACCGGCGCAATCACAATACGAGCAAGGATACAATGTGCCGGACATCAATATCAACCACCGGAAAATAAAGGAAGAAGGAGGAAGAGAATAAAATAATAATGCTTCCAAATTCGGTTTGATTTTCTCCTTTTCCTTTTCTTTATTTTCAGCTTTTGTGCAAGTTTATATATGTGTAGCATTTTCTGTTTTTATTTATTTTCAGCATGCGTGATAATAGTAGAGTTAGTTTAAGATCACCATGAATAAAGTTTCCCACCTTGATCAACCTTTGGTAAAAATATTAAGTTGATGCCATGATAATATATGATGAAAAGTTGCCGCTTTGCTCAACTTTTGTATTTGTTTTATGCATGATTAAGCTAATGCTCTCTTTAATATGAATCTGAAATTAATTAAATGCCAGCTTAATCTTTTGTGGAGGTTATGTTAAAAATAAGACCCATAGTGTTATTTTCATGCTCTCAATTTTGGATGAGTTAAGGATTATTTGTTCTTAAAAATATATATGCTAACCTTTTCACTAATGCTACTTGCATTTTGCTCTACCTATCCAAAGTGATATATATATATATATATTGAGTGCATAAACTTTAGTATACAAGAATTATTCTTGAGTGAGTTATTTCAGGCCTTGATTTCTCTGGCCCGAGACTAAGAAGCTGGTCATTCCATTTTTGCATATCTTTTTTCTAGCCTTTCTATTCGTGCATTGTGTATCCCCACATCAGAGATTTCACAAACCTCGCCGGATATCCACCCTTAAAACCAAAAATATCATCTTTTGTGTTTACCACCTTGACCACAACCTATTATTGAGTATTGATCGTCAATTCAAGGAAGATCACAAGATGGTGCCAAGGTTGAAGATTTCAAGTATCTCTCCAAAGGAAAAATATTTCTAGTACCTACCTTATCTATATCACCTCTTTGCCCGAGGACAATCAAACGTCTAAGCATGGGGGAGGAGGTAGGTGTTAACACCAAAATTTGGTAAGGAGTCTGACCTGTGGGTCCGGTTCGAAAAAGAGTCCGTCTGGTGGAAGGAAGGATATTTTCAGAGATTTTCGGCAAAGAGATCTGCGGTCGGCTATACGCTCGGTTCGGCGAGAAGAACGATAAAGCCGATTTTGCGGGATTGGACGGTGACGTGGCTCAATCAGGGGAGACGAATGGATGGATAGGCGATCGAGCTTAGTTAGGCAATGAATCCATTCGCATCTGTACTCAACAGGGTATAAATACGACCCCTGAATGTATGTAACAGACACAATCATTCCTCAATACACACCGGCCTTACGCCAAATCCTAGAGTCCTTGTCGTGTCGTCGAGTTCTTCGAGAGGGCCATTCGATCCGTCGACCTCCGTGAGTACCGGCAACCTTGTATCATGTCTAGTATCATGCGGTGGATTTAGATCTGATGCAAGTAGTCTTGTTACCATGCTTCGTGTCATGCGGTAGATTCAAGCTTGGTTAAGAGGGTTTCTTGTTAGATCATGAGCCATGCGGTAGGCTAAGATCTGGCTTGAAGCTAGTTATCGGCTCTGTTGGATTTTGGCAAGATCCAATAGATTCATTAAGTTACCCCGTGTTGCTTTGAGTTTTACTTTATGTTTTAATTCATGTAACACATTTTTGCCCAATCTAGATGGGTTTGGATCGGCTATATCTCTTTTATGATCCTTGTTCGAGTCAAGTTAGTTAGTTTAACGTGTGGATCACATGCTCTTCGATAGCCGAAACCGAATCGATCTAGGTTGTTACATGTTGCGGGTTCAAGCTTGCCAACGTTGGTATAAATCTTGAAAGAACTGAGTATCACGCGGTAGATGCATGTTTTTGGGTTGCTTTGGAGCTAGTCATCCGGTGGACTAGATTTCAAATCGATCTGATAGATTTATTTTGCTTGGTAATGTTCATTCCTTCTTCATGGACCCCGAATCGGCTGTTTAGCTGTATTCGGTTATGTTTCTTCACGAGTAGAACACGTGCGTAATTCATGTTTTAAATAATGTATTCTTTTAGCTTTCCGTATTTAGATTGTATCATGCGGTGGATAGATCTATTTGTGGAAAGTGGTACGATCTCCATGCAAGTTGTATCATGCGGTTGATAGATTTGTTTGGCATCGTACCCGACGGGTTTTAAAGTACCTAGACATGCGGTAGACTAGCGCTTTGGACCTATGCATGCTTGTTTATTACATGTTTATGCTCGCGCTTTGCTTTATCTATTTATTTAACGTTGATCATCATGGGGATCGGTCATGGTCTTGCGTGCGTGCATCTTGGTTTAAGCAAAGACCGATCGCCGTCATGCTTACATCATCCATTCGGCTATGTCACTTTTCCTTTTATAAGCTCCCGAATGGTTTCAGTTTATTGGCAGATAGCTTTTCATAGCTATGTGTCATCCCATCTGGCTCTGTAGCCGTAAATATGGAACTGTCTGGTACCACTCGGCAAGTTCCAAGCTTTGGTATTTAACTACTTTGTCTTTTGTTAATTTTCAGGAAAAATTGACTGGCACGTCTTGTGATTCTTTGCACGTGTGAAGCCAGCTTGTTCGGCTTGCTGTGTGTTTGGCGCTAGGTGCACATTTCGCGTCAACACACTTTTTGGCACGCTCGGTGGGACCACAGCCGAAAAATCAAGATGCCTGACATCGCGGATATCATGGATGTCAACATTGAGGACCTCTCTCCTGAACAACGGTAGCAGCTCCAGGACGCCGTGGACCAATTCCAGCAGAAGTGTCTGCTGTCCTTCAAGAAGAACAGAAGTGGCGTCCCGTACCTGAAAAATGAGATGCCCAGGGTATTCTTGCCAGGGGAGAGCGACGCCACGACCCAGCAGGAGAGGGAGGAATGCCTGCAAGCATTCCGGGATTCTGCGGACCATGTCTTGAGCAGGCACCACAGGGCTTTCCTTGGTGCATTCAAACAAATGATGGTGGCTGTCTTCGGTCCAGGCATGGAGCAGGCATTCAGCAAGACACCCATCCAAGCGGGCACCGTAGAGTTGGGCGAGTCAAGCTCTCAACCGCCATTACAGAGCCAGCCAGTCCAGCCTCCTCCTCAGAGCGCTGGAAGTCAAGCTTTCCAGCCTCCACCGCAAGGCGCTGGGGTCAGCCATTTCAGCCCCCACTGTAGGCCTCAGGAGGGCGACCAATCCAGCCACCACCGCAGGGCAGCACGGGTCAACCTGTACAACAGCCGAACCCGTATCAGCCCACGTACGGGGAGTTGGCGTTCGGCTCACCTGGGGCCCCGCTTGCTTCCGGCCACAGGATTGCTCCGGCAAGCAACTGGCTACAGAGGAACCTATACGGCGGAGGCTACCACGAGGTGGGAAACTACGGAGCCATCGACGCTTTCCCGCACCCAGGTTACGCACCAGCTGTAGGCACACAGGAGGACGACGCCCTGGCGCGGAAGATGGCCGAGTTGATGCAGAATCAGTTCGGCCTCAAACCGAAAATGCAGGGACCTGCCTACACGCCGCCGTTCCCAGAGTGGTACTTCAATGTGCTCCTTCCGCCAAGGGTGAAACCTCCGACGGAATTCACGAAATTGTCCGGGCAAGATGACACAAGCACAGTGGAGCACATTGCTCGCTACCTGATGCAGCTCGGAGAATGCTCAACTGAAGAAGCGTTCAGGGTCAGATACTTCCCCGCATCACTGACGGGCCCGGCATTCCAGTGGTTCTCATCCTTGCCCCCTAAGTCAGTTAGCACATGGAAGGAGCTGGAACGGAAATTCCACGTCCACTATTTCAGCGGCAGCTCAGAGAAGAAGCTAATCGACCTTGCCACCCTAAAGCAGAGGCACAGCGAGACGCCATTGGAATTTCTCAGGAGGTTCAGGAAAGTTAAGGGCATGTGCTCTTCGCTCAACTTGCCAGACGACCAGTTAGCCGACATGGCCGTTGCCGGGATGCTGCCAGCCGTGCGTGAGAAGCTGTTTGGCATGGAGTTCGAAAACCTGGGCCAGCTGTCTCAAAAGCTGTCGTTAATGAGTAACCAAGCATATGGTTTCAAGAAGGATGCCAGGTTTGGCAAACAGCATGACGTGGCGGACATCTACAACCAGTTCCTGGACAAGGCCGACCTGATAGAAGATTCTGATGATGAACTGGATGTGGCCGCAGCCGAAATCATGTGGGGGAAAGAGCCATTAACGATGAATCAGCGCTGGGTCAAACAGACCAAAGGCACCTACGATTTCGACATCACGAAGGCTGACAAGCTGTTTGAGCTCCTAGTGAAGGAAGGCCGAATCAGATTGCCTGAAGGGCATTCCATGCTTCGGCCCGATGGAGTAAAGGAGAAGCGTTACTGCGGCTTCCACGACAGGAACTCACACTCCATCAACGACTGCAGGGTCTTCAGGATGAGGATCCAGAAAGCCATCCAGGAGGGACACCTCAAATTTGATAACAAGACGAAGCTGGATGGCCAACCCTTCCCTCAGAACATGGTGGGATTTTTCGTCAACATGGTGACGGCTGAGGAGAAGGGCAAGGTCAATGTCTTGACCTTAGCCAGGGCTAGGCAGGACGGAACAGTGGACCCGGAGCGTCAAGTAACTTTGGAGCAGGTGCATGGTGAAGCCCCCCGCATTCTCAAAAGCCACATCGAAGCCGGGGAATCATCCAGAACCAAGCCCAGGGTGACCACGCGCATCCTCCTCAACAAGTGGCAGTGCCAGTTGGAAAAAGAGCGCTACCAGAAGCGAAGATATGAGGAGGAGAAGCGCAGAGCCGAAGAGGAGGCACACAGAAGAGACCTGGAGCAATACACACGCGAGCGAGAGCGCGCGCGCCGGGGATGTGCGTTCTTCGAGTGCACCGTTGGAACGAGGGTTTGAAGCTGCCCACGCTGAGGAACTGCCCTGAGTGCAGTGATAGGTATTTTGAGTACAGGCAGGAGACTGCCAATTGCCGATCCGTCCATGAGAGAATTGGAAGGATCCATCCTAACGAGGATCGGTGCCAAAAATTTGAAATCATTGATCATCCCAGGAAAAGGCAAGCTGATTTAAGGTGGGCTGATCAAGAAGAGGACGAGGACGAGTACATCTGGCAGAAGGGGCAATGGTGCCCGCCTGGCCTAAGAAAAAGTCAGAAGCGAAGGGTCCAACGCTTGAGGAACCATGAACTGAGGCAGGCTGGGATCCAAACAAGGCAGGTGTGGCGTCCAAAGGATCAACCTGAATGGTCAAAGCGTTCGGCTCCAACGTGCATGGTATATTTTCTGCCGAATGAGTTTATGGCTCCTGCTAATCAGGTTGTGCAGGAAGAGGCGTCCCTAGATGATGAGCAGATCGAGGGGATGATGGCGCAGCTGGTGCTAGCCAAGCAAGCCATCTTCGACAAACCGGCCAAAAATCGACACATGAGGCCGCTGTACTTGAGGGGATATGTCAATGGCAAGCCATTGACCAAGATGTTTGTCGACGGTGGAGCGGCAGTCAATGTAATGCCGTACACCACCTTCAGGAAACTTGGCATGGGCCCTAGCGACCTGACGCCTACAAGCATAATACTGAACGATTTCGCTGGGAATCCTTCAGACACCAAGGGATGCGCTCACGTGGATCTGATGATCGGGTCCAAGACACCGGCTCACGACCTTCTTTGTTATCGAAGGTAAAGGAGCCTACGACCCTCTTCGCTTGGACGGGACTGGATTCATGCCAATTGCTGCGTCCCATCCACCATGCATCAGCAGCTCATCCAGTGGGTGGATGATGATATTGAGGTCGTCCAAGCAGATGACTCCGTGAGCGTTGCAAACATGGAACCAGCTTTCTGGGAGTATCAAGGCATTGGATCGTTTCTCAGGGAAAGACTGGGGAGAAGGTCCTGTTGAACCTGTCAGCAGCGATCAACAGCCGATTCAAGCAGTCGGCTCTTATAGTAATTTTTAATGGAGAACCCCGTCGATGGCACTAACGGCAAGTTGGGGCGAGGATTTATGTCGGCTCATAAATTAGAAGAAGTTGATATTGGAAGCGGTGATAAGCCAAGGCCGACGTTCATCAGCGCAAACTTGCAACCAGACATCAGGGAAGAATTAATCAAGCTGCTCAAGGAATATAAAGATTGCTTCGCCTGGGATTATTCGGAGATGCCTGGACTGGATCATTCCATCGTTGAGCATCGGTTGCCAATCAAATCTGGTTTCAAACCATACAAGCAACCGCCCCGGAAAATCTACAAGGATGAGGTATTGGCGGATGTGAAGAAAGAAGTTGAATGATTACTTGATGCAAACTTCGTTCGGCCATGCAGATATGCGAAGTGGATTTCTATCATTGTCCCCGTTTACAAGAAGAATGGAAAGATGAGGGTCTGCATAGATTTCAGGGATCTGAACAGAGCTACTCCGATGGATGGTTACCCCATGCCTATTGCCGATTTGTTGATTGACGCCGCGGTCCGGACACAAAGTGATCGGTTTCATGGATGGCAATGCGGGATACAACCAAATCTTCATGGCAATAGAGGATATATCAAAGACGGCCTTCAGATGTCCTGGTCATATAGGCCTGTTTGAATGGATAGTCATGACATTTGGGTTGAAAAATGCCGGTGCAACTTATCAGCGAGCCATGAATTACATTTTTCACGAGTTTATCGGCAAAATTGTAGAAATTTACATTGATGATGTCGTGATCAAGTCCCTAAGTCATGACACACATTTGGAAGACGTAAAAAGGACCTTGGAGTGCACCCGAAAGCATGGTCTGAAGATGAATCCAAACAAGTGCGCTTTTGGGGTATCAGCTGGAGAGTTCTTGGGATTTTTGGTCCACGAAGGGGGGATTGAAGTTGGCAAGAAGAGCATGAAGGCTATTGATGAAGTTGCACCTCCAACTAATCTCAAGGAGTTACAATCACTGCTCGGCAAAATTAATTTCGTGAGGAGATTCATTTCAAATTTGTCACAGAAAGTTTTGCCATTCTCTCCACTGTTGAAGCTAAAGAAAGATCAGAAGTTCACATGGGGCGACGAACAACAAAAGGCTTTCGATGAGATCAAGCAATACATGAAGGAGCCACCGGTCTTTGGTCCCTCCTCAGCTGGATAAGCCTTTTAAGTTGTACGTGGCGGCCGATACCCAAACCATTGGATCGGCTCTTATTCAAGAATTCGAAGGAAAGGAGCGGGTAGTAGCATATCTTAGCCGAAAACTACTTGATCCTGAGACCAGGTATTCGGCTGCGGAGAAGCTGTGCCTATGCATGTGCTACTCGTGTACAAAGTTTCGGCACTACTTGTTGAATGCCGAATGCACTGTGTATTCCAAGTTTGATGTAATAAAACATATGTTATCTATGCCAATTTTGAATGGCAGGATTGGCAAATGGATCTTGGCTTTATCAGAGTTTGAGTTAAAGTTCGAATCGGCAAAGGCTATTAAGGGACAGATCATTGCCGATTTTATAACTGAACATCGCGATCCGTCAATTGATTTGCTTGAAATTACTCCTTGGGCTTTATTTTTTGATGGATCATCATGTGGTAAAGGTGGGGGAGTAGGGATTCTACTAATTTCGCCTTGGGGTGAGATGTTTGAATTTGCCATCCCTATACGACCTTGTTACAAACAATCGGCCGAGTACGAGGCACTGCTTCGAGGGCTTCAATATTTGAGAGAAGCTGGGGCCGTTTCAGTTGAAGTTTATGGAGACTCAAAGTTGGTAATCAAGCAATGGAACGACCAATACGAATGCAAAAGCGAAGCGCTGAGAAGTTACTACGAGGAATGCAGAGAGATCTTGAAGAGCTTCCCGTTGGTAACTCTGCAGCGTATTCCTAGGGAGCACAATGAAGAAGCAAACAGGTTGGCTCAGAGCGCCTCTGGTTACAAAGAGAGTAAAGAAGCGTTTGTTGCAGATACATGTGCACTGGGGACGGATCTTGCGGAAGATGATTGGAGAAAAGAGATTGTTGACTATTTGAAGGATCCATCCCTAAAGGTCTCTAGGAAGCTCAGGTACAAGGCCATAAAATTCGTTCTTCTGGATGACAATTTGTTCTATAAATCATTAGATGGGGTATTGTTACGATGCCTGGGTCCACAAGAAGCCAAGAACATGATGGGTGAAGTGCATGATGGGATATGTGGAGCACACCAATCGGCTTACCGCATGAAAT
Organism: Cenchrus americanus; assembly: GCA_947561735.1. Taxonomy (NCBI): domain Eukaryota; kingdom Viridiplantae; phylum Streptophyta; class Magnoliopsida; order Poales; family Poaceae; genus Cenchrus; species Cenchrus americanus. The sequence continues at coordinate 147,920,518 of OX387239.1, read as the reverse complement.
GGGTTATCAGACAAGCTGGGTGCTTTTGGCTGACGATATTAGAGGATTGCTTTGAGTATTACAAAGGATGTCAAGATTGTCAGAGGTTTGGAAATATTCAAAGGGTCCCCGCGTCAGCATTAAATCCCATTATCAAGCCATGGCCATTCAGGGGCCGCGGGTATAGACTTGATTGGCCGATTAATCCACCATCTAGCAAGGGGCATAAGTTTGTGCTTTTGGCTACGGACTATTTTACTAAATGGGTTGAGGCGATCCCACTGAAGAAGGTGACGTCGGAAAACATGGTTGAATTTGTCAAGGAGCACATCATCTATCGGTTTGGAATCCCTCAGACAATCACAACTGATCAAGGGGCCCAATTCGTGTCCCTGGAGTTCAGAGAGTTCGCCGAAAGCATGGGGATCAAATTGTTCAACTCTTCTCCTTATTATGCCCAAGCTAATGGTCAGGCGGAGGCTTCTAATAAGATCATGATCAAGCTGATACAAAACAAGATCGACCAGAAGCCAAGAAGGTGGCATTCGGTACTCAGTGAGTCACTGTGGGCTTACCGAATGGCCCCTCATGGAGCTACAAAAACCTCTCCTTATGAACTGGTTTATGGGCATCATGCAGTTCTACCTTGGGAGATGCAGTCAGATTCAAGGAGAGTTGTGTTACAGAAAGATTTGAGCTCCAAGGATTACAATGGCCTAATGATGGATGAGCTAGAGGATTTACACATGATCCGTCTTAGGGCCCTGGAAAACATCAAGAAGAACAAGCTGCGGGTTGCCAAGTACTATAACAAGAAAGTAAAAGTCAGGCAATTTGCAGAAGGGGATTTAGTTTGGAAAGCGCTACTGCCGATTGGAACTAAATATAGCGAATTCGGCAAATGGTCCCCTAACTGGGAAGGACCTTTTCGTGTGGTCAGATGCGTCCCTGGTAACGCATACATATTGAAAACTTTACTAGGAGAAGAGTTCTCTGCAACAATAAATGGAAGATATTTGAAGAAATATTATCCTAGTATTGAAATCGGTCGATGATCACCAGCAGCGGGATTACATGCATCTGACACAGCAGCTGGCGCTCAAGAACGAGGCCGCCTTTAGAACAAAAAATCCCCAAACAAGAAAATGGCCAGTGCCTAGATGCATTACCCTTAGCACAAAACTACATTACAACTACCTCTTGCAGGTTTACATCCAACAACCCTGGTGATCAGGACATCGAGGAGGTGGGAAGCAGAAGGCCTGGAGGAAGAAGCGGAAGTATGGTTCAATCTTTTCTTTGCTTCTTCGGCTGCTCCCTCTTCAGTTGCTCCAGGACCACCGTGACGGCAACTTGGAATGCACGGGGGTGACCATGATTTGCAGCCTCCACCAAGCTGTCCCAAGCCGCTTTCAGGTTGTTGTACCTGTCAGAGACATCTGGAACAGAGGAGTGGATGTTAGGGGCAAGAAATCCAAATGTGGGCACGAAGTCAAGAAGAAGTCAGAAACATTTACCCCCCACTAGTGCCTCCAGAGCCATGCGACGCTCGCGTTCGGCTTGGCAACGAGCGGTGATGTCCCTGAGGCCGTGCTCCAGGTGCCGAACGCGGCGGCACAGTTGATGGCTGGTCCTCTGTTCAGGCGTGGCGTCCTCTGCTTCGAGGGAGGAATCAGAGGAGATGTACTCAGGCACGTCTTCGGTCCCGATGATTTCTTCAGGAAGCCAATCAAGGCTGAAAGAGGAAAAGATGAGGAGGTAAAGCGCAAGATCATATGGGAAACAAGGAGTAAATCAAGGGAAAACTCACCTTCGAATCGTGCGTTTCTTTGGAGGGCTGCTCTCCTGGGGATGCTTGCCTTTGTCCATGGCCTTGGGGTTTTTTCCTCTGGAGACAGGGGAGGAAATGAGAAGTGATGGATGAGTGTGCGAGTGGATTTGCAGGGCATCTCAGCGGGCTATTTTATTGACCGAAGGGGGTGCATTGGGAGTGATGATGGCCGGCGCACCTTGTTGGAATACCAAACGGCAGGGTTTTCTTCCCGAATGCGAAGGGTTTTCGCTTGAACAGTGCTTATGGATTGCCGATTCAGGGATCTTCTGTGGATTTTGCGCCAAGGGGGATCTGTTCTCGCGTATTCGGCTCAGAACAGTTCCCGTATACGTTTAAGGAAAAACAAGATTCACGGATGCAAACATAAAGAAAAATCATCGCAGTGCAAGCACAGAATTCAAAAGTTCTTTATTTATTGCCGATATTCAAACATCCCTAATACAGTCTAGTCAAAAAGCACGTTCGGCACGATTGGGGATGAGTGATTTCGGCAATGGCGTCGCCGTGGCCATCGAGGCGCTCCAAGATGAGCTCAATCTCCTCGATGTCTTCTGGCACGCCGCCCCGGAAGCCGTGCGGCCTGGTGGAGTAGTCGACGTCCGTGTGCGTCGCCATGGCAGCCAGGCCCAGGGTGGTGCACAGGCGAACGCCATGGATGGCCACTTCATCAACGCGGTGCTCCACCGCAGCAAGGCGCTCCGCCGGTGTGTCTCCGCGGGCGTTCACCTTGTCGGCCAGTTGCTCCACCAGCATCTTCAGCTGGTTGAGCTCGACATCGCGGGCTGCAAGGTGCAAGAAAAGAAAAAAAGGGAGATTAGCATCAAAGGCCGGATTGGATCAAAAATTGATTTCAGAGCGGTACCGTCGATGGTCTCCAGCAGCTGCTTGCGCTGGTCCTCCCACTCCAACTCGGCTATGCCCGTCTTTTTGGAGACGTCCTCCAGCTCGCGCTGGGCCGTCTCCAGTTCTGCCTTGAAGCGGAGAGCGTCGAGTTCCCCGTAGGGCACGGGGGAGTGGCCGTCAGACTCCGAGGAGTCGTCTGGAAGGGGCTGACCGGTCGGTGCAGGAGACGGATTCCACTGAATCAACCTGAAAAAAGGATGATCGTCAAAACAAAAGAAGATCAAAGATGAATCAAGGAAGAGGGATTGACGATCATTGCCTCCGGCACGCATTGGCGCTACTCCCCTCCGCCTCATCAGAGGCGCGGCGTCGATTGAGGCGGCGCACCATGCTGCTCTGGGATGTGCACTGTTTGGAAAGGAGAAGAGTTGAGATTGGCAAAGATTCGAGAGCTAAAGGCTTGGTGGAAAGCTAGGGGCACCTACGGTTTCATTTATAGGCCTGGCAAGACAGATCGTGGCCTCAAGTCGTGGCTCTAGATCGTGGCGCATATCCCAAGAAAATCGGAAGGTGGAAAGGTTTCCTTGACCAGTCCGCCAATGGGTCGCTTGGAGTTCTAGGCTGAGTCATATTCAGTTGACTGGCTCGGCTGAGAGGAGTCAAAGTGCCATTCGGGTGTTGGCATTTCTTTGCCGAATGAGTCGTTCAGCATTGCATTTAAGGTTGCGCAGAGGAAAAGGAAATAAAATTGCAAGAACAAATATTACAAGAGCGACCAATTCGGTTACACATCAATTGAAGCATCTAAATGTTCAAGTATTTCGCAATTACACTACGGACATTTGATGTTGCTTGGCGAAAATTGTCCAACCGCTCCTGATAATCTTTCTAGGCACTAGACAAGGTGGTAAGTTCTGCATCACATTGTTTCACCTTGGCTATAGTCGATATTGCTTCCTCTTGGGTCTTCTCTATCAATCCAGGGAGCTCGGCTATTTTCTTGTCATCGGCCTCTATCTCAGCTGACAGGCTTCTCAATTCTGCCTCCAAAGCGGCTTTTCTGGCAATTTTCAAATCACGAGAAGCTTGCAGATTGGCCAATGTATCTTTATGGCTCTCGGTCTGAGATTGTGCCCCTTTCATGGTTTGTTCAGCACTGGCCCTCTTCTTTTCAACAGCTGGGCGGGAGGACACCTTCCTCAAAGCTTGCCTTATGGGCACGTAGTGAATTTCCAGGCCAGAGATAGATGCAAGAGAGGCACTGATGTCCTCAGGGAGTTCTTGGCTAATGGGTTCGAGCATTTCTTCAAAGTGATCGAGATCCTTGAACTGATCTCGTGCATCTCTTTCCAGCCAGGCAAAGATCTCCTTGAGCTTTTCTAGCACTTCCTCTGACAAAGTTTGATGCACTCCTTCCATTGCCTCGGCAACTGGATTGTCCCCCATTGACAGACTTGAGGATTATGGGGCCTGATCCTAAGAAAGCAGTATTGCCGAGTCAGGAGTGCTGAAAGTAAAAGGTAGCAGAGTTAAGTGCAAATGAGTACCTGATGTCGATTTACGGAGCCGGGCAGTACTTTGTTCAGGGGCAACCACTGGTAAAGGAGGTGTTCCAGGCAGAGCTGAAGCTTCTGTGTGAGAAGGCGCTGATGCAGTTGCTAGCAACTCAGGAGCTTCTGGCTGAAGAGGAGATGGGTTCACCTCTGCTGGGGTTGATGTCTCTGCATGACCAGTAGGTAATTGGGCCTTTGGAGGACTTGATGGTTCTGGTTGGATTGGGAAATTCATCTCTGGAGAGTTTGTTACTTCTGTTTGAACAGGGGGTGATTGAGTCCCTGATGAAGATGAGATTTCTACTTGGACAGGTAGCTCAACCCTGGGTGGACTTGTTTGTTGAGACACTGGGACGTCCACAAGTTGTTCTTCCATTGTTTCTTCTGCAAGTGCCAGATTAAAAATAAATGCCAGTGTTCATCCTCAAGAAAGAGGTCAGTGAAGGTCATACCAGTGGATGGGGCATTGGCAGGTCCTGAAACTGGAGATTGTTGATTTCTAGTCTGAAAATGCACAAGATATGGTTTATCAGAAACAGAGTAATCTTGTGATCAAGAAAGGAAAAGATTTTTACCTCAACAAGGACTTTCTTGATAGTTCTCCTCCTCTTGGCATTTGGAGGGGCAATCGGAGACAAGCCTTGCCTCCCGTCGGCGGCAAAGGCCGGACGGACTTGGGTCCGTTGTGGCAAACCTAGCCATTAGGCGAGCCGGGGTTGGTGACTTGAATCCCAATGCCGAGATTGGGCCCACCGCATTATAAGTAATATCCCTGGCCCGAGGGGCAGGCATTGTGTTCTGTGGGTAAAAGAAGTAATGTCAGAATCATGATTGGGAGAGGAAATGTCGATTCAAGGGTTAATCATATTACCTCGAAGTTGGCTGAAAATCGAGGCATCAACTCCGCACGTAACAAGTGTACGGGCTTCGAAGATATGATCATGGAATTCTTGCCACCAGGAGTTGAAGGTGGAGTGAGCTATTGTTGTGGGTACAAAAGGCCAGGTGTATACAGTGGGACTGCACACATAATGAAAGACTCTGCTACTGTGCATGAGTTCTTTGATTTCCTCTCTGGGCTTGAGGAATTCATGCAGAAACAGTCTTGGGGGCATCTGGCCACATCCAAGTTGCCGAGCCATTATGTTGGGCTGATAATATTCATAAGTGCATGGGCGGATTATGATATTGAGGATCTCTAAGAATCTCCCATCTTGGTGTCCAGTTTCAAAAGAGAATTCACAAGGGAAAATCAAATTGTCATTGTCCAGATAAGGGAGCCAGAGAGGATTTTGGAAACCTTTGAAGAATAGCTCGAAAAGGCGGGCCGATATCTCGCTAAATAAGAACGGTTGAACGCCTTCTCCATAAGTCTGGCCTCCTCTGGTGGCTTGGGGTTCCCCTTCAGGATGATTGGATGAAGGGAAGAGCCGGGTGTTCAAATCAACACCAACAATCTGATGCATGTGTAGCTGCAGCCACATTTGAACAAACCACCAGGGACCGTTGACACATGCTATCCTCTGGCTGGTGTACATCTGGGTGACAGTTTGATGAAGCATATGGTACACACTACCTAGGAGGAATTTCCCAAGGGGGAAGCGGTTGCCACTGACCAGTTGAGAAGCCATTGCAATGTGATTCAGGGTAGGCTCATTGGCTTTACCACAGAGATGAACTTGCATAGCCACATGTTCAGAAACGACCTGTATTCAATTTCACCAAGGGGGCCGTCCTTCATGTGGTTCGGGATATAGTTCTTGTATCCGCTCCCTGGTTTCACCCCTGTTTGTCGTGAGGAACCTTTGAAATCCCAAGGTTGAACGGATCCTGTAATGTCAAGGCCGGTGATCATATACACATCGGCCAGAGTTGGAGACATCGGGCCGTGGCCAAAGAGGAAGGTGTTGACGCCATTTGACCAAAAATGGCAAGCTGCTATCAAGAGGTCTTCATTCTTGGGGGTCTCGGCCAAAGATAACTCCAGGCACTGAGCAATGCGAAGGGTATCCCAGTTCTGGGTCCTGGCACTCTTGTCTGCAAGAATCCTCCAGTACCAATTTTTCCAGCCTGCAATTGGGGGCAAGGGCCAGTTCTTGAAAGCATCCTGCCACTGAGGAGGTGTGGACATAGCCGCTTTGAAGGGGATCCTTTGGGATTCAGTTGCGATGAAATCTCGAGGATCAGAGTTTCCCACGGGACCAAGGTAGTAGGATCTTGAATTGGCCTCGGTGCGAATCAAAAGCTCGGTGGAAGGCTCCTGAAGGAAAGCGGAAAAGAGATCTCAGGTAAAAATTGAAAACCTAAATGCCGAATGAAGCTTACGGGAGGAGAATTTACCTGAGCAGCTTGGTTTTGAGCCACCATTGGGGATTCGAGCTCAGAACAAGGGGATCTAGGGTTTGAATCTAGACGAGGATTTCGGTGGATTGCGAAGAGAGAGAATAGGTGTTGAACAGATTTGATTCGAAGACGTTAGTGGCTGGAGTCAATTCCGGAATAAAATCACTTTTATCCCGCAATTGAAGGGGCATGTGTTAACACCAAAATTTGGTAAGGAGTCTGACTTGTGGGTCCAGCTCGATGAGGAGTCCGTCTGGTGGAAGGAAGGTTTCCTCAGATGCATTCGGCAGAAAGATCTGCGGTCGGCTATCTGCTTCCGTTCGGCAAGGGAACAGTTGAGCTGATTTTGCGGGATTGAACGGTGACGTGGCTCAAGCAGGAAGGACGAATGGATGGATAAGCGATCAGGCTTAGAGATAAATTAGGTATCAAATCCATTCGAGGTTGTACCTGGCAGGGTATAAATATGAGCCCTGAATGTATGTAACATAGATGTAATCATTCTCAATACAAACCGGCCTTACGCCAAACCCTAGAGTCCATTTGTCGTGTCGTCGAGTTCTTCGAGAGGGTTCATCGATCCGTCGACCTCCGTGAGTACCGGCAACCTTGTATCATATCTAGTATCATGCGGTGGATTTAGATCTGATGCAAGTAGTCTTGTTACCATGCTTAGTATCATGCGGTAGATTCAAGCTTGGTTCAAGAGGGTTTCTTGTTAGGTCATGAGCCATGCGGTAGGCTAAGATCTAGCTTGAAGCTAGTTATCAGCTCTGTTGGATTTTGGCAAGATCCAATAGATTCATTAAGTTACCCCGTGTTGCTTTGAGTTTTGCTTTATGCTTAAATTCATGTAACACCCTTTTGCCCAATCTAGATGGGTTTGGATCGGCTTTGTACCTTTTGATGATCCTTGTGCGAGTCGAGTTAGTTAGTTTAACGTGTGGATCACGTGCTCTTCGATAGCCAAAACCGAATCGATCTAGGTTGTTATGTGTTGCGGGTTCAAGCTTGCCAACGTTGGTATAAATCTTGAAAGAACTGAGTATCATGCGGTAGATGCAGGTTTTTGGGTTGCTTTGGAGCTAGTCATCCGGTGGACTAGATTTCAAATCGATCTGATATATTTATTTCGCTTGGTAATGTTCGTTCCTTCTTCATGGACCCCGAATCGGCTGTTTAGCCGTATTCGGTTATGTTTCTTCACGAGTAGAACACGTGCGTAATTCATGTTTTAAATAATGTATGCTTTTAGCTTTCCGTATTTAGATTGTATCATGCGGTGGATAGATCTATTTGTGGAAAGTGGTACGATCTCCATGCAAGTTGTATCATGCGGTGGATAGATTTGTTTGGCATCGTACCCGACGGGTTTTAAAGTACCTAGACATGCGGTAGACTAGCGCTTTGGACCTATGCATGCTTGTTTATTACATGTTTATGCTCGCGCTTTGCTTTATCTATTTATTTAACGTTGATCATCATGGGGATCGGTCATGGTCTTGCGCGCGTGCATCTTGGTTTAAGCAAAGACCGATCGCCGTCATGCTTACATCATCCATTCGGCTATGTCACTTTTCCTTTTATAAGCTCCCGAATGGTTTCAGTTTATTGGCAAATAGCTTTTCATAGCTATGTGTCATCCCATCTGGCTCTGTAGCCGTAAATATGGAACTGTCTGGTACCACCCGGCAAGTTCCAAGCTTTGGTATTTAACTACTTTGTCTTTTGTTAATTTTCAGGAAAAATTGACGGGCACGTCTTGTGATTCTTTGCACGTGTGAAGCCAGCTTGTTCGGCTTGCTCTGTGTTTGGCGCTAGGTGCACATTTCGCGTCAACACTATCGAAATGTGCTTTTTGCCTCACATCATCTTTATTACCATGTACTTCGCCTGCTTACACTTTGTTTTTTCTTACTAATAGGAATATGACTATAGAAGTTGAGAACACGGGCACTATAGTTGGCTTCCTTGATCCTAAATGCCTTTGCTCGACAACGTTGAATAGCACGGATAACACTCTTGCTTTCTCTATGTCCTATATGCGTATGCCTTCAAACTATATGCTAAAAAGAATTTAATACTTACCGCTTATCTTAGTACGAACCACTAGATTGCAGTGGCGATTGTTCTGAAGCAGCGGAAGGTCTACTATCTTGATTCATTGAAGACAATTAATATTGATACTGACCCTTTCGAGCAAATCATTAATGAGTAAGTTATTTCTTTCTTAACCTGCGGACGTTTCTCAACACACTGTATAGAGTATATTAAGTAATAGTGTCCTAACCATTGTTGCTTGTTTCGTTGTAGGGCTTGGGAACGTTACTGCGGCAAAAAGAAGTTCTTGCGCCTTGGCGCCTTGGAACACATCAAAGATGTTAAGGTACATACCACTTATTTCCTTCATGTGGAAGCTAGTACTAAAGCTTGAGTTTATTTCTTCTCGATCACCACTATTTTTCTTTGTACATTTATTGCAGTGCCACCAACAACCTATTGGATCTAGACTCTGCGGCTTCTATTGTGCCTATCACATGCTTCAATTAAAAGATAGAGGACCACATATGGAGGTACTTTCTTGGGATCTTCATTTGTAAAACCTGCAACTGAGAACAGTTCTTGCTTATTAGCAGTGCACATGTTTGGTAACTACCTATATATGTGTGCTGACTGGTGACATTGTTATATCCAGAGATTAGTGTCGTATGGACCTCCCTGGGCCCACTACCTCGGTGGGTACCAGGACCGACTACTCTGTGGGCCCCTGGGACTACCCGGCTTGCGCTACACGGCACCTGATGGCGTGGAGCACAAGGACTACGGAGGAGAAGTACTCGGTTAGGAAGTTGTACATGTTCCGCACTGTATGGAAGACTCCTAGACGTACTCGACTAGTACTCTCTCCCTACTCCGACTTGTAACCCTGCCTCCCGGACTATATAAGGCGAGGCAGGGACCTTTCTCTAGCATCCAATCTCATCTCACGGCGCACAATTACACCATCTTGTAATCGTGCCCAATCAATCCAGAGCTACGCAGCATACAGGACGTAGGGTATTACGCACCTCGCGGCCCGAACCTGTCTAAATTGTGTGTCGCGTGTCTCTTCCTTCGAGTTATCGATCTCGGCGAGGCCACATTCATCTACTTCGGGTACTCCCCTTAGTAGGTTGCCGGTCTAAAACACCGACAGCTGGCGCGCCAGGTAGGGGATCTCGCCCGAGATCACATGGCGAACTCGACGGCTCCTGTCTACTTCAAGCCAACCATCGCCTTCAACCGCGGCGACACCTTCGTGTTTGGCGCCTGGGTCTGCACTGCTGACGGCGCGGGGTCTTTCCACCGCTGCCTCACCATGCCGCCCAACCCGAAGACTGGCTTCGTGACGCTCCCTGAAGTTGTCACAGGTGAACTCGCCGGCAAGTTCGGCAAAATTTCTCTCTTCAACCACCACGTCGACTTCGAGCTCGAGTCCGCTTCCAACTCGAACTCGATGTCTCCATGGGCCATCGCATGCGAGCCGGCTGCTCAGCCATCGCAGGCGGTCCCATCACCCCGTGAGCGCTCCGCGCGTGGTCCCCGCATCCTCAGCCGGGCCCGCACGGGGGCTCCTTCTTCGTGCCGGGCCGGCAAGGAACCCGTACCCGAGTACAACTCGGACTCCGACACCGCCCCCAGCCACGCTTCGGACTCCAACCCCCTCTCCAGGTTCTACTCGGATTCCACATATGAGATCGACTTCGGGTCGGACCCAGAGGATCCCGAGTCCGATGACAACTCCACTGAGCATCCCTTATCAGGGCCGGCCTCTGGGCTGGTTATAACCTCCACACCGGCCGGGAGATTCGTCTACTGGCCAGACCGCAAGCCCGCTGACCTGATAAGAGGAGACTCACGCTACGTCGCCTACATCGACTCGCTCCCGTTCCAGGAGGGAACACCACTTTCCCGAGCTGACTCGAACACCCCAAATGAGGTGGCAGCTTCTGAGTCCAGCCTTGGCACCCCTGATCGCCAAGTCTTCATGGCTGCCGGCGACACCGCAGGACCTTCAGGGACGGCTCAAGATAGGTACCTTGAAGACATCTCCTCCGACGAGCTGTCTGCCGATGCACCAGCAAACGAGACCTCCGCCAACAGGGACGCTCGACGCGAGCGTAACAGGAAGCGCAACGAGCGGCGCTGGCGTCTCCGGGACAACCTCCCCATCCGCAACGTCGCGAAAGCTCTCGAAGCAGTCGAGAGCAGAGTACACACTACCCCTGAGCAATGCCTCATGTCGATCACAGCGATCGCACGCCAGGCTCAGGGCATACGCGCTGGAGAGGTCATCGCGAAGCTCGCCGAAGATGCCTACTTCATGCGGGTCGACAACAGGGTCAACCAGCCTCCTCCCGCCAGGCACCGCGACAACGAAGCTACAAGTCGCAGTGCCAACCTTGGTCCCAACCGTACTCGAGCTGAGCTCCCAGCTCAGCCCAACTGTGCTCGCTCAAACACCGGCGGACCTCCACAGGGTGGCCACAGCAACTGCGAGGTCGTCCCCCACCGTGCTCCTACCGGCGGCGGCGGCCGCGACCCTGACAGCGGCGGCAGCGACGACGGGAGCTCCAACCATGGAGCCAACAGGAGGGCCGGAGGCGGCGGTAGTCGCGGCGGCCGTGGCCACGCAAACAGCCACGCCTCTGGCACCTCACAGGGCGGCTACGACGCCCGCCAGAAGATTGAGGAGCTGCGACAGAAGAAGTCAACCACCGCAGGCGACAACGACGGCTTCCCCGCCTTCTCACCTCGCCTTCGCAACTTGCTCCTCCCCGACAAGTTCAAGCCTTTGGGGATCACCAAGTACGACACGAAGCAGGACCCCATTGAAGGATCAGATGGCGACTAGAGAGGGGGGGAGTGAATAGGAGCCGGTAAAAATTCTTTCCAAAGAACCCGGCCTATGCCCTAGTCAAACCCCGGTCACACACAAGCGATGGATTGAATCACACACAAATCGCCAAGACAACGAGGTTATGGAACAACCTCTAGCCTTAGGAACGATTCCTTGAAGCACACGCGGAAGAACGAGAAAGGAAGGGAGGAATCGAACCAAGAAGCAAAGCTCACAGGCTCTGGCGGACCGTCCGGCCAGGAGGGGCGGACCGTCCGCACTGGCCTCGCGGACCGTCCGCCCGAGCTGCGGACCGTCCGCGCCAACCCCGCCGGACGTCCGGCCCTACGCCGCGGACCGTCTGATAAAGCACACAGAACCAACAGGGACGCACCCGAATAACGAACCGTCCGCGGGGAGCACGCGGACTGTCCGCCAGGCACCCGCGGACCGTCCGCCCCGCACACGTGGACCGTCCGAAACTTCGTCCAACCAAAACTCAAAGCTACGACGGATCGAAACGAAAGGCGAGCAAGAACACGAAGAACACCTGACGAACACTCTTCACGCGGACCGTCCGCCTGCCCCTCGCGGACCGTCCGCCAGGCACGGACAGAACTGAAAACAGCCCGACCCCAAAAGTCAACTCTCCCAAATCATCATCGGATTTCCCAAACGGTTGAAGCTGTGGAGACAAGGGTTTGAGGACTTGCAAAGCGTCACACAAGGATGCTATAGCCCAAAAATCTTGCCTCCTAACTCCCTAAATCACCGGGAATCGCAAATCCTTTGAGCACCACCAAAAGCTAGAGCACTGAACGAAAAACTTCGAATCGAAGTGGTTTCCCGACGTTTGAGGTCACAAGATCAATCACAAAGATGCACGAGACATCTATCCATGTTTCCCTCAAAGAAATCCGTGGAGAAACCCACCCAAATCCGCGGAATCGCACCGGGAACAAATGCACGAAAACAAGCACAAAAAGACCACGAAAAACACAACTCCGAATCTTCTATACAAACCAGGAAAGATTCACAAGGTCTAGCATGCCGCCCTAGCATCCATCCCTCTCAACAAATCTCTCATGAAGCTCTCATGCTAGCCTAGAGAAAATGGAAGAAAAATATCTACGAAAATGAGAAATGGGAGAGAGGAAATGAAACCCTGAGTCGCGGAGAGAGAGAGCCATCCACACACACTCATGGCTTATATATCAGGTCCCGCCGGAGTGGTAAATGACTCGACTACCCCTAACTTAACTACTGGCGATACAACCCACGTAGGGGCATTTAGGTAATGTTTGTGGGTCTTGCCATCGGACGGCCACGCCTTTGCCGCACCCCGCGTCCTCCCGACGCAAGCCATGCGATCCCGCTGCGTGTCCTCCGCTTCGAAGCTTCCCGACACGCCCGAATCTCGTCTCCGTCATGTTGGACCCTCGGACTTGGTTTTGAGGCCCAAACCAAGAAACCGTCCGCCGATGGTTTTGTGGGAAAACCACCAAACCCCGCGTGCTCGGTCCGGCCTCCCGCCAAACCACTTGACTCGACCGCCACCGTGCACCGACTCGATTGTCCATGACTTTGTCTTGCTCGTATCGCCACCATGTGCCCCGCACCTAGTCCCGCTGTCCACCGGGTCCCTCGAACCGAGCCTACTTGTCTCTCCATCTCCCGGAGGCCCCTCAAGGCTGAAGACCTTTCGCGCCCGTTCTTCACCTGCAACAACACGAACTAGGCCGCAGCCTACACCTGCGCACTAAGCCAAGAGTCAGTCCAACACCCGTTGTCAATCACTCATCACTGAGGAGCGGTCATCCATCGACCACCGGGACGCTCCTGGTCCTCAATCTCCCCCTTGATGAGTGCATTGACAACACACAACGCGAAATGAAATTCAGAGAAAGAAAGAAAGGAAGAAGAAAGAAAAACAAAGAAGCTCAACTCATGACCAAAACCAATGAAAGGCAAAGAAAGGTCACAAGCCAAGCAAAGCACAAACTCCACACCGAAAACAGCAAGAAAGCTCCACCTGAACAAATGCAAGCTCCCCCTGAACATGTGGATGCAAACTCCCAAATTTCAGCTCACTTCTTCTGAATTTTCATTAAGCTCACCTCTTCTCCCCCTTGTTGACAATGTATGAATCAAGGTGAAAATGCGGAAATGCAAGACAAAGCATATAAACATCTACATGAGCTTCTCAAATAGGCCAAATCTAGTGTCAAAGGATAAAAATGAGACAAAAATCACACATATGAATCATAGCATAGTCAAAGCATTGCCACAAGTAATATATGAAAATACAAGCATGTGACAAAGCAAAATTTTCAGATTTAGGCAGTTTTACCAAAAGTAGGCTCGCTTCACATGTAAAAGCCTATCCATGTCACACTTGAGCCACAAACATGCATACCATTCAAAGATCATACAAGGATATCAAATTCTCAGCAAAAGATCATGGCAAACACCCATAAAGCAAAGCATGTCATGTCAAAGCTCATGAGCCATGTGTCCACTTCGGGGAGACTTCTCCATTGGTGAACATCATGCAACATGTTTTGCACCCATATGTGAAAGATAAGACATTTTAAGCATAGACATGATGGATGGAGCATTTTTCAAGCAATATACACTTCTTTTCAAGATTAAATCATTTCATGGTACAAGAAGTGCCTTTGCGGCAAAAAGAAGCTTATGCTCCCCCATGAATGCAACATAGGCTAAACATTCACAATGATATTCGGCCTTTGGCCCAAATGCAAGAAAAAGGCATCCAAGCACAATCTAAGCATGAAAAGCACATTTAGACCAAACTGTGACATGGATACACTACTACATACGAGTGGAGCACATTTCATCAAAAATTAGTCAAGATTAGCATTTATTTCAAAAGGGGCTATCTCACCACACATATATCTCAAATATTCCAAGAGCATAGCCCCACATCACCATTTCTCCACACATATGACCAAAATCTCACAAATAGCCAAAGAGACTTAAATAAGGCATATGAAAGAAGCTCATCATCCTAAAATGCAATATGATACAAATGCAACATGATATATGACAAGATGGCTATCCTACCATGGTTTATACATCAAGCAAAGCAGGTATATACATCAAAGTAAACAAGGTATGATACATATGATACAAAAAGGAAATCCCCCAAGAATCAACTAGAAGGGCAACAAACCCCAAGTTCCCCCCGCAAGCGCACAAATGTAGCTTGGTCGAGAGGCTTTGTAAAGATGTGGGCTAGCTGATCTTGGGTAGGGACATGGCTCAACACAATGGTTCCTTTCTCCACATTGTCCCTCAAGAAATGATACCTCACTTCTATATGTTTGGTTCTGGAGTGAAGCACTAGGTTTTTGGCTACGCTTATGGCACTGGTGCTATCACAAAGAAGTGGGATCTGGGTGCACTCCTCACCAAAGTCTCTCAAAGTGTATGAAATCCACAACAGCTGGGAACAACAACTCGCGGCAGCAACATACTCCGCCTCGGTGGTAGACTGAGCTACACTAGACTGCTTGCGGGAAGACCATGAGACCAACGAAGAACCAAGAAACTGGCAAGTACCAGAAGTAGACTTCCTCTCGACTCGACAACCAACAAAATCCGCATCGGAAAAACCATGAAGGGAAAGAGTCGAGGAGGAAGAATACCAAAGGCCAAGACCAGGGGCAGACTGTAGATACCTGAAAATCCTCTTGACGGCCTGTCGATGTGATATCCTCGGCGAAGCCTGAAAACGAGCGCACAGACACCCGCTGAACTGTATGTCTAGCCTCGTCGCCGTCAAGTAGAGGAGGGAGCCGATCATGCTCCTTTACTCCCGCTGGTCCACTGGTTCTCCGTCCTCGTCCGCATCCAAAGTGGCCGTACTCCCCATGGGAGTCGACATCGGCTTCACATCTTGCATCTGGAACTTCCTCAACATGTCTTTCGTGTACTTGGTCTGGTGCACGAATGTACCATCCTTCACTTGCTTGATCTGCAGCCCGAGAAAATACTGCAACTCGCCCATCATGCTCATCTCGAACTCCCTGCTCATCTCATCTGCAAACTTGGCAACAAGGTTATGTGACGAGCCACCAAAGACAATATCATCCACGTATATATGAACAATCAGCAAGTCATTTCCATGCTTGAGGAGAAACAAAGTCCTATCCACGGTACCCATCACAAACCCTCTGCTCAACAGAAAACCTCTCAATCTCCCATACCAAGCACGGGGCGCCTGTTTCAACCCATATAGAGCCCTTTTCAACCTGTACACCCTGTGTGGGTACAACTCGCTCTCAAACCTAGGTGGCTGCTTCACATAAACCTCCTCCTCTATGACCCCATTCAGAAAAGCACTCTTCACGTCCATCTGAAACAACTTGAACCCTTTGGCCACGGCAAAGGCTAGAAGGATCCGAATTGCCTCAAGACGGGCCACAGGAGCAAAGGTCTCCTCATAGTCGATCCCCTCCTTCTGACTAAACCCCTGAGCAACAAGTCTGGACTTGTTCCTCACAACCATCCCATTCTCACCCTCTTTGTTCTTCCAAACCCACTTGGTTCCTATGGGATGGAAATTTGGAGGTGGTTCAACTAACTCCCACATCTGGTTCCTCTCAAAGTTTTCCAACTCCTCATGCATAGAATTGACCCAGTTTGCATCAGATAAAGCATGTCCAATGTCCTTGGGCTCAAAGGTGGCAACAAAAGCGAGATGAGCAAAATGAGAGGAATTCCTGGACCTTGACCGTGTAGTGCGTTCGTCGATGTTCCCAATGATCTTGGACAGGGGATGCACTTCTTGAATCTGCTGGGGAGCCTCACGCCTCGAGACTACCTCCCCCTCAACTTCAGCTTCTCTCGCCTGGTCCTCTTGTTGCACCGTCGTTGTCCATGAAGTAGACGGTCCACGCTCCGTAGTGGTCGTAGGGGAAGTAGTGGGCGCACACTCAGCTTCAGGCGCATGGTTCTCTCCATCATCATCTGCAGCTTCATCCTTCTCCTCTTCAAAGAGGTCCTCGGCCATTTCTTCATCACCTGCACATTCAAAGCCAAGAGAGGTACATGGAATTGTCTCGTCGAAGGTTACCTCGCAAGTCTCCATGATTTTGTTAGTCTCAAGGTTAAGCACCCTATAGGCTCTAGAGTGGTTAGCATATCCAAAGAAAATACCATCACTAGACCTAGCCTCAAACTTGTCGAGTTTTCCCTTCTTAAGAATAAAGCACTTGCGACCAAAGACTCGGAAATGACTCACCTTGGGTGCCCGACCATGCATAAGCTCATAATGGGTCTTCTTCTTGAAAGCTCGCAATAAAATCCTGTTGGAAACATGACAAGCCGTATTGACCGCCTCAGCCCAATACCTCCTAGGAGTCCTGTGCTCATCGAGCATCGTCCTAGCCATCTCACAAAGAGTCCGATTTTTCCTTTCCACGACTCCATTTTGAGGGGGCACATAAGGGGTCGAATACTGATATTCAAGACCTAGATCACGACAAAAGGCATCAAAATGAGAGTTCTTGAACTCTGAGCCATTATCACTGCGGATAGCTCGAATAGCATTCCCATGCCTCTCGTTTTTCAACCTCACGATCAGATCTCGAACAAAACCAAATGTCTCACTCTTGTCTTCCAAGAAAAACACCCAAGCATAGCGAGAGTAATCGTCCACCACAACAAGGACATACCACTTCCCACCCACCGAGCGAACTCGAGCTGGCACAACAAGGTCCATGTGCAACAGCTCTGTTGGACGCTCGGTCATGACATCGGTCAGGGGTGGATGGGGAGTGGCTACCATCTTGCCATGCCTACACGAAGCACAAACCAAATCCTTCTCAAGCTTCAACCTCGGCAATCCTCGGACAAGGTCAAGACCACTCAAGCGGGAAACCAAATCAAAGCTCAAGTGTCCCAACCGCCTATGCCATTTCCACAAATCAGAAGGACCGGCCATCAAACAGCGAGCAGGACCCAAAGAACGAGAGAAATCGACCTTGAAAATGCGACCCTCGGGGATGATCATACAGACAAGATCACCTCGAGAATCAAGCAAACGAGACTCGCCAGACTTGAAACGCACCTCAAAACCCTCATCAAGCAACTTAGAAACCGAAAGCAAATTGAAACCCAAAGACTTCACAAGAGCCACTCTCTTCAACGTTACCTTGTCACTCACATGCACAACACCCTCCGAAAGCACCCTTCCTCGTCCATTGTCCCCAAATGTGATGTACATCTTTTCCTTCACTGGGGTGAGGCTGGAGAACCCCTTCTTATCTCTGGTCATGTGTCGAGAACACCCGGAGTCGATCAGCCAAATGTCCTCCAAGCCTCCTGCTTGCAGTCAGAAACAAGAACGAGAATGAGCTAGCGACTCGACATTGGGGTTAGCACACAGAAAGTTAAACCAGTGTCAAGCCATCTGCTCAAAAGAGGGGTTAGAAAACATCATTCCCTTGCCACCAAACTTCCCATGTCCCATGGGAGGAGTACGAGCACCACGAGGGGGAAAATGTGGTCCGTAGTTCCTCTGGAACCCAAAGCTGCAATCATCTCCCCTGAACCCGTATTTAGGACGAGTAGGGGGACGTCCAGCAAAACCACCACGAGCCCGACCAAACCACTCACCAGCACGCACACCATCATCTCTTTTCTCAAACCTCGCACCACCACCTCTCCGTGGGAACCTGCCAACACTCCTCACACTTCCCACACCCCGTGGAAGTGGCACTCTAGGCTCAGGAATACCATGAGACTAGCGATACCTGTCCTGATTTGCTTGCTCCCTAGCAAGCCTCTCATCCCTCTTCTTCTTGTAGCAAAACTCTGCAAAATGCCTCTCCTTGCCACAATACTCACACCTGAAGGGGATGGGTTTTGGTTTTGGCTCTGGCTTCTCTCTAGGCTTCTCACCCTTCTCACTCACAAACCTCACCGGTTTCTGGAAGTCATTTGTCTTAGGTGGGAATTTGGGTGGATCTTGGGTTGTGTCAAGCTTGTTGCAAAGGTGGTTGGGCTTTGGTGTGAAAGAGTTCTTGGGTGCTTTTGGAAGTGGGACTTGGATGTCTCCGATCACCTCAAACTCGGGGTTAGACTCAACACACTTCTCATACACACTCTCCCCCCTTGTTCTCTCCCACTTTCTCACCCAACTTCTCAAAACCCAAACCACGACCATCAGCTCTCTTGAACTCCTCAATCATGATTTTCAATTGAGGTTCCTACCCAGACAACCAACCCAACACCTTCCTCAAATAGTCATTCTCCTCATAGATGACATCCAAACGGGAAGTAAGTTCAAGATTGCGCAAAGTAACTTCATCACAGCTAGTGCATGCATTGACAACAGGAGATTTCAAAGAAGCTCCCAAAGAGCTAATAGTAGAACGAGCATCAACAAGCTTAGCATGCATAGTAGGACATGATTTACAAGCACCAAGCAAAGTAGGTCTAGCCTTAAGCTCATCATACTCAGTCCTAAGAGCATCTAGTTTAGCCAAAGTGGAAGCATTCTTCTCATTAAGCAACTTGATCTCATTCAACCATGCATCACACTCAAGACACTCAACATCATCAGGAGTAGTAGGAGCAAGTTTCAAAGAATCATTCTCAAGTTTCAATTCAAGCAATTTGGACTCTAACTCTCCTACTTTCTCACTAGCATTCTCAAGTTGAGCCCTAAGATATTTCCTCATCTTTTTGGCATCTCTTAGCACACTATCACGGTTGTCAATCAAGCCATTCAACCTAGCGATCTCAGCAAGCAAAGAGTCGGGGTCACGATTTACCTCATCCTCCGAGTCGGAGTCGCCGTCTTCCTTCTCGCTCTTCTTGCTGCTTGAGCTATGGGCCATGCCACAAAAGCTCTCAAGCGCCACACAGCTCAACCCGCTGAGGTTCCGGCTTGCACTCTTCTTGCCCTTGCGCCTCCCGGGGTCTTCATCTTCGCTGCTTGAGCTTGACTGCTCGTCACTCGAGCTTGAGTCGACGTCGCTCGCACCGGCCACCATCGCTCTTGCCTTGTTCTTCTTGTAGCCGCTCTTGCTCGGTCGCCGCTTGTCCTTGTCCTTGCTCTTGGACTTGTTGAAGTGCTTGCCCTTGGAGGAGTACTTGTCTTCACGCCTCGGGTGTGCCTTGTACTCGTTCACCTTGTACTTGTTCTCCTCCACTTCCGGTCACTCGGCGATGAAGTGGCCACGCTTGCCACACTTGTAGCACGTCCCTGAGCTCCGCCTTGCGTTCCTCCGACTCTTGTGTAGTCGATCAAACCTCCTTGAGAGCAAGGCCAGCTCCTCCTCGCCCAGCACATCAAACTCCTCATCTGGAATGGACATAAGAGAAGACAAGGAAAACTGTCGACATGAAGCGTTAGATTTGCCCTTTGATCCGCCCACAAGAGCAAGACTATGGTCAGTCGAGCCCTCATGCTTGGATTGCAACTTCCTGTCAACCTCAGCCGACTTGAGCTTAGAAAAGAGGTCATCCAACTCAATAGTCAAATAATGCCCAGACTCCTTGATGGCCTCAACCTTAGCACCCCAAACATTTGGGTCCAAGACATGCAAGAGCTTCAAAGCCTGATCATGCTCGGTGTAAGGAAAATCCTCAACATTAGCTTTCATGTTGTTCACGATGGCGGTGAACCTCTTAAACATCGCATCAATGTCCTCACCGGGAAGTGGAGTGAAATTCTCATATTGCATCCGGTAAGAGACAAAGAGGCGAGCCTTCACATGGTTATCACCATCGTGAGCAACCAACAACTTTTCCCAAATTTGCCAAGCAAGATTCAAGTGGCGAACACGCTCAAACTCAGGATCACACAAGCTCCGGACCAAGTGATCAACGGCTTTTGCATTAGCCTCATACTTGGCCTTAGCACCGGCATCGGTCACCATAAGAGTATGGATGTTGACCAGAATAGCATAGTTCTTGTCAAGCACAATGAAATCCAACAGCTTTCCACGAAGAAAGATCATCATACGAGCCGCCCACTTGTGGTAACCCTTGCCATCGAAGTGCGGCGGACCGCCCCGCTCAACGTACGCCATCTTAGGATTCGAGACTTGTCAAAGTCGCAAAGAATCCGGCACCAAGCTCTGATACCAATTGAAGGATCAGATGGCGACTAGAGAGGGGGGAGTGAATAGGAGCCGGTAAAAATTCTTCCCAAAGAACCCGGCCTATGCCCTAGTCAAACCCCGGTCACACACAAGCGATGGATCGAATCACACACCAATCGCCAAGACAACGAGGTTATGGAACAACCTCTAGCCTTAGGAACAATTCTTTGAAGTACACGCGGAAGCACGAGAAAGGAAGGGAGGAATCGAACCAAGAAGCAAAGCTCACAAGCTCTGGCGGACCATCCGGCCAGGAGGGGCGGACCGTCCGCACTGGCCTCGCGGACCGTCCGGCCTGAAGCCGCGGACCGTCCGCGCCAACCCTGCAGACTGTCCGGCCCTACGCCGCGGACCGTCCGATAAAGCACACAGAACCAACAGGGACGCACCCGAATAACGGACCGTCCGCGGGGAGCACGCGGACTGTCCGCCAGGCACCCGCGGACCGTCCGAAACTTCGTCCAACCAAAACTCAAAGCCACGACGGATCGAAACGAAAGGCGAGCAAGAACACGAAGAACACCTGACGAACATTGTTCACGCGGACCGTCCGCCAGGCACGGACAGAACTGAAAACAGCCCGACCCCGAAAGTCAACTCTCCCAAATCATCATCGGATTTCCCAAACGGTTGAAGCTGTGGAGACAAGGGTTTGGGGACTTGAAAAGCGTCACACAAGGATGCTATAGCCCAAAAATCTTGCCTCCTAACTCCCTAAATCACCGGGAATCGCGAATCCTTTGAGCACCACCAAAAGCTAGAGCACCGAACGAAAAACTTCGAATCGAAGTGGTTTCCCGGCGTTTGAGGGCACAAGATCAATCACAAAGATGCACGAGACATCTATCCATGTTTCCCTCAAAGTAATTTGGGGAGAAACCCACTCAAATCCGCGGAATCACACCGGGAACAAAGGCACGAAAACAAGCACAAAAAGATCACGAAAAACACAACTCCGAATCTTCTATACAAACCAGGAAATATTCACAAGGTCTAGCATGCCGCCTTAGCATCCATCCCTCTCAACAAATCTCTCATGAAGCTTTCATGCTAGCCTAGAGAAAAATGGAAGAAAAATAGCTACGAAAATGTGAAATGGGAGGGAGGAAATGAAACCCTAAGTCGCGGAGAGAGAGAGCCATCCACACACACTCATGGCTTATATATCAGGTCCCGCCGGAGTGGTAAATGACTCGACTACCCCTAACTTAACTACTGGCGATACAACCCACGTAAGGGCATTTAGGTAATGTTTGTGGGTCGTGCCATCGGACGGCCACGCCTTTGCCGCACCCTGCGTCCTCCCGACGCAAGCCATGCGATTCCGCCGCGTGTCCTCCGCTTCGAAGCTTCCCGACACATCCGGATCCCGTCTCCGTCATGTTGGACCCTCGGACTTGGTTTTGAGGCCCAAACCAAGAAATCGTCTGCCGATGGTTTTGTGGGCAAACCACCAAACCCCGCGTGCTCGGTCCGGCCTCCCGCCAAACCACTTGACTCGACCGCCACCGTGCACCGGCTCGATTGTCCATGACTTCGTCTTGCTCGTATCGCCACCATGTGGCCCACACCTAGTCCCGCTGTCCACCGGGTCCCTCAAACCGAGCCTACTTGTCTCTCCATCTCCCGGAGGCCCCTCAAGGCTGAAGACCTTTCGCGCCCGTTCTTCACCTGCAACAACACGAACTAGGCCGCAGCCTACACCTGCGCACTGAGCCAAGAGTCAGTCCAACACCCGTTGTCAATCACTCATCACTGAGGAGCGGTCATCCATCGACCACTGGGACGCTCCTGGTCCTCACCCATCCAGTGGCTCAGGTGCTACGCCCTCTCCATCGAGAACGCTGGCGGCAACAATGAAACTAAGTGCCTCTACTTCCCCTTCTGCCTGGACCAAGCTCCACTCACATGGCTCGAGTCGCTGGACAAGCACTCGATCGACAAGTGGGACCAGCTGAAGGAGCAGTTCACCCGCAACTTCGCGGGCGCCATGGGCCGATCAGGTACTCGCATGGACCTGGCCATGGTCAAGCAGGAACAAGGCGAGACCCTCTGAAAGTACATGCGCCGTTTCTTCGACAAGCGCGCTACCGTGGTCGACGTCACCGACAAGGAGGTCATCGACCTCTTCCAAGATGGCCACTACCACCGCCGCACCTTTGAAGACTTCGATCGTCGCCGCCTCAAGTTCATCCCCCATCTCAAGGACATGATCACGTCCTGGGCGGATGAAGAAGACAAGGCCAACGCCAAGTATGACGCCATCCGTGGTAAGAACAAGCAGAACACGGGCGGCGGCAGCAACAACAACGGGAACCAAGGCGGTCGCAACAACAACAACAACAACTCGGGTCCCAACCGCAAGCGCAAGCCAGACAACACTGTCGCGGCTATCCAGCACCCCGCGAAGGAGAACTCGAAGAAGAACTCTGTCGGCTTCAAAGTCTTGCTGAAGGAGAAGTGCCCGTGGCATCTGAACGACAACCACACCACCGAGCAGTGCTACCAGCTCAGGCATGCACTCAAGAGTACTCCAGAGCCACCGCACTCTCACGACAAAAAGAACAAGAAGAAGAATGACGGAGGTAACAACGACTTCCAGGAACCTGACAAGACCGTCAACGTCCTCTTCGGCGGACAACCCAGCAGGCGGGAACAAAAGGCTACCCGTCGAGAAGTCATGAGCATTGAACCAGTGGTCCCGACCCCACTCAGGTGGTCGGAGGTACCCATTACCCTCTCACGCGCGGATCAATGGACCAGCTTCTCCGAACCAGGACAGTTCCCTCTCGTTCTGAAGCCGGTGGTCGTGGGCTCCAAGCTCAACAAGGTCCTCATCGACGGTGGAAGCGGGCTCAACGTCCTTTTCACCAAGACCTTGAAGAAGATGAAGCTCCACATCACCCATATGCTCACCAAGAGCAACACGCTCTTCTACGGCATCGTTCCCGGTAACGCGGCTATCCCACTGGGCTCAGTGGTCCTGCCAGTTACCTTCGGGGAATCTCGGGACAACTACCGTACCGAGTACATCAAGTTCGAGGTCGCGGACTTCGAGACTTCCTACCATGCCATCCTCGGCAGACCGGCCATCGCCAAATTCATGGCGATGCCCCACTACACCTACTTGGTAATCAAGATGCCAAGCCCAGCGGGTGTAGTATCTCTTCAAGGGGACTTGAAGATCTCCCACGACTGCGACACAGAAGCCGTGGAGATCGCCTCTACGAATCAAGTACCCAACGCTATGATGGAGGCCTATGCTGCGTCGAAGAAGCTTGCTACAAGTGAACTCGACATCCCGGAGAAGTCTGACAGCGCCAACAAGCCTCAGCCAGCTGAGGAGGTTCTAGTCAAGATGATCGACCTCAGAACAGGTGACTCCAGCAAGACCACCACCATCGGGGCCAGCCTCGACCCCAAATAGGAAGACACGCTCATCAACTTCCTCCGGGCTAACCGCGACATCTTCGCGTGGAAGCCAGCGGACATGCCAGGAGTGCCTAGGGAGTTGATCGAGCACTGCCTCAACGTCGATCCTAAGGCCACCCCCAAGCGACAACACCTCCGACGTTTTGCCAATGACAGACGGGATGCCATCAAGAAGGAACTCACCAAACTACTCGCGGCTGGCTTCATCAGAGAAGTCTTCCATCCTGATTGGCTCGCCAACCCTGTCCTCGTCCGCAAGAAGAACTCGAATGAGTGGAGGATGTGCGTCGACTACGCTGACCTCAACAAGCACTGCCCCAAGGACCCCTTCGGGTTGCCGCGGATTGATCAAGTCATCGACTCCACGGCGGGCTGCGACCTGCTCTGCTTCCTCGACTGCTACTCCGGGTACCACCAGATCGCGATTAAGGAAGAAGACCATGAGAAGACCGCGTTCATCACCCCATTTGGCGCGTACTGCTACACGACCATGTCCTTCGGGTTGAAGAATGCCGGCGCTACCTACCAACGAGCTATCCAGGCCTGCTTCAAGAAGCAACTCAACAAGAACGTTGAAGCCTACGTGGATGACGTGGTCGTCAAGACCAGAAGCTCCAGTACCCTCATCGACGACCTTGAAGAGACTTTCGCATCTCTGCGCAAGTACCGCTGGAAGCTCAACCCGAACAAGTGTGTCTTCGGCGTACCTTCGGGCAAACTACTCGGCTTCATCATCAGCCAACGTGGCATCGAAGCCAACCCCGAGAAGATCTCTGCCATCACCAGCATGAAAGCTCCCACGTGCATCAAAGACGTCCAGAAGCTGACCGGGTGCATGGCGGTATTGAACAGATTCATCTCGAAGCTTGTAGAACGGGGGCTCCCCTTCTTCAAACTACTCAAACACCAAGAGAAGTTCGTGTGGACTCCAGAGGCGGATCAAGCCCTTGCCCAGCTCAAGGACTTCCTATCGAAGCCACCGGTCCTCACGGCTCCTCGCAAAGCCGAGCAGCTACTGCTCTACCTCGCTGCGACTACTCATGTGGTCAGTACTGCCATCATCGTCGAGCGGCAGGAAGACGGCCATGCCTAGCCAGTCCAGCGCCCAGTCTACTTCGTCAGCGAGGTCCTGTCAGAGTCCAAGGCACGCTATCAACCTGTGCAGAAGCTTCTGTACGCAGTACTCATCACCTCGCGGAAGCTACGACCCTACTTCCAGGAGTACTCAATCTCCGTCGTCACCGACTACTCGCTCGGCGACATCCTGCGGAACCAAGATGCTACTGGAAGAATATCAAAGTGGCAGTCGAGCTCAGCACCCTCACCATCGACTTCAAACCACGCACAACCATCAAGTCGCAGGCGCTAGTTGACTTCATGGCGGAGTGGCGGGAGAATCAGCTACCCACTCCAACCGTGCAACCAGAGCATTGGGTGATGTACTTCGACGGCTCACTCAACCTCGAGGGTGCAGGTGCAGTGGTACTCCTGATCTCTCCAATGGGCGAACAACTCAAGTACGTCCTGCAGATCTTCTGGAAGGTCTCAAACAACGAAGCCGAGTACGAAGCTCTCCTACACGGGCTCCGCCTCGCGGCTTCACTGGGCATCAAGCGGCTACTAGTCTACGGCGACTCTGCAGTGGTCATCAACCAAGTCAACAAGTCCTGGGTCCGCAACAAGGAGAACATGGATGCCTACTGCCTAGAAGTCCGCAAGCTCAAGAACAAGTTCTACGGTCTCGAGTTCCACCACATCGTCCGCGACAACAACGTTGCAGCGGACATCCTGTCGAAGCTTGGATCTACCCGCGCCCAAGTACCAGCAAGTGTCTTCGTTCATGAGCTTCACGCGCCATCCATCCCGGAGCCGGCGCCACCGACCATTGTCCCAGCGCACCCATCGGCTGGACAGGAGGTCATGATGATCGATGTGGACTGGAGGCAACCCTTCATCGACTACCTCAGCGAGCAGAAGGTTCCCTCGGACAAGAACTTGGCCGAGTAGCTCATCCGCCGCGCCAAGTCCTACATCCTCGTCGGAGACAAGCTTTACAAGAGGGGCGCCTCTTCCGGAGTACTCATGAAGTGTGTCCCTCGACATAGGTCCGGTCTATATAAGGAGCCAAAGTTATACCAAAGGGTGCATTTTGTCAAAGCTCTCAGAGCTGATTCTTTAACAATTCTTGTAGGAGCTTTACTGAACAATTTGTCAAAACGAAGCTGGCCATACTTCACGTTTTTCAGAGCTAGAGTTTGTAGAGATGGACGTGTTTGGTAGGAAATTTTATGGAGTTGATGGAGTGGAACAGTTTTTGTTTTTTGAGTGGAGTGTTGTCAAATACCCCTTAATGTATTTTTTTCTATTTAACCGCTAGGGCATTTATAAACTCATTTAAACCATGTTTGATATCTATTTTATTATTTATAATATCATGTCCATTTGGAATGGTTTCTTAATATTATTTCAACAATTCAAATTTCAAATGTTGAAATTTGATGTTTTGCAGAATTTTGAATTGCATTTGATAAGTTGAATGTAGTGTTGACTACATATAAGAGATATTTTTAGCATCGTTTTATAATTAGATGTTCAATATGTCATACCAAACTGGTAAAATAAGCTCTGAAGAATATTAAATTATATAATGTCTTGAACTGTTGGGAGTATAATACACCACATGAAAATAGTACGTGAGAATGACACAAATCATGCAAATATGGAATGTAGGTAATGCTATAGTGATTTAATGACACGGCCTACAAATGTTGAGTTCGTTACGTATAAGAAATGTGTTTAGCATCTTTGCACCGGCGGAGCTTTGTGTACGCCAACAGGGGTCATTTTGTTATTCACCAGTAGTTTTACAAGTTATTAGCTTGTTTTGAAAAGAATCACAAATTTCCTTCATAATCTGTTGTGCACAAAAACTATAATGTGGATACAATGCAAACTGTAGAAAATAATGAGTACCATTTTCTTACCGGAACCAGCGTAGCAAAAATATCTTCATTTTGGCATTGTCAGTACGTGTGAATCAAAAGATAGATCTCCGGCCTGACACGTAATAAGAGCAACTTCAGCAACTTCCATATCCCCTCCCCAGTACCAAAAATATAGCTATATACGGAATGAAACCATCTCCAGCAGCTTCGCTATCCCCTCCCTTTTTTCCTCCATGGACTAAAAATCTCCCTCCATCCCCTCTATACAGGGAACCTCTCCTCCACCCCTATCCGTGGGACCCAATTGCTCCCCCTCCCCTCCTGCCTCCCCACTCGCCCCCCGCGCCCGGCACTCGGCCCGCGCCTGACCTCCACCGCTTACCTTGCCCGCGGTTCAGCCGTCGTCTCCTTCTCCCTCCCCTCGCCCTCGGCCGTCCCCGCCGCCGCTCCTCCTCCGCCGCGCCGCCCCCCACCGTCGTGCCCCCATACAGGACGTGGACACGCGGGATCCATGGCGGCTGAAGTCGGTGAGCCTGGCGCGGCCGTCGGCGCTGATGACTACGTTGCGGGCCTTGACGTCCCCATGCATGAGCGCGTGCGTGGAGGTAGGCCAGCCCGCGCGCCACGTCCCCGGCGTAGGCCCGGATGTCAGCGAGCGAGCCGCTGGGGGCGAACTCGAGGAGGAACTGGTACTCGCCTGCCGCGGTTCAGGCGCCGAGGCAGGGCACTATGTGCGGCAAGGATAGGCCCTCCAGGATCCGGCGGGTGGCGGTGCACACCGACTTGACCGCCAGCAGCTCAGCCCGAGGCCTCGTTGGAGGCCAGCCATACCACGGCGCTAGACACGCCGCGACCTAGCATGCGCACCAGCCGGAGCTACTTCGTCATCACCATGGTTGGATTCTTGAGGAATTTGCTTGAGGGAAGAGCCAAAGAAGCGGATGGGAATTGGAGATGGTTTGACTGCTCGGTATCCGCTGGGGTCGCCTGGATATATGCGTCTGGAGATGAAAGGGGGAGCCGGCGGGTGGTCTATTTCTATAGGCCGCACAAGATCCGGTGCACGGCCGGTGTCCCCGCACTCGCCTAGATCTAGCGGTGCAGGGGCGGGAGTCACATCAAGGCGGCGTAGGTTCGGGGGTCGAATCCTTGGAGGAGGCCGCACCCGCGGTGGAGCTCCGTCATCCCTGACATCCGCGGTGGAGCAGATCCTGGTCGCCGCGCCATTTGAGTTCAACACCGCCTGCCTCGCCGCCGCTGGCATCCGCCGCTGCCTCGTCTCGTGCACACCACCCGCACGCACATAGGCGCAGGCCACCGACTCGCGCGCCTCGTGCCCGACCAAGATAGAAGATTTGGGGAGGGGAGGGAGAAGATGAGGTGGCATAGTGGGACCCACGAGTTGGGAAGGGGAATAGGGAAACTGCTGGAATAAATTGTGTTTTAGGGATGAAAAAATTTTTACTCCACCCTCCGTACCTTTATATAGGATATGAAATTTACTCAAGCTGTTGTAGTTGCTCTAACACACGCCACCATTTAGTTTAGATCCTTGGATGCAGACCCGGCCAGCGGCGTAGGAGGAGGAGACGAAGACACTTTTTTATTTGAGACAGCTAATTAGCTAAAACAGGAGGTTGGTTAAGATGACGGGAGGCGCCAGACGACTTGTAGCAACGAGGTTGCCTCTAGCTGTCCACGCTTCCGCGGAACGTCAACGCTTGACCTGTGTGTTGACTTGACTTTAAATAAGATTAGAAGTACGGAGTAGTATACAACAACAGCTGCAAGCCAGCCACAAGTCTATTGGAGCTAAGCTTTTTGACTGCTATCTTGATTATATATTGTAATGGTTTGGGAGTATTGGATGTATCCAAGGTAAAGTTAAATTGATGTTCAGGCTATAGCATCATCTTGGAAACTGTTAGAGTGAGAGCGGTCAATACTCGAGACTGTTTGTGGACTTGCATATAATTTTAACCAAGTGATTCCCCACGTGTTGCTACAGAATGTTTAATAAAAATTTGAATTATTACTATCAAATGGTGTGAGAAAATATTAATAAGATAACACTTTTTGACACGAAATTGAATTATTTTATTAAGAGATACTTGATACAGTATAAATGTAGTTGTCTTTAAAATGAAATATATTATATTGAGAAAATAAATATAAAGAGTTCAGAGTTTCACATTAATTAAGCAACATAAAGAGTGTTACTTTGCGCAGTTGCCGCACATGGAGCTGATGACTTCAGCGGTGGCCACCATGTGCACATAAATGTGGACGTGGAGTTGCAGGTACTCATGGCACACTGCCCGGAGGACCTCATATCTCGTGATCCGGTAGGGGGTGACGACGACCATCACTGCCAGGAGGCTATCCAATTGTTGATTGCAAAGGTTACCGATGGTGTCACTGGCTCCGCCCAGACACTCATCATAGTTGTGGAGCGTCCAGGTTCCCGCTATGTGAAAGAGAGAGCAGTACATAAGTACTTTGAAGAGAAATAGCATTGATGATGGAAGGGACATGACTCATGACGACGACGGCCTTTTGCGGAGATGGGGATGCGAAAGATCAAATGTATTCACACTTCACATTATTGAGGGCGTCTCATTTTATATACCCATAGTGAGGTAGAGAGAAGTAAGGGCAAAGGTTTAAGTACCCGTATGGCCGCACTACAACACATCTATGTACGAAGGAATGGAAGAAAACTGACCGTAACTCACGTACTCGATGGCTGGAATTGATGAAGTTGCCTGCTGTTGAACTACCGTGCATTTGAGAGCTTGTCGGGCTAACGTGGTGAGAGTAAAGAATAAGACCGAGTTGCCAGCTTGAGCCTGTTCAATTACCATCTATAGAATTGCAATGCACTTGGGTTGCCTGATGAACTTGTTTTGATGTCGTGGTGAGAGTGAAGAGCAAGGTTAGGGTGGTGAGGTGGATGGTTGAGATTTGAGAGCATTTTTATAGTGCTTTGTAGTGGGTGCTTTTCCGGTTGATGAGGACCCAATCCCAATTGATGGTGAGCTGCATCCTGAACACCCGCCAATCGTCCTTGGGCCCCATTAGAACGACCCCAACTGGGAAGATGAGCAGAATGGGGCAGCTAACAATCTTGGTGTTTTTGGGGGAAACCCCCATCCTGATACCATCCATCATTTGAATCATGGGCCTGGAGCTTTTGGTGTCCCAGGTGGGGATCCCAATCAGGAGGTGGACGGCCAGGTCGGAGACGTGGATGAAAAGGATGAGGATCCTTGGCCAGAATGGAATCCGACACTTCCAGCTGCTCCTGAACCACACCCCCCAGCACCGGTTCCGAATCCACCACAACACTTTATTGATCTCGACCTCTCCAGCTCCTCGCTGCGTTTCTTGCATGCCTCAGGCCCGGACATCTCTCTGGATGCAGTGTTACAGAGTTCTTCCTCGGAAGACAGCTCTTCTTCAAGTGATGCCACTTCAATGCTGGATGAGAATCAGACTCAATTTCTGGCAGCACAGAGCATGTGTGCGATAGTCTCGGTTTTCTACAGAATGGGATTGCCAAACTTGAGTTCAACTCTTGTAGCTTGCCGTCCTCCGCCAACTCTGACTTTGAAGCCCATCCTCATTGAACCAACAGTCAATGTTCCATCTGGGCTTGAATTGGTACTCTGGAAGCCATGCATTCCAGCTGCTCTTTTGCAATACTGGCCTGTTGTGGTCGAGGACCTCCAGAGAAGGGCGTCTACTTCTCGTGCATCGCCGACCCCTACAGCTGCGCTCATCCTCACCGGTCCATCTGAAATCAATTCAGGCCCGTCATCTGGAGTGGTGGATTCCCTTCCTGAAGATCGTGTCAACTTATTGACAGTTCCCAGTATTAACATGCCAGGCCCATCAACTGCATCAGTTGTGTTCGTGGAGACACCAATAGTCCAGAAGAAGAGTGCAGCTATAAGAGCATCACTGCCAATTGGAGCCTCTAATCCAACTATTCCTATCACAGCTACAAGTGTCAGGCGTAGTGCTCGTCTGAATAAACAAGATGGCTTTTGTGCCATTCGTCTTGACCGAGAGCCAGCAAAGAAGCGGAAGATCAGCATCATTCAGATTGTTGAGAACACAGGCAAGACTGAACTTGTCTCTTTGGAGCTCCTGACTTCCTGGGGTATTGATTGTGGTTTAACTCCTAGTGAGTTGACCACCAACAGGCTGCTGCAGAGACCTGCTCATACCACTCCATCGGTTGATGATGAACACACAGCTCAAGTCTGATTTGCTTGGCGTTGGCCCTAGTTCTTTTGTGGGCACAAACTTGCTTTTGTCGTTGGTGTGTTTGAAAACTATCTTTGTCATGCGGTGCCCTTTTAAGTTCTGCCCGGTTATGCTGACAGTTTTCGCCCCGCCTTCTAATCTCTCTTATGGATAGTCGTGTTTGGAATATTCTGTGTTGGAACATTAGGGGCCTTAATGATTCGGGTAAATGGGGTGTTGTGCGCAACAATCTGGAAGAAAATGCTTGCTCGATTGTGTGCCTTCAGGAAACCAGACGTGATCATTTTGATATGGCCTTTATCAGGAATTTTGCCTCGAGACATTTTGATTGTTTTGATTTCGTTCCTGCTGATGGAGCCTTGGGGGGGGGGGGGGGGGGGGGATTGCTCACTTTGTGGACTAGTTCTTGTTTTCGTGGCACCGTTACGGAGAAAAGGAAGTACTGCCTAACGGTTACCTTTTCCTCGCTGCATAATGTGACGTTTGGACCCTTACCAACATTTATGGTCCATGCGTAGAACCAGATAGTTCCTCTTTTATTGATTGGTTCAGAAATTGCGATGTCAACGATTCCATCAATTGGCTCGTTTTGGGAGATTCCAATTTTCATCGCTCGGTAGCAAACAGGAACAAACCAGGAGGAAATATTGCCGACACCCTAATTTTCAACGATGCAATTGGACATTTGGGTTTGATTGAATTCCCC
Source organism: Cenchrus americanus (assembly GCA_947561735.1). Lineage (NCBI taxonomy): Eukaryota > Viridiplantae > Streptophyta > Magnoliopsida > Poales > Poaceae > Cenchrus > Cenchrus americanus. The sequence continues at coordinate 147,888,592 of OX387239.1, read as the reverse complement.
ATTAAGGGCAGAGCCTTCACTTGGAGCAACATGCAATCAGACCCACTCCTCGAACAGTTAGACTGGTTCTTCACATCGCCAAACAGGACTCTGGATTTCCCAATGGCTGAGGTCTTTACAATGGCTCAAATCACTTCAGATCATGTCCCTTGTAGAGTTTCAGTCAATACTAGAATCCCAAAGGAAAATATCTTTAGATTTGAAAACTTTTGGGACCAACATGATGGCTTCATCGACACTGTCCAAGGCAGTTGGATGGCTCCAACTCACAGTCTCGACTCCTCAAAAATAATTTCACTCAAGTTCAAGAGATTAAGTCAATCTCTCTGACTCTGGAGCAAAAATCTGTACAACCTCAACTTGTTAATCAGCAATTGCAACATTGTCATTCTTTTTCTAGATGGCCTTGAGAATGCTAGATTACTTTTTAATCCAGAGGCCAATCTCAGGATAATGGTGAAGCAGCAACTTAAGACTCTACTTGAAGGACCGATACGACGAAGCAGAGAGGGGGGGAGTGAATGGGAGCCGATAAAAATTCTTCTCGAAGGAGATGGAAACTCCAACAAGATGAACACGGCTTCCAACACACGTCTCCGACTCACTACCCAAGTTGGCCAAGTCCACGTAGCCACATGAGTGCCACTGGACCTAGGAACCAACACACAACCTTCCGACCCGAGAACGCAGCGGAACACCAAACCTCGAGTCCACTGACCAACACCGGTCAGACCGGTGAGCACCATCGGTCAGACCGGTCCCTGCTGGTGAGAGTTGACGACTTCCACTAAGTGGCTTCACACCGGTCAGGCCGGTGCAACACACCGGTCAGACCAGTCTAAGCCTGAAAGCCCCCAAATCACCAAACAGGCCTACCAACCTCCAAACTGACCCAAACCCGAAACAGCCCCAACACAGGACAACAGCAAACACACCCGAACGTTCACCCGAGCAAAAACCCACCAAGAGTTGCACCGGTGAGACCGGTCAAGAGCACCGGTCAGACCGGTGTAGCCTGGGTAGCTCGGGATGAACAACACCCGGGGGTCAACTCCCCCAAATCCAAACTTCGATCTCCCGAATCGCTCCACGGACTTGAACAAGACTTTGGGGATAATAGGAACACCTCAAGACGAGTCCATAGCCAAGTTTAATCCCACCAAAATTGTCCAAAAAGGAGGAATCGAAGAAATCCGTCCAAGAATACCTCTAACCCTAGAACTCGGAAAACCCCAAAATCGATCCCCTTTACTCACGGATTTGGTAGGGGAATCACAGCCCAAAGAACCACAAAGGGTTCCCACAAATTTCCCCCATCAAATCCCCAAGAGAAAGGTCACGAAAACAACCCAAGAAAAACACAAAGAAAGGGCTCCGAAAATCACCACCAAGAACAACCGGGAACAACACAACAAGGCCTTGAGGAACCACGCCGAATCATCTATACATGACACAAAGGTTCATACAAGGTCTAGCTTGCCGCCCGATCATCCAATTCTCTCACAAGATCTCACCATGGAGCTCTCAAGCTAGTCCTATGGAAATCCTAAGAAAATAGGAAGGGAAAATAGGAAAGCAAATGAACTAGGGTTCCAAGAGCTTGGCTGCCATCCTCTCACCTCTTGGGTTATATGGAGGCAACCGAAAGTATAAAATACTCTTTCCTAATAACTAGGGATACAAGCCCCTCAAGGGCAGTGTTGGAAATCTTTAAGCTTTCTCCATCGGACGGATGCCTGGTGACCGCAACCTGCTTAGCCTCGATGCAAGCCTTGCGATCCCGACGCATGTACTCCGCTTCGAAGATTCCAGACTGTGTCGTCGCACACCGGTCAAACTGGTGCTCCTCACCGGTCAGACTGGTACCCACCGGTCAGACCGGTCAGACCCACCGGTTAGACCGGTCTGGCACTGCTGCAACACCGTCTTCGGTTCTCCGGTCTTGGCTTTGTGGATCAACCACGGAACCCAGTGGTTTTCTGGTGAACTACCGGAAACCCCGCGAACTCGGTGTAGCCTCCGCCAATATCCACTCATGACTCGGCTCACACGTAGTCCCGGCTCGACCTTGGTTTTCAGGCTCAACCAAGAAACCGTCCATGACTTCATCTTGCTGTTCATGCCACCATGCGGCCCGAACTTGAACCCGCTGGACACCGGGTCCCTCGAACGAAGCCTACTTGTCTTCTCCACACCTGGAGGCCTCACCGGTGACGACCTTTCGCGCTTGTTCTTCACCTGCACCAACACCAGTCAAGCCACAACCTGCACCTGCAATACTTAGCCAAGAATCAATCCACACAACGTTGTCAATCACTCATCACACAAGCGACCATCCACCGGTCCTCGAACCACACATGGTCCTCAATCTCCCCCTTGATGAGTGCATTGACAACACCCACTCAAAGTAACAAGAGAGAAAAGAGAAAGAAAAGAAACGAACAAAAAGAAACTCCAACAAGCGATCGAAAGCCAAACAAAGGCAAAGAGCAATATCACTTGAAGAAGACAAGTCTCGGACCACTTAGGCAAGGGCAATGGCTCGACACATCCGAGACAAACAAAGATCAAGGGAAGAGCGCAAACGACCAAAGCAAAGCTCGAGAAACCACAAAGAGCTCCCCCTGCACACATGCAAGCTCCCCCTGAACCAATGCAACTCCCCCTGGACGAATGCATGCAAACCACTTGAAAACAGGGCAGCTGCAACAACTTCAGCTCACACCGGTCAGACCGGTCACCACCACCGGTCAAACCGGTGCCCAACATGTGCACAGGACCAGCACTCTGACCGATCAGACCGGTGACCACGACCGGTCAGACCGGTGCACACCAGAGCCCAGAAAATGGCTCGAAACCACCTCAAAACCTTCTAAATGAATCCAGCAAGCCATTTCAAGCTCAAACTTCTCCCCCTTGTTGGCAATGCATGAATCAAGCCAAAAATGCAAAACTTTCAACATGGAGCTTCTCAAATAGACAAAATTCAACATAGGATGCTACACATGTCCACATAAGCAAGTTAGATATTCTTTAGCTTCGTATCGACATCAACTACAATATCACCAAGTTTCACAACCATTGGACGAAGCTAAGATGGATTTGGGCAATTTTGCGAAAAATTTGCCTCTCATGAGCAAAGTCCTAAACATGATCAAAACATATCAAAATGGCAAAGCCACACAAACTTCATGCTAGGACAGCCATTCTAATCATAAGACCATCACAAACACCCACAAGCACCTCATGTCATGTCAAAGCCACCGAGCCATGTGCCTACTTCTATGTATGAGACTTCTCATTGGTAGGCATCATGCAACGGTTTAGCACCCAAAGCAAAATAAATTCAGCACATATGACATGGGAGCACATTTTCCAAGCATTTTACATTTCATTGTCAGATTCATAATTGATACATGAAATGTCTTTGCGACAAAAAGGAACTTATGCCCCTCCACAAGATAAAGAAAGAGGGCTAAACATTCATGATGGCAAATGAGCCTTTGGCCCCATATGATCAATAAACAAGCTCCCCAACCACAAATTAAGCATAACCAAGCCACTAAAACATGTAAAGATCATATAAAGGCATTTACACATGAGAGAGCATATATGTGACATTTTTCAAAAACATAGCCATCAACCATGGATTATTCATCAAGATCATCAAGAGCTAAGCCAAACTAACCATAGCATACCAAACAAGCTCACAACGACATAAATAGCATTCCATGGTGAACAATGTATATAGGAGAAGCTTTTCCTATTCAATGCATATGATACAAAATGCATGCAATCTAAGATACAAGGATGCCTACTGTGACAACCCGCCCAGGAAAATACCGTACTATCGCCTAAGACCGATCCACTTTGGTCATTAAGCAATAATAAAGTATCATCCTGTCGTTAGCTGCCGGGTTAACGCCCGGTAAATCACTTGAAGAGCACAAGGATCGAATATATGCATTAAAACTCACTCGAAGGCGAGTCCAGATACATAACAACATTAATATCCAAATTCGTACCCCGAGGGGTTTAATTATTACAAACCATAGTTTTTGCCATGATGAGATAGTTCAGAGTTTTCGAAAGCAGCGGAAATAAACTAACGGAAGCGAAGACACCACGGGAGGCCATCCATGATGCTTTCAGCAGTCGTCCTCCACCCACTCCAGCTCCCAGCCGAGCGGGATCTCTCCGGGCCACACATCACTGAAGGCATTACCTGGATCAACACATCATAGCAAGGCTGAGTATACTAATACTCAGCAAGACTTACCCGTCGGTGATAACTACTTCACCAAAACTAGACCATGAAGGCTTTTTGGCTACTGGGTTGCTTTTGCTAAAAAGTGACAAAAAGTAGGTCCTTACTTTCAAGATTTTAGCACAAGTTCTAGTAGGTTTAGTCTTTACTACATTAGCCAACTAGTACAAACAAAGTTGTACAATGCAATTAATCAAGCATAATATTCATCAACTTCCATCATTAGGGATCTCATGACTAGTGGAGTAAGTAGTCTCGGATAACGGTGAGAGACCGAAAATCGATTGATTTAAACCTTGCAAGGTAGACCCAAACACACGGTAGGCTGCCCACAAATGGACAACTTTCCCAGGCCGTCCCCAAAAATCCTCGGTTCGGGATCGAATCTTACAGTCTTTGGTGCAGTCTATCCGGCATACCCCGCGAGATACCCGGAGTCACCATACACCACTGGTGGCGAGCCGTGAGAGCGAATCCCAAGAGTAGTAACGGTAGGATCCCTTGCCGCCTCATTAAGGTACTAGGCTTACCGGTCCCATACCCGACATGTGCTTAGTACGTTCAAAAACTTAACCCACATAACCACTGGACCGGAGCCCAGATCTCATGCTCTTACCACGTGAGCAATCCATTTAAGGATACATTGTGATTCCTATCTAGGAACCTATTCTTGCGAGTGAGGTCATCACCCGACTTGTAACGGTCCTATAGCTTAGTAGCTATCGACCTATCATACTAGTAGGGACAAAAGGTACCTAGGGATCATGCATCTAGGGTTTCATTCAACTCCTGAACGTAAATGCACAATCATCCATAGATAATCGAATAAAGAATTTGGAAACTGGGTTAGATGCACCGGAGCTTGCCTTCGTCAGCTAGGTTAGCCTGGGCACCCTCGGTGTCGAGCACTTCCACGTACTGCAGTGAAGCTTCCGCTCCTCCTTCCTCGGTTTCCGGGACAAGGGAGTAATCTCCGTCCGGAAGATCTACGCGGAATGCAATGCAAGTTTAGGTGATGTGATAGTTTGTGGTCTTATCCAACTTCTGTTGGTAGTATTCACCTTAACTAGCATCTAGGTGGTGTTTCTCTTTTAGGAAGGTTAGCAGTTGTACATGGGTTATTATTTTATTGAATATTTGAATTAAGGTTTTCATTATACTTGTCATTTCATGTGAAAGCTTTAATTCTTTTTCTTTTTGCAAGCAACGGTATAAATAATATTTTTATCCATGAATTAATTTCTTATCAGTAATGATAATTAATTATCTTTTAATTACATTAAATAATACTTTCAAAAAGGAAAAGAATTAATTAGGGGTTTTCCTTTAATTAGTCTCCCTTTAATATTAAAAGGGCTTTTAAGATTTTTATTAAGTAATTAAATTACCAAAAATTGAGCAATTGTTTCTTAACCATATTAACACCTATCCTGGTCCATTGGACCCACATGTGAGGGTTGGATGCTAGGAAATTAAATATTATTGAAAATAACAAAGGCTAGCTAGTGATTCAATTTAAATGCATACAAAAATGAATAAGCTTCAAAATGATCCAAACTTTCTTGTGCATGCTCTCTGGTCCCAAACAAGCCTAAAGAACCAGCATATACATCTAAGAACTTTACTGATCTTGGTTTATTAATTTACAAATGAAAACATGCATAAATCAAGAATAATTATTCTTGTTAAGGAAAAAATCATGATTAATTCACAAGATGTGTATTTTGGTATTACAAGACAGTGTGCACAAGTTGAGCTCAAAAACATAATTATATTTAGCAGGAAAAATCATCTAGGAAGTAACTGCAGGAATGGAAAACAATTTATTCAAAAAGATCTACTGCACAACTTTGTGCAATTTTTGGCATAGCAACTAGTCATTACCTAACACACCACATATCCAAAGTTGAGATACAGAGGAGTTATGGATTTCAAGTTATGCCAGATCTAGGTTTTCACATCTGTATTTTTCATGCTAAATCTATTTAGAATCCAACCATGTGCAAATAAAAAAAGTGGTGGATTTAACTTCCTCAGCCGAAAAAATTGGTTTGGTATTTTCCTGATTTTTCTATGAATTTCTAGGAATTTTACAAGGCACTGGACTGAACTGCAAGAAAAACTAGATAAGGATCTTTACAACCAAGCCTTGTACTTTTACGCGAAACACCCTAGCAAGATTCTAATCACTGCAATTAGGTCCCTGGCCGGGGAGGGGCGGCACGGCTATGGCCAATCCGGCGAGCCGGCGGCGATCTCGGCCGGGCAAGTGGCCGGGTTGGACCACAAGCTCACCTAGGAGTGGCAGGGGACCGGAGTGGAGGCAGGGAGTTGGCGGCGGCGAGCTTCGGCGGCGGCCGGCGGCGGTGACCGCGGCGGCTCGGTGAAAGACGGCGAGGGGGCGGAATTGGCAACAACAAGCGAACGTGAGAGGTTCACGGGTGTCTAGTGGAGCTACGGGAGCGGGGGACGGCGGCGAGCGCGGGCGTAGAGCTCCCGCGCCCGGGCGGCGGCGGCAATGGCGGCGGCGGCTCGGGGGCGGCGCGCGGGGAGGCGAGGGGCGCTTTTATATGCGGCCGGCGCGTCCGTGGGTGACGAGGGAGTGACGGCGGAGATGCTCTTCGTACCACGGCGGCTCGGGGGCCGCGCGTACGGCGACGACACGGCCGACGGACCGGCGGTCCGTGGCGTGCGCGCGCGTACGACGGCGGCCGACCTCGGGCGCCTCGGGGGGGCGCGCGTTGGGGTGCGGGGATCTCGGGATGGCGCGTGCCTCGGGCGCGTGTGGGCCTCGGGCGGAGCGGGCGTGGACACGGGACACCGCCGGCGGCGGGGCGGCGACGGCGGCGCGCGGGTGCGCGACGTCGCGGCGCGCGTTGGCGTTCGGCCGGTCCTGTTTCACTGGTGCTGTGTTTGAGTCGATTTTTCTCTAAAAATTTGAATAGAACCTGGCCAAGTGATGAATACCAAAGTTGTATATCTAACTACCAACAACATTTTGTACAAAGGCTATATAGGGTTTTTCTGCTCAGATTGAAAGTTATTCGAATGCCAACTTTGGATGTCAGCAGGGTCTTTTAAACAGTGAACTTTGCCTTGCAGTTGATTTTCCAAGTTTTTCCTCTCAACATTTGAAATGCCAATCTACATGAAAGTTGTGTCCCTCATCAAGATGGACAACTTTCATAAAGGTAGAATTTTAGGTGTTTAGGGAGATTTTGGAGAACGCGGCAAAAGTTCTGGCAGACACCTCGGGGCACTAGAGTGGCAAGGGGGTTTTGACCATCCTTTGACCATGGGTTGGCCCCACAAGTGTGTTACTAGTCAAATGGGGTCACTAGGGTGGGTTAGCGAGTTTTTCGAGGTGATGGCCCTGGTTGACCGCGGTTTGACCACTGTTGACCAATTGATTGGCTATTACGGCTAATTAAAAACCTGGGGCGTCACACCTACACATCATGTTACATATGCCATGCCAAATGCAAGAAATGCACAAAGGAAAGCTATACATATGCTACAAATGAGCTCCCACACACCAAGCTCACAAACGACCGCTCCTCGAGGGGAGGCAAAAGACACCACCGGCAAAAGAGCAAAGGAGCACAAAACTCACAAGCTCCCCCTGAACTCATGCATTAAGGCCAAAGAGCATACAAAGCTCACCTTACACACATGATATAGGGCAAAGAGCAAAAAGAAACCAAGTGGCTTGACCAAGGCCACACACTAGAAGGTCACAAATACACTTACCATTATCATTTCTTCACAATTCACTCATCCTTGTCCACCATCCCCGAAAGTGATGCACCTACATGTCACCACCGGGATATGAAGCCGAAGAACCACCCCCTGTCTTCGGTCATATGCCTCGAGCAACCGGAGTCGATCAACCAAATGTTCTTCAAGTCTCCCACCTGAAATTCAAAAACGAGCACGTGAGCGAACAAACGACTCAGCACTGGGTTAGTACCACAAGAGTAAAACCAGTGCCGAGCCATTTGCTCGAAAGTGGGGTTAGCACAAACCAAACCATCTCTCCTACCAAAGCTACCTCCACGAACACCACCACGGTAACCACCCTGAGGGAACCACCCCTCTCTGCCTGGAAGAGGACCAAAACCACGAAAGAAAGCCTGTGGACCGTCCCTCCGTTCCTTCTCAAAGCTACGACTCCTCCCATCCCCGTAGTGAGGTCGAGGGGGAGAATGCCTAGCAACCAGACCTCTTGCAAACTCTCCAGCCCAACCACCAGAACCATGAACTCAAGAACCAAACCTCGCTCCTGTATGAGCACGAAACCCAAACTGCTGCCTGTCCAGGCCTGCACCGGTCTGACCGGTGTAGCCTGGGCAGCAACACCTCCAACAGCCTTCTGCTCTCCCCAACCCCGAACTGTCCTCACACTCGCCTTGGCCCTAGGTAACTGCACACGACGCTCAAGTACACCATCGGAAGGGTGGTACTTGTCCTTGTTAGCCCACTCCTTCGCCATTCTCTCCTCACGCTTCCTCTTGAAGCAAAACGCTCTCTTGTGACCATCCTTTCCACAAAACTCACAACGGAAACAGATTGATCTGGGCTTAGGCTTGGGGTGAGGCTCTTCACAAGGCTTCTCACTTGGTTTCTCACTAGGCTTTTCACTTGCCTTCTCACTCGGTTTTTCTCTCGGTTGGTTTGGCTTGGATGCTAACTTGTCTTTGGGTGTGGGTTGTGGTGGAACTGAACCATTCCCAAATTTCCCTTCTCTCTCACCACTGCCCTCACCAACCTTATCCAAACCCAAAGTCCAACCATTAAAGTGCTTACAACTAGCAATCATCATACCAAGCTGAGGTTCTTGACTCGACAACCAACTCAGCGCTTCACGCAACTTATCATTCTCATCTTGCAAGCGACCAACACATGTTGCAAGATCCAAATTCTTCATAGCATGCAACTCACATGTAGAACAAGAAGTAGGAATAGACACTTTCAAATCAGCCTCAAGCGAAACAATGCGAAAGCGAAGCTCAACAATTTTCTCATGCAAACTAGGGAAAGAAGTGCAAGCACCAAGCAAAGTTGGTCTAGATTGTAGCTCAGCCAACTCAACCCTAAGCACATCTAGTTCCTCACACTTGGAGGCATACTTCTCCCAAAGATCAGTCAAGTCAGCTAGGAAAGCAGAGCAATCAGCATAATCATTCTCATCAGAAACAACAGGGCTAGCCTTAAGAGAATCAATTTCAAGCTTGCTATCAAGAACCTGTGTTTCTAGCTCAGCCACTCTAGTCCTAGCATCCTCGTGCAAAGATCTAAGCTCCTTCCTAAGCTTCTTAAGCATGTGATCATGATTATCAAGCAAGTCAACCAACTCCTCATTCTCCTTGTGCAAAGAAGAGAGCTCATCACATACCTCATCCTCAGAATCCAAGTTCGAGGCGTCCTTCTGGCTTCTCTTGCTACTCAAACTGCGAGCCATGCCGCAGAAGTCGTCCTTGAGGCTTAGGCCCATCACTCAAAGGCTGTTGAGATACTTGCCGAGGTTCTTCTTCTTCTTCTTGTCATCCTCTTCGTCTTCATCACTCGAGCTTGAAGACGTGTCCTCAGAATCGGACTCAATGTTGCTAGATCTCTTCATCTTCTCTCGAGACCGAGCCTTCTTCCCATGTTCATGATCCTTCTTCTTGGACTTCTTCCTCTTGTCCATGAACTTGTGCTTGTCGTGGTTGTTCACCTTCAGACACTCGGCGAAATAGTGTCTAGCCTTGCCGCACTTGAAGCATGTCCTCGTGTTCCTCCTCATGTTCACCCGGTTCTCGTGCAGCCTCTCGAACCACCTCGTCAGGAGCGCCAGCTCGTCCTCTCCAAGAACGTCGAACTTCTCATCTGGCATAGACATCAAAGAGGACAAAGAGAACATCCTAGTGGATGGGTTAGTGTTAGCCTTTCCTTTCAAACCACCGACGAGGGCAAGACTGTGGGAGTCAGTCGGACCCTCGAGCTTGGCTGTCATGCCCCTATCCACCTCAGCCGACTTGAGCTTCGAGAACAGCTCGTTCACCGTCAGAGTCATACTTTTCCGACTCGACAATGGCCTCGAACTTTCCGCCCCATATCGACGATCCAAAAAGTGTAAGAGCTTGACAGCTCTATCATGATCATCGTATGGGAGCACGTCCACATTGGCCCTCATGTTGTTCACAACCACCGTGAACCTCTGAAACAAGGCATCGATGGACTCACCGGGGAGATGAGTGAAGTTCTCGTACTCTCTCCGGTAGGTCGCATACATCCGTGCCTGAACCTGGGCATTCCCAACATGAGCCTCCTTCAACACCAACTAGATTCTACAAGCCAAGTGCTCGGTGTGCACCCGATCGAACTCAGGCTGACACAAGGCACGAAACAAGTAGTCAGCCGCCTTATTTTTTGCGTCAAACATGCCCCTCGATCCTGGAGCAAGGAAGTTCATCGGCTGGACATGGCCTGCGTCCACCGTGACATCCCAAAGAATCTGACCTTTTCCTCTAAGAAACGCAGCCATCCGCTTACTCCACATCTGGTAGTTCATTCCATCGAAGTGTGGAGGACCCGAACCCTGTTCCTGGTATGCCATCCTTGGATCTTAGACTGGTTAGAGTCAATAAAGACCCAAACCGGCTCTGATACCACTCGAAGGACCGATACGGTGAAGCAGAGAGGGGGGAGTGAATGGGAGCCGATAAAAATTCTTCTCGAAGGATATGGAAACTCCAGCAAGATGAACACGGCTTCCAACACACGTCTCCGACTCACTACCCAAGTTGGCCAAGCCCACGTAGCCACAGGAGTGCCACTGGACCTAGGAACCAACACACAACCTTCCGACCCGAGAACGCAGCGAAACACCAAACCTCGAGTCCACTGACCAACACCGGTCAGACTGGTAAGCACCACCGGTCAGACCGATCCCTGCTGGTGAGAGTTGACGACTTCCACTAAGTCGCTTCACACCGGTCAGGTCGGTGCAACACATTGGTCAGACCGGTCTAAGCCTGAAATCCCCCAAATCACAAAACAGGCCTACCAACCTCCAAACTGACCCAAACTCGAAACAGCCCCAACACAGGACAACAGCAAACACACCCGAACGTTCACCCCGAGCAAAAACCCACCAAGGGTTGCACCGGTCAGACCGGTCAAGAGCACCGGTCAGACCGGTGTAGCCTGGGCAGCTCGGGATGAACAACACCCGCGGGTCAACTCCCCCAAATCCAAACTTCGATCTCCCAAATCGCTCCACACACCTGAACAAGACTTTGGGGATAATAGGAACACCTCATGAGGAGTCCATAGCCAAGTTTAATCCCACCAAAACTTGTACAAAATGGAGGAATCGAAGAAATCCCACCAAGAACACCTCTAAACCTAGAACTCGGAAAACCCCAAAATCGAGCCCCTTTACTCACGGATTTGGGAGGGGAATCACAGCCCAAAGAACCACGAGGGGTTCCCACAAATTTCGCCCATCAAATCCCCAAGAGAAAGGTACCGAAAACAACCCAAGAAAAACACCAAGAAAGGGCTCCGAAAATCACCACCAAGAACAACCGGGAACAACACAACAAAGCCTTGAGGAACCACGCCGAATCATCTATACATGCCACAAAGGTTCATACAAGGTCTAGCTTGCCGCCCGATCATCCAACCCTCTCACAAGATCTCACCATGAATCTCTCAAGCTAGTCCTATGGAAATCCTAATAAAATAGGAAGGGAAAATAGGAAAGCAAATGAACTAGGGTTCCAAGAGCTTGGCTGCCATCCTCTCACCTCTTGGGTTATATGGAGGCAACCGAAAGTCTAAAATACCCTTTCCTAATACCTAGGGATACAAGCCCCTCAAGGGCGGTTTTGGAAATCTTCAAGCTTTCTCCATCGGACGGATGCCCGACGACCGCAACCTGCTTAGCCTCGACGCAAGCTTTGCAATCCCGACGCGTGTCCTCCGCTTCGAAGATTCCGGACTGCGTCGTCGTACACCGGTCAGACCGGTGCTCCCACCAGTCAGACTAGTACCCACCGGTCAGATCGGTCAGACCCACCGGTCGGGCCGGTCCGCACGCTTCTTCGCGATCGTTTTCGGTTCTCCGGTCTTGGCTTTGTGGATCAACCAAGGAACCTAGTGGTTTTCTGGTGAACCACCGGAAACCCCGCGAACTCACTGTAGCCTCCGCCAATCTCCACTCATGACTCGGCTCCCACGTAGTCCCGGCTCCACCTTGGTTTTCAGGCTCAACCAAGAAACCGTCCATGACTTAATCTTGTTGTTCATGGCACCATGCGGCCCGCACTTGACCCTGCTGGCCACCGGGTCCCTCGAACGAAGCCTACTTGTCTTCTCCACACCTGGAGGCCTCACCGGTGACGACCTTTCACGCTTGTTCTTCACCTGCACCAACACCAATCAAGCCGCAACCTGCACCTGCAATACTTAGCCAAGAATCAGTCCACACAATGTTGTCAATCACTCATCACACAAGGAAGCGACCATCCACCGGTCCTCGAATCACATTTGTATTTTTCTTGCAAAAACTAAAAGGAATTAGCTTAGGCCAGAATAACAAAAGTTGTGGGACAATTCACTACGAATCCAACAAAATTGGTTCCACAATTTTCTGATTTTTCTGTGATTTTCTACGCAATTTACAAGAACCAGGAAAACATTTTCACTATTGGAGTTACCCTTTTGCGAGAAAAACCCTGGAAAGGATTCTGGGTTTGCAATGTAGCCCTTGGGGCACGATGGCTGGCGCGGCTGGGCCAATTCCGGCGAGCTCGCCGGTGCTCGCGGCCGGGGAAGGACGGGGGAGGGGCCTAGGGACTAGTGGGGGTCGGTTCGGGCACTTGGCCGGGACGGTGGTGGCTCCGGCGAGCGCCGCGCCGGCGGCCGAGAGAAGCGGCCGCCGTGGCTACCGTTCCCGGCGTGCTGGGCGCGCTTGGTCCTGGTAGACGGGCCGGTGAGTTGCGGTGCAGCCTAGAGGAGGGGTTGGAGAGGTTGATTTGCCTCGGGAGCTAGCAGGGACGCGGCTCGGCGGCAGCGGCGGCCATGGAGGGAGGCGGCGGCGCGCACAGGTAGCGGCCGGTGGCTCTGCACGCGAGGCGAGGGGGGCAGCAACACCTTTATAGGCAATGCGCGTGCCTGGCATTGACCGGTGGACCGACGGCAGTGTCTTGGGGCGCTCGCGGATGGACGACGGCCGACGGACCGCAGGGCAAACGCGAGACCGTACGGCGGCGCGGTGCACAAGACGTTCTCGTGGTGCGGGGCATTGGGAAGGCGTGCAGCGTTGGGAAGGCGCGCACAGGGCACGGTGAGGACCATGTGTGGTTCGAGGACCGGTGGATGGTCGCTTCCTTGTGTGATGAGTGATTGACAATGTTGTGTGGACTGATTCTTGGCTAAGTATTGCAGGTGCAGGTTGCGGCTTGACTCGTGTTGGTGCAGGTGAAGAACAAGCGCGAAAGGTCGTCGCCGGTGAGGCCTCCAGGTGTGGAGAAGACAAGTAGGCTTCATTTGAGGGACCTGGTGGCCAGCGGGGTCAAGTGTGGGCCGCATGGTGGCATGAACAGCAAGATGAAGTCGTGGACGGTTTCTTGGTTGAGCCTCAAAACCAAGGTCGAGCCGGGACTACGTGGGAGCCAAGTCATGAGTGGAGATTGGCGGAGGCTACACCGAGTTCGCGGGGTTTCGGTGGTTCACCGGAAAACCACCGGGTTCCTTGGTTGATCCACAAAGCCAAGACCGGAGAACCGAAGACGGAGGTGCCTGCAGCACTGCACCGGTCCGACCGGCGGGTCCGACCGGTGAGGAGCACCGATCCGACCGGTGTGCGACGACGCAGTCCGGAATCTTCGAAGCGGAGGACACGCGTCGGGATCGCATGGCTTGCGTCGAGGCTACGCAGGGTGCGGTTGCCGGGCATCCGTCCGATGGTGAAGACATCAAGAATTCCAAATCCGCCCTTGAGGGGCTTGTATCCCTAGTTGTTAGAGAAGGGCATTTCAGACATTCGGTTGCCTCCATATAACCCAAGAGGTGAGAGGATGGCAGCCAAATCTTGGAACCCTAGCTCATTAGTTTTCCTATTTTCCACCTATTTTCCTTAGGTTTTCTCTAGGACTAGCAAGAGAGCTTCACGGAGAGATCTTGTAGAGAGGGATGGATGATCGGGCGGCTTGCTAGACCTTGTACGAACCTTTGTTTCATGTATAGATGATTCGGCGTGGTTCCTCAAGGTTTGGATGTGTTTTCCCCGGTTGTTCTTGGTGGTGATTTTCGGAGTCCTCTCTCGGTGATTTCTTTGGGTTGTTTCGGGGCTTTTCTCTTGGGGATTTGATGGGGGAAATTTGTGGGAACCCTTCGTGGTTCTTTGGGCTGTGATTCTCCTCCCAAATCCGTGAGTAAAAGTGCTCGATTTTGGGGTTTCTTGAGTTCTTGGGTTGGAAGTGCTTTCGGCGGGATTTTTTCGACTCCTCCTTTTTGGACGAGATTTGGTGGGATTAAACTTGGCTATGGACTCCTCATGAGGTGTTCCTGATATCCCCAAAGTCTTGTTCAAGTCCGTGGAGCGATTCGGGAGATTGAGATTTGGATTTGGGGGAGTTGACCCGCGGGTGCTGTTCATCCCGAGCTGCCCAGGCTACACCGGTCTAACCGGTGCTCTTGACCGGTCTGACCGGTGCGAGCCCTTGTGGTTTTTTGCTCGGGTGAACGTCTTGGTGAGTTCGTTGTTGTCCCGTGTTGCTGCTGTTTCGAGTTTGGGTCCGTTCGGTGGTCGGTTGGCCTGTTTGGTGCCTTGGGGGCTTTCAGGCTGCCATCGGTATGACCGGTGTGTCGCACCGGTCTGACCAGTGTAGAGCCACTTAGTGGAAGTTGCTCGGTTTCACCCCGAGCGGGGACTCGTCCGGCCGGTGGTGCTCACCCGGTCCCCGACCGTGTAGGTCCGTAGACTCGAGGTTTGGTTTTTCCGCTACGTTTCTCGGGTCGGAAGATTGTGTGTTGGTTCCTAGGTCCAGTGGCACTCCAGTGGCTACGTGGGCTTGGCCAACTTGAGTAGTGAGTCGGAGACGTGTGTTGGAAGCCGTGTTCATCTTGTAGGAGTTTCCATCTCCTTCGAGAAGAATTTTTATCGGCTCCCATTCACTCCCCCCCCCCTCTCTGGTTCGCCGTATCGGTCCTTCAAGTGGTATCAGATTCGGTTCGGGTTTTTGTTGACTCTAACCAGTCTAAGATCCAAGGATGGCGTACCAGGAACGGGGTTCGGGTCCTCCACACTTCGATGGCAAGAACTACTAGATGTGGAGCAAGCGGATGGGTGCTTTTCTCCGCGGAAAGGGTCAGATCCTTTGGGATGTCACGGTGGACACAGGCTATGTCCAGCCGGTTGATTTCCTTGCTCCAAGATCGAGGGACAGCTTCGACGCCAACAATAAGGCGGTCGACTACTTGTTTCGTGCTTTGTGTCAGCCTGAGTTCGATCGGGTGCACACCGAGCACTTGTCTTGTAGGATTTGGGCGGTGTTGAAGGAGGCTCATGTTGGGAATGCCCAGGTTCAGGCACGGATGTATGCGACCTACCGGAGAGAGTACGAGAACTTCACTCATCTCCCCGGTGAGTCCATCGATGCCTTGTTTCGGAGGTTCACGGTGGTTGTGAACAACATGAGGGCCAATGTGGACATGCTCCCGTACGATGATCATGATAGAGCGGTCAAGCTCTTACACTCTTTGGATCGTACGATTTGGGGCGGAAAGTTCGAGGCCATTGTGGAGTCAGAGAAGTATGACACTCGACCGGTGAACGAGCTGTTCTCAAAGCTCAAGTCGGCTGAGGTGGATAGGGGCATGACAGCCAAGATCGAGGGCCCGACTGACTCTCATAGTCTTGCCCTCGTTGGTGGTTCGAAAGGAAAGGCTAACACTAACCCATCCACCAGGATGTTCTCTTTGTCCTCTTTGATGTCTATGCCAGATGAGGAGTTTGATGACCTTGGAGAGGACGAGCTGGCGCTGTTGACGAGGCGGTTCGAGAGGCTGCACGAGAACCGCGTGAACATGAGGAGGAACACGAGGACATGCTTCAAGTGCGGCAAGACCGGACACTATTTCGCCGAGTGTCCGAAGGTGAACAACCACGACAAGCACAAGTTCAAGGACAAGAAGAAGAAGTCCAAGAAGAAGGATCATGGACATGGGAAGAAGACACGGTCTCGAGAGAAGATGAAGAGATCAAGCGACATCGAGTCTGATTCCGAGGACACGTCTTCAAGCTCGAGTGATGAAGACGAAGAGGATGAGAAGAAGAGGAAGAAGAAGAAGAACTTTGGCAAGTATCTCAACGGCCTTTGTGTGACGGGCCTAAGCCTCAAGGACGACTTCTGCGGCATGGCTCACAGTTCGAGCAGCAAGAGAAGCCAGAGGGACGCCTCGGACTTGGATTCCGAGGATGAGGTATGTGATGAGCTCTCCTCTTTGCGCAAGGAGAATGAGGAGTTGGTTGACTTGCTTGATAATCGCGATCACATGCTTAGAGAGGCTAAGAAGCTTAGGAAGGAGCTCAGATCTTTGCTCGAGGATGCTAGGACTAGAGTGGCTGAGCTAGAAACACAGGTTCTTGATAGCATGCTTGAAATTGATTCTCTTAAGGCTAGCCCTGTTGTTTCTGATGAGAATGATTGTCTTGAGTGCTCGCTTTCCTAGCCGACTTGATCGATCTTAGGGAGAGGTATGCCTCCAAGTGTGAGGAACTAGATGTGCTTAGGGTTGAGTTGGGCGAGCTACAATCTAGACCCACTTTGCTTGGTGCTTGCACTTCTTGCCCTAGTTTGCATGAGAAAATTCTTGAGCTCCGTTCTCGCATTGTTTCACTTGAGGCTGATTTGAAAGTGCCTATTCCTACTTCTTGCTCTACATGTGAGTTGCATGCTATGAAGAATTTGGATCTTGCAAAATGTGTTGGTCGCTTGCAAGATGAGAATGATAAGTTGCGTGAAGCGCTGAGTTGGTTGTCGAGTCAAGAACCTCAACTTGGTATGATGATTGCTAGCTGTAAGCGCTTTGACGGTTGGGATTTGGGATTGGATAAGGTTGGTGAGGGCAGTGGTGAGAGAGAAAGGAAATTTGGGAATGTTTCAGTTGCACCACAACCCACACCCAAAGACAAGTTTGCATGCAAGCCAAACCAACCAAGAGAAAAACCAAGAAGGCAAGTGAAAGCCTAGTGAGAAACCAAGTGAGAAGCCTTGTGAAGAGCCTCATCCCAAGCCTAAGCCCAGATCGATCTGTTTCCATTGTGAGTTTTGTGGAAAGGATGGTCACAAGAGAGCGTTTTGCTTCAAGAGGAAGCGTGAGGAGAGAATGGCGAAGGAGTGGGCTAACAAGGACAAGTACCACTCTTTCGATGGTGTACTTGAGCCTCGTATGCACTTGCCCAGGGCCAAGGCGAGTGTGAGGTCAGTTCGTGCTTGGGGAGAGAAGAAGGCTGCAGGTGGTGCTGCTGTCCAGGTCACACCGGTCAGACCGGTGTGGGGCACCGGTCAGACCGGTGCAGGCCTGGACAGACAACTGTTTGGGTTTCGAGCTCGTACAGGTGCGAGGGTTGTTTCAGGTGGTCGTGGTTCTGGTGGTTGGGCTGGAAAGGGTGCAGGTGGTCAGTTTGCTAGGCGTTCTCCTCCTCGTGCTCAGTACGGGGATTGGAGGAGTCGTGGCTTTGAGTTGGAAAGGAAGGACGTTCCACGGGCTTTCTTGCGTGGATTTGGTCCTCCTCCAGGCAGAGAGGGGTGGTTCCCTCAGGGTGGTTACCGTGGTGGTGTTCGTGGAGGTAGCTTTGGTAGGAAAGATGGTTTGGTTTGTGCTAACCCTACTTTCGAGCAAATGGCTAGGCACTGGTTTTACACATTTGGAACTAACCCCAGTGTTGAGTCGTTTGCTCGCTCTCGCTCTTGGTTTTGAGTTGCAGGTGGATAGCCCGGAGAACATTTGGTTGATATTGGGGGTGGTTCTTCGGCTTCATATCCCAGTGGTCACATGTAGGTGTATCACTTTCGGGGATGGTGGACAAGGATGAGTGAATTGTGAAGAAATGATAAAGGTAAGTGTATTTGTGACCTTCGAGTGTGTGGCCTTGGTCAAGCCACTTGGTTTCTTTTGCTCTTTGCCTTATCTCATGTGTGTAAGGTGAGCTTTGTATGCTCTTTGGCCTTAATGCATGAGTTTAGGGGGAGCTTGTGAGTTTGGTGCTCCTTTGCACTCTTGCCGGTGGTGTCGAGCCCTTTCTGCCTCCCCTCGAGGAGCCGGTGGTTTGTAAGCTTTGTGTGTGGGAGCTCCTTTGTAACATATGTATAGCTTTCCTTTGTGCATTTCTTGCATTTGGCATGGCATATGTAACATGTGTATAGGCATCCTTGTATCTTAGATTGCATGCATTTTGTATCATATGCATTGTCTAGGAAAAGCTTCTCTTATATACATTGTTCACCATGGAATGAGATATATGTCTTTGTGAGCTTGTTTGGTATGCTACGGTTAGTTTGGCTTAGCTCTTGATGATCTTGTTGAATAATCCATGGTTGATAGCTATGCTTTTGAAAAATGTAACATGTATGCTCTCTCATGTGTAAATGCCTTTACATGCTCTTGACATGTTTTTGTGGCCCTGCTCTGCTTAATTTGTGGTTGGATAGCTAGTTTATTGATCATATGGGGCCAAAGGCTCATTTGCCATCATGAATGTTTAGCCCTCTTGATTTATCTTGTGGAGGAGCATAAGTTCCTTTTTGTTGCAAAGACATTTCATGTACCATTTACAAATATGAAAATAAAATGAAAAATGCTTGGAAAATATGCTCCCATGTCATATGTGCTGAATTTAATTTGCTTTGGGTGCTAAACCGTTGCATGATGCCTACCAATGAGAAGTCTCATACATAGAAGTAGGCACATGGCTCGGTGGCTTTGACATGACATGAGGTGCTTGTGGGTGTTTGTGATGGTCTTATGATTAGAATGGCTGTCCTAGCATGAAGTGTGTGTGGCTTTGCCATTTTGATATGCTTTGATCATGTTTAGGACTTTGCTCATGAGAGGCAAGTTTTTCGCAAAATTGCCAAAATCCATCTTAGCTTCGTCCAATGGTTGTGAAACTCGGTGATCATGTAGTTGAGATCGATACGAAGCCGTAGAGTATCTAACCTGCTCATTTGGACATGTGTAGCATTCTTTGTTGAATTTTGTCTATTTGAGAAGCTCTAGGTTGAAAGTTTTGCATTTTTGGCTTGATTCATGCATTGCCAACAAGGGGGAGAAGTTTGAGCTTGAAATGGCTTGCTGGGCGTGTTTAGAAGGTTTTCAGGTGGTTTCGAGCCATTTCTGGGCTCTGTTGTGCACCGGTCTGACCGGTCAGGGTCACCGTTCTGACCGGTGTGAGTGCTGGTTTCTGTACACATGTTGCACACCGGTCTGACCGGTGGTGTGGACCGGTCTGACCGGTCAGGGCTGTTTTGTTGCAGCTGCCCTGTTTCAAGTGGTGTCTTGCATGCTTTCATCCAGGGGGAGGTGCAGTGGTTCAGGGGGAGCTTGCATGTGTGCAGGGGGAGTTCTTTGTGGTGTTCGAGCTTTGTTTCGGTGGTTTGCGCTCTTTGCTTGAGCTTTGCTTTGTCTCGGATGTGTCGAGCCGTTGCCCTTGCCTAAGGGGTCCGAGACTTGTTTTCTTCAAGTGATCCTGCTCTTTGCCTTTGTTTGGCTTTCGATCGCTTGTTGGAGTTTCTTTTTGTTCGTTTCTTTTCTTTTTCTTTTCTCTCTTGTTACTTCCGTGTGGGTGTTGTCAATGCA
This sequence comes from Cenchrus americanus, assembly GCA_947561735.1. Classification (NCBI taxonomy): domain Eukaryota; kingdom Viridiplantae; phylum Streptophyta; class Magnoliopsida; order Poales; family Poaceae; genus Cenchrus; species Cenchrus americanus. Next base: position 147,868,473 of record OX387239.1, on the reverse strand, counting down.
CTCATCAAGGGGGAGATTGAGGACCATGTGTGGTTCGAGGACCGGTGGATGGTCGCTTCCTTGTGTGATGAGTGATTGACAACGTTGTGTGGACTGATTCTTGGCTAAGTATTGCAGTGTGCAGGTTGCGGCTTGACTCGTGTTGGTGCAGGTGAAGAACAAGCGCGAAAGGTCGTCGCCGATGAGGCCTCCAGGTGTGGAGAAGACAAGTAGGCTTCGTTCGAGGGACCCGGTGGCCAGCGGGGTCAAGTGCGGGCCGCATGGTGGCATGAACAGCAAGATGAAGTCGTGGACGGTTTCTTGGTTGAGCCTCAAAACCAAGGTCGAGTCGGGACTACGTGGGAGCCAAGTCATGAGTGGAGATCGGCGGAGGCTACACCGAGTTCGCGGGGTTTCCGGTGGTTCACCAGAAAACCACTGGGTTCCTTGGTTGATCCACAAAGCCAAGACCGCAGAACCGAAGACGGAGGTGCGGCGGCACTGCACCGGTTTGACCGGCGGGGTCCGACCGGTCGACCGGTGGGGACCGGTCCCGACGGTGAGGAGCACCGGTCTAACCGGTGTGCGACGACGTAGTCCGGAATCTTCGAAGCGGAGGACACGCGTCGGGATCGCATGGCTTGCGTCGAGGCTACGCAGGGTGCGGTTGCCGGGCATCCGTCCGATGGTGAGACATCAAGAATTCCAAATCCGCCCTTGATGGGCTTGTATCCCTAGTTGTTAGAGAAGGGCATTTCAGACATTCGGTTGCCTCCATATAACCCAAGAGGTGAGAGGATGGCAGCCAACTCTTGGAACCCTAGCTCATTAGTTTTCCTATTTTCCACCTATTTTCGTTAGGTTTTCTCTAGGACTAGCAAGAGAGCTTCACGGAGATATCTTGTAGAGAGGGATGGATGATCGGGCCGCTTGCTAGACCTTGTACGAACCTTTGTGTCATGTATAGATGATTCGGCGTGGTTCCTCAAGGTTTGGATGTGTTTTCCCCGGTTGTTCTTGGTGGTGATTTTCGGAGTCCTCTCTCGGTGATTTCTTTGGGTTGTTTTCGGGGCTTTTCTCTTGGGGATTTGATGGGGAAATTTGTGGGAACCCTTAGTGGTTCTTTGGGCTGTGATTCCCCTCCCAAATCCGTGAGTAAAAGTGCTCGATTTTGGGGTTTCTTGAGTTCTTGGGTTGGAAGTGCTTTCGGCGGGATTTCTTCGATTCCTCCTTTTTGGACGAGATTTGGTGGGATTAAACTTGGCTATGGACTCCTCATGAGGTGTTCCTGATATCCCCAAAGTCTTGTTCAAGTCCGTGGAGCGATTCGGGAGATCGAGATTTGGATTTGGGGGAGTTGACCCGCGGGGTGCGCTTCATCCCGAGCCGCCCGTGCTACACCGGTCGACCGGTGCTCTTGACCGGTCCGACCGTGCGAGCCCTTGTGGGTTTTTGCTCGGGTGAACGTCTTGGTGAGTTCGTTGTTGTCCCGTGTTGCCGCTCGTTTCGAGTTTGGGTCCGTTTGGTGGTCGGTTGGCCCCGTTTGGTGCCTTGGGGGCTTTCGAGTCGCCATCGGTCTGACCGGTGTGTCGCACCGGTCTGACCGGTGTAGAGCCACTTAGTGGAAGTTGCTCAGTTTCACCAGCAGGGACCGATCTGACCGGTGGTGCTCACCGGTCCGACCGGTGTAGGTCTGTAGACTCGAGGTTTGGTTTTTCCGCTGCGTTTCTCGGGTCAGAAGATTGTGTGTTGGTTCCTAGGTCCAGCGGCACTCCAGTGGCTACGTGGGCTTGGCCAACTTGAGTAGTGAGTCGGAGACGTGTGTTGGAAGCCGTGTTCATCTTGTAGGAGTTTCCATCTCCTTCGAGATGAATTTTTATCGGCTCCCATTCACTCCCCCCTCTCTGGTTCGCTGTATCGGTCCTTCACACGGACACCGAGGCGAGCAGTGTGCGGGCACGGCGCGGCGTCGGCCCGGCCCAACGTTTTGCTGAGCGCTGGTTTGGATGCGTGTAACTCCAAAATCTTGAACTAAAGTGCACAAAGCAATGAATAGGAAAGTTGTAGATCTTACTACCCTCTACAACTTTCAAAAAGGCCATATAGTGTTTTTCTCAACGAATTTTGCATGAACATCGTGCCAATATTGAATGTCGGCCTGTTCTGGAAAACAGGGGGTACTGTCAGTCGATCAAGTTTTTCACCAATTTCCACCCAAAATTTGAAATGCCAATCTACATGAAAGTTGTGTCCCTCAACAAGATGGACAACTTTCATAAAGGTAGATTTTGAAGTGTTTAGGTGAATTTTGGAGAACGCGGCAAAGGTTCCGGACGACATTCGCTGACGTCAACGGTTAAGCCGGTTTTGACCGTGTCTTTGACCAAGGGTCCACTACGGGTGTGTGTAGGCTTGGTCAAGGGGTTAATTAGGGTTCGTTGGCGAGGTTTTCGGGTGATGACCCAGGTTGACCTAGGTTTGACCGGGGTTTGACTGGTTTGACTCGGCTGATCCGGTCATTATTGTTAATGACGGTAATTAAAAACCTGGGGCGTCACAGCCTACCCCCCTTAAGAAGAATCTCGTCCCGAGATTCGAAATTACAAGGGGAGGGAAGGAATTGTTCTTGGATAGAGATGTTACCTAAGAAATTTAGTTGGCTTTGCTCCATTTGAGGGCTTGGCTTGTTGTGGTTGAAAGCAGATTTCGGGTTCTGCTTCTGCTGCTGGGGCTTCTGCTGTCTGGGGTTCGGGCACTTATTAGAAAAATGCCCGGGCTGTCTACAATTGTAGCACAAACGGGGTGGAAGATCTCTGGGTTTGGAGATCGGTTGCTGGGCTTCCTTGATATGGCGGAGCCTCTTCCTCTCCTTTTTCCTTGCTGACTTCGTGGCTCGCGAAGGTGTTTTACCCACGGGGAGTTGAGTGGCCTTGCTAGGGTTACAGCTTCGTTTGCCTTCACGCGGACAAGTCTCCGTACAGGTAATTTCCCACTCACTTACATCTATCTCAGATAGTACTCATTTACTGCCTTTATTTTCCCTCTCTTCTGCCCTAAGATCCATCGGTAGCCGAGAAGGTGGTAATATTGAGTCGGAGGCTTGGGGTTGGTCTTGATTAACAAACTCCTCCAACAGATTGAACAAACAGGCTTGTTCGACCATAGAGGCAGATAAGGACTGAGAGAGACTGTCTGCCAAATTATTCTGATAGGGTTTCCCATAACGTCCTTGGATAACATCGTACACCATCTGGCTCAACATGGAATTCTGCCCTTCTAATAGTTGAGTTATGCCGACAATGGCGTTTATGTCCCTCTGGGTGGGTACTTCTGGTGAACAGGGCTTGGAAGGTTGAAGCTTCGATTGCATCGGTGGCATTTGTTGTAGTTGTTGAGCCATTTGCTGTTGTGTCTGCAGGAGTTGGCGCAACACCTCGGTATGTGCTGCTACGAAAGCTTCGGTCGACATCGTGGGCGGCGGTAGCGTAAGATCACCACTACCTGATGCATCAAAACCATAGGGGTTATTCCATGCCAGTTGGAACATCTGAAAATTCCAGTCCTTAATTAGCACATGTTCGGAATCTTACCCATAAGCTTAATTCGAACATATTCTACGAAACTCGTTCACGGTAAGCAATGCAAACCGGACATCCAAAAGTCACAATATCAAATCGGTAAAGCCTGGTCCACACATCTCATGGTTGGGAAATGCAGATGGAACAAAAGGTACAAGGTGCTTTTCCTTACTATCTCATCGCCGTTCATGAGGAAGCGGATGATGAATGTGCACATGCACAACTAATAGCAGACATAATCCTCCTACGATACAGAGGTACATCCCTAACAATGTCCAGCGAAATGACTCGAGCTCTTCTGAAGGCGGAGTCATGGGTGGCAGCTTGGATTGATTTCTGCTTTCGGTCTACTCTGAGCTTCTTCTGGACTTCGGAAATGAAGACGGAGAACAGTTTGCTCGAGAAGATTGAAGTAGCTGGGAGAGGTGCTCTAATGGCAAGTAGCCAGGCTAGCTAGAAGAACAAGAACAGTGATAATGCCGAGCTCTGATGGAAATGGAGCTTTCGTATCGGCGGTTCCGGTAAAAGGTTCCATTTTATAATCGATACGGGGCTGTAACGGTCAGTTGACCCAGTCGGGTATCTGGTGTAGGCAACACGGAGCTCGACAATGGCCAGCCCGTGAGGCTTCAGCGTCGTGAAGACGGTTGTGGAAATTGATGGTAGAGCGACGTCATGGCGACGTACGGTCGTGACACTGATGACGATGGGGCTCAACAGTCTAAATAATCGACCGTAATGGGAGGCGAAACGAGAAAAGTTCAGTGTACAACACTTCACATCTGCGATAGCAACAAAGAGAAGCGTAGCAAAAATGCTTCGATCGATCCTGGGCGTACTTCCTTGCTTGATTCTGAGGATTTGAAGTTTATGAGCACGGACCAAGAACGAATACACGATGGATGACTTCTCTATATTGACTATTTGAGAACCTTGACTGCTTGAGAAAAATTTATACTTTTACCGTTTCCACTTGGCTAGCAGGAAAAGGAATCGATGCTACAAGGTCGTCGAGATTCATGGCAAGGGACCAATTTGTCAGAGATTTCCATTACACCATTACAAAGAAAGGAAGGCTAAAGACAGAGTTCCATAATCTCCTGTACGAAAGATGACTTCTAGTGGGAACTTCAAGGAATAATCTTGCTCACACCTTTACTTATTTTGCAAATTTGGGGTTTTGACAACTCGTTGTTTTGAAAGTGCAATACTTTTCAAAGTTGATGCAATGCATATGCTTGTGCGGTATGGTGCTCATGATGCACGTTAGAATGACTTGGTTACCCATATGCGTTAATGATTGCAAGGGCAATCAATAGTAGGGAGAGGATCTGTGTGACGAGTTGCTATCTCACAACCAAGATACCTAGCGCGCTCCTAGTGGCAGTCGTGTGGCTGCAGCACACACGATACCCTAGGTTCCGTCGCGGCAACAAGAGAGGTAGAGTAGGGATACGGAGTTTCATGCGAATGCACGTTAGTATCCCCATGCTTCCCAAATGCATATGCTATGCAGCGCATGCTCAAAAGCCACATTTTAATTTAAATCACAAGGTTTGAGCAAGACCGAAAAGACTAAGTTCAGGACTGAGGAATTGATTAGATCTTTGATTGATACGAAGTTTGTGGAGCACAGAACTTGATTGATCGCAACTAGCATAAATAATGCCTTATGAACATTATTGCTGAAAGAGAGGTTTGATCTAGGCATTACATCGATGGGGGTTTTCAGAATTACCAAACAACATTTGGAATTACAATGCAGGCTAGCTGCAATGACAAGGTCCCTAGTTCAACCGACAGCGATAGTTGACCAAAAGTGGTCATGGTACACTAGGATTCCTTACAACACTGCACTCTCACGACTTGGATTTTATTCCTGACGGACCAACTTCCGAGGGTGAGATCTTTTATGCTGAAGGACTACGGTGACTCGGGTCCAGACTCAATTCCAGATTCACCTTGGATATCTCCAACATCTTCTTCTTGCGCTGGTCCAGGAATGACAGGTTCTGGGGGTGGAACTGCTAGAGCTTCTAGTTGATTTTCTAGTTCAAGCATATATTGATCGTTATGCTGCAACAAGAAATTTTGCTCATGTATGATCTCGGTTAACTCTTGTATCTTGGCCGTATCCTTTCTTCTTTCCTTCTTGAGAGTGGCGATCATTTCTCGGGCTTCCTTCAACGCCTGAGCTGAACACTCCACTTCCTTAACTTTGTATCTATAGATCTGATGTCTATAGAATACGCTTTCTCCCACCATTCGTTGGTAGGTGTCGTACATGGCTTCTGAAAAGCGGACTGAGGTGACAAGATCAGGGCTATAGTGAGAGTTGTTCTGGGCTGGGAGGATAGTTTCACGTTCACCACCCGGTGCAATGTGTCGCTCGGGTACCAGAATGACTTTAGCTGCAGAGTTGGCTATCTCGGCAGGGTGCTTTCCACAGAAAGTTGTGAGTCCTTCGAGAGCAGCCTTCTGCACCGTGTCGGACAAGTTTCTTCCGTGTGCCGTACACTCCCACTCATCCCAAGCAGGATTGGTCGGGCACGCTGAAATCTTCACCTTTACTTCACAACAAAGGAGTTGGCCTGTGGTCATGACCTCACGTGTCGAGTACTCTGGGTAAGTGGTGTACCCAAAGTCCTTTAGGGTGTCCCATAAAAGTGCAGGAAAACCACCCTCCTCGAGGTAGTCCACGAGAGTCCATGATTCCACATCAGCCGACGTAAAGCCAGCGTTATCCATCTAGGCATAACGACAAAAGTGAGAATCAGGCGGGTGCGAGTGTACAAAGATAACTCGATCCACGAATACGGGTAGGGTTAAGGTATGGGGTAATTATGCATACTAAGACCCAATGTATGCTGGACTCAAACGAGCAGGCATACCAAATGGTACAAGGTCTGGCAATCGGAAACCGTACTTCCTAATCTTGAACCAAAGTCCAACACTTCTCAATTTTGCGTAGCAACCTAGCAATGTTTCGAGACTCATGGTTGGGTACGCAAGGTTGAGCCAGAGGATTAGGAAGGTGCTTAACCAAGCAAGTTTTCAAGGTTCTAGGGAGATGGCAAGACAAGGGTTGACTAGCCGAGCATAACTTGCGGTAAACCTAAGTTATGATCATGAACTTTGGCGAGCAGAACTGGATTAGATTGAAGCGACCTAGGTTAAGATCACCTAGACAAAAGGTTCTTGGACAAGAACAGCAATTTAAGCAACAACTCTATTGAATTTAAGCACGATAACATGTCTACAACTAAAGAGGCTAAGCAGGACAAAATACGCTATCACTATTTACTTCAGAGAGCACGGAAACAGACATGAGTTCAGTTTAGGTTCCTTCTCGATTATTAACATGATGCAAGACGTCCTATTCGTCCTCACCATGGCATTCAAGCCAAAACTCGGAGTTAGCGCCGGTGGCATGGCACATACACGTGTCTCCCTATAATAACTAGTCGAGATCTAGCCGAGGCTTACTTAGCGACTTACGAAACGAGGTTAGTGTACCTGCAGAATATCACAGAACACAATGAACCTTTCATGCCAGCACTCATGAAAGCGTCCACATACATTACCGTTCACTATAGAAACGACATCCATGCGTTAAGCCGCTGCATGGACAGCGTCCAACCTCGGACATTCTCCGTTTGAATGGAGTATATCCTTGCCTCGCATGAGCGACATGCGGAATGCTCACGTATGGAACACGTGGAGACAACACAACTCATAACCAGACGCGAAGATGGGATCCATGGAATGGATCACTCCATCAACCCTCGCACTTCTCGTGATGCGGAACAGCACACGTATAAAACACGTGGCTCCTAGTTTGGTTGTGCAAGAAAGTAAGTCTGACATAAGTAATGTGCTGGAAGTTAGCAAAATAAACCATAGATTAATAAGCCACCTGAAAGAAACCAAAAATTTCCCTCTAGGGCCTCTCGGTCTAGTTTATCCTTAACGGACCAACGTCTTTTGCAAATCAAACAATCTCGGCAAATTTTATTCGAAAATCATGTGATTAGAGTTGTTAATTAAACTCTGGTGCATGCAATCGCTCTGATACCAGCTGTGACAACCCGCCCAGGAAAGTACCGTACTATCGCCTAAGACCGATCCGCTCTGGTCATTAAGCCATAGTAAAGTATCATCCTGTCGTTGGTTGCCGGGTTAACGCCCGGTAAATCACTTGGACATCGAACAGAGGATCGACACATGCATTAAAACTCACGCGAAGGTGAGTCCAGAGTACAACATGAATTAAACATTTTATTACAAACCATTATTCATGACATGGTAAAGGTTCAGAGTTCGAAAATACAGCGGAAATAATTTAATTCTAGCGCAACGGTGAACATCACAGGAGGCCATCCATGGTGTCCTTACTTGTCGTCACCCTTCCGATCAATCATACCTGCAACAACAGTTTTAAAGCAAGGCTGAGTATACTAATACTCAGCAAGACTTAACTATCGGGTGATGACTACATCACCAACCTCTAGACATGAAAGGCTTTTGGCTAGTGGAGTTTCTTTTGCTAAACATCTGCTAAGAGTAGATCCTTACTTTCAATCTTTTAGCACAAGTTCTAGTTGATTACCATTTCTAAATGTGCCAACTAATTCAATCAAGGATTGGACAAGCAATTATTTCATCCAACCATATTCCTCGAGTTCCATCATTATGGGATATCATGGCCAGTTGATTAAGCAGTCTCGGATAACGGTGAGAGGCCGACAATCGATTGATTTAAACCTTGCCAGGTAGACCCAAACACACGGTAGGCTGCCCCCGCGATGACAACTTTCCCAGGCCGTCCCCAAAAATCTTCGGGTTGGGATCGAATCTTACGCCCCCGGTGCGCCTATCCGCATACCCCGCGAGATACCCGGAGTCACCATACACCACCCTTCCCGGTAGCTAGCCGGTTAGGAGATTTCTCAAGAGTAGTAATAGTAGGATCCCGTGCCGCCTCATTAAGGTACTAGGCTTACCGGTCCCATTCCCCGCAATTGCTTGGTACGTTCAAAAGCTTAGCCCACATGACCACTGGACCAGTGCCCAATCCCATGCTCTTACCACTTGAGCAATCCATTTGAAGATATCTTATGATTCCTATCAAGGAACCTATTCTCGCGAGTGACGAACATCACTCGACTTCTATCGGTCCTATAGCATAGCAGCTATCGACCTAGCACACTAGTGATAGAGCATAGGTACCTAGGGATCATGCATCTAGGGTTTCAAATCAACTCCTGAAACGTAAATGCACAATAATAGCAAACATAATTGCATAATTTTAAAAGACGGGATTAATGATCCGTGGCTTGCCTTCGCTGGCAAGGTTGGCCTTGGGCCCTTCTGGACTTGGGTCCAGGTCTTGATCTACAACGACGTGGTGCACGTCTCCGTCAGCTCCTCCGTCTCCTCCTTCCGGCACAAGTGTACAGCTACCGCTCGGGAGATCTACACGAGGATGCAAATGCAAGATTTATTTGATGATTTTACTTTAATCACATACAAACCATATTGACAATCAAGGGTGTATTTGTTGGGCACATTTACCTAGATAAGAATACATTCAGCATACTCTTCCGTAAAGGAACAATATGCAACTCTTTATTAATTATTCTTTTTGATGGTGATTGTGTACATGTATATGTAAATAATTTAATTTAAATTCACCAATAGTAGTGGGTAGGTATATTTAACCTTGTTAACATGATTTGCAACCATCCCCAAGTTAACATGGGTGGTTTGGTGATTTCTCTTTTAGGAAGGTTATTGGTTGTACATGGGTTATTCTTTTATTGCACAATTGAATAAAGGTTTCTTTGTACTTGACATTTCATGTGAAAGCTTTAATCCTTTTTCCTTTCACAAGCAAGATATGAATAATATTTTTATCCATGAATTAATTCCATATCAGCAATGAGAATTAATTATCTTTTAGTTAAATTAGATAATACTTTCAAAAAGGAAAACGAAATAAATAAGGGCTTTTCTTTATTTAATCTCTCTTTAATATTAAAAAGGGCTTTTAAGCTTTTTATTAAGCAATTAAATTACCAAAAAATTAAAGTAGTGTTTCTTAAGCCTACTAGCACCTATACTGGTCCATTGGACCCACATGTAAGTGTTGGATGCTAGGAAATTAAAGGTTATGGAAAATATCAAAGGCTAGCTAGTGATTCCATTTAAACGCATACAAAAATAAATAAGCATCAAAATGATCCAAACTTTCTTGTGCATGCTCTCTGGTCCTAAACAAGCCTAAAGAACCAGCATGTTCATCTTAGCTTATTAATTTACAAAGGAAAACATGCATAATTAGAGGATCAATATTTCTGGAAAGCCAAAAATCATCATTAATTCACAAGATGTGTATTTTGGTATTACAAGGCATTGTGCACAAGTTGAGCTCAAAAACGTAAATATTTTTAGCAAGAAAAATCATTTATGCAGATCTGCCAGAAATAGAAAAACATTTTTATAAAAAGATTTACACCATAACTTTGTGCAATTTTTGGCATAGGAGCTAGTCGTGTCCTAACACACAACATATCCAAAAATTAGATACAGAGGATTTATGATTTTTGAGATATTGCAGATCTAGGGTTTTCACATTTGTATTTTTGATGGAAAAACTAAAAGGATTAGCTCAACCCAGAATAACAAAAGTTGTGGGATAATTCACTACGAATCCAACAAAATTGGTTCCACAATTTTCTGATTTTTCTGTGATTTTCTACGCAATTTACAAGAATTAGGAAATCAGTTTAACTATTGGAGTTACCCTTTTGCGAGAAAGACCCTGGAAAGAATTCTTGGTTTGCAATGTAGCCCTTGGGGCGCGGTGGCCGGCGCGGCTGGGCCAATTCCGGCGAGCTTGCCGGTTCTCGCGGCCGGGGAAGGACGGGGGAGGGGCCTAGGGACTAGTGGGGGTCGCTTCGGGCACATGGCGGGACGGTGGTGGCTCCGGCGAGCGGCGCGCGGCGGCCGAGAAAGCGGCCGCCGCGGCTGCCGTTCCTGGCGTGATGGGCACGCTTGGTCCTGGTAGACGGGCCGGTGAGTTGCGGTTCAGCCTAGAGGAGGGGTGGGAGAGGTTGATTTGCCGCGGGAGCTAGCAGGGACGCGGCTCGGCGGCGGCGGCCATGGAGGGAGGCGGCGGCGCGCACAGGTAGCGGCCGGCGGCTCTGCACGCGAGGCGAGGGGGGCAGCAGCACCTTTATAGGCAATGCGCGCGCCTGGCATTGACCGGTGGACCGACGGTGGTGTCTTGGGGCGCTCGCGGACGGACGACGGCCGACGGACCGCAGGGCAAACGCGAGACCGTACGGCGGCGCGGTGCACGAGACGTTCTCGGGGTGCGGGGCATTGGGAAGGCGTGCGGCGTTGGGAAGGCGCGCACAGGCACGGACGCCGAGGCGAGCAGGGGCAGGGCACGGGCGGCGCCGGCGCGCGGCGGCGCGCGCGCCCGCGCGCGCACGGCGCGCGACGTCGCGCACGACACGGCGTCGGGCCGGCCCAACGTTTTGCTGAGCGCTGGTTTGGGTGCGTGTAACTCCAAAATCTTGAACTAAAGTGCACAAAGCAATGAATAGGAAAGTTGTAGATCTAACTACCCTCTACAACTTTCAAAAAGGCCATATAGTGTTTTTCTCAACGGATTTTGCAGGAACGTCGTGCCAATATTGAATGCCGGCCTATTCTGGAAAACAGGGGGTACTGTCAGTTGATCAAGTTTTTCAACAATTTCCACCCAAAATTTGAAATGCCAATCTACATGAAAGTTGTGTCCCTAAACAAGATGGACAACTTTCATAAAGGTAGATTTTGAAGTGTTTAGGTGAATTTTAGAGAACGCGGCAAAGGTTCCGGACGACATTCGCTGACGTCAACGGTTAAACCGGTTTTGACCGTGTCTTTGACCAAGGGTCCACTACGGGTGTGTGTAGGCTTGGTCAAGGGGTTCATTAGGGTTCGTTGGCGAGGTTTTCGGGTGATGACCCAGGTTGACCTAGGTTTGACCGGGGTTTGACTAGTTGACTCGGCTGATCCAGTCATTAGTGTTAATGACGATAATTAAAAACCTGGGGCGTCACATATGTTCTAGTTTATCTTTTCGAAAAAACAGTGAAGCCATAGGTTAAGGTTTTTAGTTTGCCTAATTAACCCCCTGCCCCTCTTAGGCTATGAGCATCCGATTCCTTACAAGTGATATCAGAGCCGGAACTCACTTCCGCCACAAGGAAACACCAATTTGATTGGTAAATTGTGGCAACGGGCTCATTGGAACGGTTAGGCTTCACCGTCTAGTGATTTGCTCTATAGAGGAATGAAAGGGGTGGATACCTTAGGTTTGGCTCCACATTTCGATGGCACGGGCTATCCTCGGTGGAAGGTTCTCTTGGAGGCCTATCTCCAAGCAAAGGACCTTGATGTTTGGAGAGTCACCGATGAGGGCATGAGAAATGGTACTAAGAAGGAAAAGCAATTTGATGTGATTGCTAAGAGTATCATTTTGTCCTCACTAGATGTAGGCATTTTCAATAGAGTTTTTACTTGTCAAAAATGCTAATGAGCTATGGAAAACCATCAAGGAGCAAAATGAGGGTTCAAAAGAAGTTGCTAATGAACGCTACGGTTGTCTCCTTGAGGAATTCAATAGCTTTAAGCAACTTGCAAATAAAGATGCCGAATCTATGTACTCACGCCTAAATGTGCTTATCAATGAGATTAATGCTTTAGGTGTGAAGAACATCTCGGACGTGAACATCAATCGCAATATCCTACAAAGTCTTCGGAAGCCCGATTATGACTTGGTGAAAGCTATCATCTATGAGAAGAAGCTCGAAGAATTGAAGCCATCTCATATCTTGAGCAAGATCATGGCACATGAGCTTCAAGTCATGCCCAAGTCCAAGAAGGCGCCCAAGAAAAGCCCCAAGAACCATCCTCTCCAACTACAAGCCATGCTCTCTCAAGCCAACAAGAGAAGATGTTGAGTAGGATGGCTACTCATGGAAGCTCAAGCGAGGATGATGGTGATGATGGTGACGATGGAGATTCCTCAAGTGATGAAGAGGTTGAATCCATGGTGGCTGAGTACGTGAAGAAGATCTTCAAGTATGTGAAGAAAGTCAACATGTACGGCTGCAACGTCCACTTGAGAGAAGGGCGTCATCATCAACACATCAAGTTCACCAAGATCGAGCACAAGCCCAAGAAGAAGGTGGTCAAGGAGAGGAGACTGTTGGTGGAAATCGGGCCCGAAGGTGGACGCCGACACAACAGCCCCCTGAGTGTCCTCCCTCCTCCGAAGGGGAAAGCGGCCGAAGACCCCCCACGGAGAAAGGCGGAGAAACTTAGTTGCTAATGCTAGCTCTGCTAATCCTGCTACAACTGCCTCCTAAATACTCCTACTTCGACTACTTCTATTACAAAAGAGAAACGAAACACTTAAGAAACCGAAAGCCAAGAAACAAACTGGAGCCTTCGGAGCTCTCTTCTCATTAATGTGTCTCCGTTCTATTACAAAGGGGTCACTATTTATAGGAGGCCCCCGGGTATGATCATCTACCTCAATTACACCTTTTCCGTTCCTGACAAGCTGCTTTACACGCTTTACAAGGGCATAACAGTAACTCCCCGCGCCGTACAGGCCTCCAGCTTGTCTTCGCACAGCCAAGCCACCTTTACATGTGGCACATCTTGTCTCTGTTTCGTACGGTGCCCCTTTACACGTCTGTTGTAGCCACGTGTCATGGCACCCTCTCGACGGAGCCAAAGGCCACCGTTCGCGCCACGCCTTCGGCACCGAACTGGCCCATGACTCTGCCCCAGTCGCATAGTGCTCCTAAGACGCCCCGCACGGACCGCCTTCACCCATGAGCCTGAGCGCACCCGACGCGTGGCGCTTTTGGCCCCTTCACACCTTCGGTGCCGAGGGTCACCCCTCCACACCTTCGGCGCCGAAGGTCAGCGCCATTCAGGATTGACGCGGGGGGGGGGGGGGGGGGCTGTTCCTGCGAAACAACGCTCACAAAACTCGAGCAACATCAGCGTTATCATTAAATCACCAAAGCATGCTTCATCAAAACAACCCGAAGTCGCACAAGGACCGAAGCCGACCACCTGACCGGACGTGGCATGACGCTTCCGAAGACCATTTTCCCCAATAGTAGCCCCTCGTCAGTGAGGGCCGTCCTTCCCTTTAGATGGGCCGAACTTACAATCAAACCTTCACAGGGCGAAAAACGGGCGTCGGAACTCCCACGGACAGCCCACGCTGATGCTCGACAGGGTAAAAGACGCGTTCTGCCCTTTGGAAATTTTACCGTTGTGAGAGGCGATCATCGGGGTAAAAAGGTAAATCTGAGTGTTGCGCGCGAGAATAACGGGCGCTAGCACACTATAAAAGGGGACTGACTCTTGGGCTACCCCACCCCACTGCCGTGACCCGCAGACAAGAAGCTCGAAACTACGAAGGTTCTGTCGTAAGGTTTCCTTCGCCCCCCTGTTTTTCTTCTACTTCTCATTTAGAGCGCATCCATGGCCCTGAAGCGGAGGCGCGACGCTGTCGCAAAGGAAATCCCGAAGACGTACACCTTCGGCCGAAGCCAGATCGATGGAACCGATGTGAGCTCTCTTCAGAGGAACCGCATGATTGGGACCGCACGAGCCCCTGGCCGGGAGACCGTACCGAAGCCTCACGACAATGAGGTTGTAATCTTCCGGGATCTCCTGTTAGTGGGGCTTCGGTTCCCCCTTCACCCCGCCGTCATCGATATCCTCCGGTACTTCGATATATACCTGCACCAGCTCACTCCCAACGCGATTCTTCAGTTGTCGGTGTACATGTGGATATGCCACACCACGAAGATCAAGCCCTCCGCCGAAGGGTTTGCTTTGGCACATCAAGTCCATCACCAGCGCCGCACAGTCTTTGAAGAAGGAGATCAGTCTGTCAAGACTGCCAATTCGGCTGTTTGAATTTCTCCTACAAATCCGGCATGGTGAGCCCCGTGACTGCCTATCGCAACAAATGGCCTTCAGACTAGCAACAACACTGGCTGTACCACATCGTGACTCCAAACACCCCCGGGGAGTCTCACCCACTGGCTACGAAGGAACTGCATCCCCTTCACGAGTCATATGCAAAGAACCCCTCCTGCCCCGAAGGCGACGAGTTTGTGATGATGCTTCTCCGATTCGAGCGTAAGTACAGCATGCGCGACATCGTGGAGGAGTATCGCATCATCCCCATGTGCGCGCTAGTGGACGGCTGGGCTGTGGCCGACGACGCCTGCGCGGCCGACATCGGTGGGATCCCGTGCCCTGACTGGACGAAGGCATTCGGCTTCACCTCCACCTGTGAGTGCTTCTGTGCCTTTCGGTGGCCTTTTCCCCGTTTTCCATATCTCCGAAGCTTCATGTGTTGACTACTCACACTTTCTGGCTTGCAGTGTTGAAGAAGAGGAAGGTGAAAGACCACAGAGATTTCATCCTCGGCCCCGTGTCACCGAAGGAGTACAAGGAGATAGTCGCCGAGCTCAATGGGTCTCGAACAAACCGAGTGTTCGAGTTTTTCAAGGTCGCCGCGCCAGAACGCGTTGGCTTCGCCAAGCATCGCGAAGCAGCCGAAAGGAAAGCTGCGGCACTTGCCGCCGCAGACGCTCCAACGAAGAAAACCGACATGAAAAACATTCCCGCCTCTGCCGCCACCGCCGCAGCCGAAGGGAGAGCCCGGAAGAAGCGTGGTGGCCGGCCGGCGGACTCACCGCCAGCGGCCAAGAGAACCCAAGTCGTGGACGTCGAGTCCGGCGTCGTTTAGGACGTGATTGTTGCCGTGCCGCTGCGCTCGGCCGTACCTTCGGTCCGAGCCGACGAGGAAAACGGTGGGCCACTACTCGTGCCACTGAACCCGAAGGAGAAAGACAGCGACGACGATAGTGACATCTGCATCGTATCTTCTGTTGGTGAAGCCCCTCGCTGTTGTAGCCCCACCGCCTTCGGTGCCGAAGCCCCCCTTGCAACGAAGGCAGATCCAGCTCTGCCTCCACCAGCTCATCCAGCTCATCGTCCGAGAGCACCAAGCAGTCCGCCTCCCCCTCGGCTACAGGCGCCGAAAAAGACGACCTTGTCGCTGCTGCGGAAGAAGGTGAAGAAGAAGATGAAGAAGAAGAGGAAGAGCTTGACAGCAGCAACTACTGCGTGACGCCAGAGGAGCCCCAAACCACCGCTACTCGCCTTCAGGTTCTCGCCGAGGCCAAGCTAATTGGTGGAAAACATATCCGCTTCCTGGGCCAGACGAGCGCCGGCCACGAACGCAAATTCCTGGAGGAGGCGGGATCAAGCTTCGCGATTCCCCATGAAGAGGAATACTTCGGGAATCTCAGCTCCGCCGACCTCACCACTGCCTTTAGGGATTTATCCCTGAAGGCCTTCGTTGCGTCCCGGTGTCTTGCCCGAAGGCTGGAGCAGGAGAGCAAAAAGGTGAAAGGGCTATCGGTTGCCGCCACCACCTCGTTGCAGAGTCGTGTAGCGGAGCTAGAGGGACGGCTAGCCGCTGAGCAGGAGCGCAACCGGCAGCTGTTGCGAACGAAGGAGGACAAAGCGAAAGCTTCCCAAGCTGCCCTGGAGATGCTGCGCCTCGACGTGGAAAACCTTGCTAGTACAAAAAAGGATTTGGGCGCCCAACTCCGCGACAAGGAGGCCAAGCTTGCCGAAGCACAAAACAAAATGAGCCAACTGAGCAGCGTGCTGGAGTGGTATCGCGCACAGCACATACGAAGCGCAGAGACTTCGCTCAGAGGTCTTGGAGCTACTGGGCAGTGCAATCTTGATGCGCCACCGACCGCGTTCCCCCAGTGCACCGTCGGAGCATTTTACGACTGATCACCATGAACATGAAGATCTTTGGTGACCTCGGAGCCGCGGTGGGGGTTTGCACGCTGGCCTATTCTGTGTGCTCCTTGATTCCTGCGGAACACCCCTCATCGGAGAAAACAGTTAGCAAGAGTGATCTCTGGCGGCTGACGAAGGACGACAACCGGTGGCCCACCGACGCAAAACTGGACGTGACACAGCTCCCCGTGCTTGCCAAGAATCTCGCCAAGAACTTTATGAACACTTTCTTCGCCGAGCGCGGGTCCCGTCTTACTCTTGACGAGTCGGCTCGCCTCAGTGCACAGGTTCACCGAAGCAGCTTTTATTTCTGTTCTAACACCCCTGTTTTGGTGCCGACCCCTGACGATGCAATCATGTTGTCTTTGATGCTATGCAGATAGGCCTCGCTTACAGGCGCGTGTTCTCGCGGTCCCGCCATCGCGACATGGTGGCGTGCTTCCCGAGCCCCAGTTCATGAGGGAGGGCAACTGGATTGCCATGCCCAGAGTTCCCTTGATCACCGCTGGACACGCCGAGGCCGCCGCCGACATGGAAAACGATAGGGCCGGCGCGCAGTGCGACGACGCACGCGCTACCGAAGAGGCGAAGAGGCCAGGAGCCGAAAACGTACGTGACGACGGTGCAGAGGGTCCTTCAGGCGAGACGGAGTGTGCTGAGGCGACCATGAACAACGTCATGCCCGCTCTCTCGCCCACCGAACATGCCGCCGCTCTCGAAGGAGACGCCATCCCCGCACCAGATGAGAACGTCCCCGCTGTGGCCAGCGCCGAAGAAAACCCAGTGGGTGACACATCGGAGACGGCGCACGCCGCTGAGCTCGAAGCCACACTGCTCGCCGCCAACTCACCTGGGCGCGAGGCCCCCCGGAGCCCGCAGCCGCCGAGTCGACTGAGCCTCCGGTCCTCTCCATCGAAGCCGAGGTCTGAGGGGCGCTGGGCTGTGATTTTGTAAAACAGAGGATACCTTCTCTTTTGGTGTCGTGGTTGTATTAGACACTAATATAAGCTGTCTCTGCGCAGGTTCCCTCGGTGGCGCATGCACAGAGAGCCGATGGTGCGAGCGACCTGCCCTTACCCCTGAACTCTTTTTTATTGCCCCAAATGTGTGGACCAAGTTTAGCATCCGCCACCCAGGCGTGTCGTATTCGGAGTTCTTGTTGTATCGTGCGAGACACAATCAGGTCTTTAACGAGGAGGTGAAACGCTTCTTTGCAGAATTTTCGAAGGACCCCTCACGCCGAGAGGCCATCCTTAGAGAGCGCTCCGCCCAACGGGCGGCCAAGCTT
This sequence comes from Cenchrus americanus, assembly GCA_947561735.1. Classification (NCBI taxonomy): domain Eukaryota; kingdom Viridiplantae; phylum Streptophyta; class Magnoliopsida; order Poales; family Poaceae; genus Cenchrus; species Cenchrus americanus. Next base: position 147,850,710 of record OX387239.1, on the reverse strand, counting down.
AATTTGACAGACCCCTTCGTAACCGAAGGGATCGTTCCGAACCCAGAGCCAGTCGAAGAGGGCGCTATCGGGCCACCCGAATACGTGTATTTCATTCCAGATGCCACGTTGGATGGCCCTGCGGTTACGAAGACCGAGCCAGTGTGAGTGTCCGCGCACCTGACTATGATCCTGTCTTCGGCGCAGGACGCATGCCCACCAACGGCGAGCTTCGGCAGATGGCTCTGGACATAATTGACATTACGTTTCTTCATTTGATCGACGAGAACTGCGAAGACGTACTTAACGAGGATTGATCACTTAGAAGTATCGACCCGTCGCGGTTTCGCATCGCGCCGTGAAGACTTGAAGTGACCTGCTTCGGAACTCCCCCCCGGAAGTGTTCGCGGGATGCTGGGGCGACGGACCAAAACCGATTTGTAAAGTGTGTGCAGATGAAAAAACATGTTGTAATTGTATTGCCGTGTTAAATTGTAACATTGGACTGTTGTATTGAAAAACGCTGTATACTCGAAGTACGATAATAAAAACAAAGGTGGCTGTAACCATCGCCTGTCACTTCTGTTCCTATGCTCATTTTTTGTCATCGCCTTTTGACTCGACCTTTGACGACCGAAACTACCAGCGAAATACATGTGTTTTGCCTTTAGATGTGCTAGTTAGATTATTTCCGAAAGGTAGCGCTGTTGTTTCGCACGCGTTTCCTTTCTTGATCAGTACAACAGTTCAATGACGATACCCTCGCATCGCGTCAGGCGGATCAGTACTTCGATCCTGTCAGAACGAAGCGTCGCACCAAATGCGCCTCCACTTGGGCCATAGCGGGGCCTCTATGCCCCATCAAGCGGTCTTTACCTTCGGTCATAACGGGACCGAGGCGCCGCATCAGGCGTGCTTTGACTTAGGCCATATCGGGGCCTTTGCGCCTCGTCAAGTGGGCTTTACCTTCGGTCATAACGGGACCGATGCATCGCCCCAGGCGTGCTTCCACTTAGGCCATACCGGGGCCCTTGTGCTGCGTCAAGCGGACTTTACCTTCGGTCATAACGGGACCGATGCATCGCACCAGGCGTGCTTCCACTTAGGCCATATCGGGGCCTTTGCTCCGCGTCAAGCGGGCTTTACCTTCGGTCATAACGGGACCGACGCATCGTGCCAGGCGTTCTTCCACCTAGGCCATATCGGGGCCCTTGTGCCACGTCAAGCGGACTTTACCTTTGGTCACGACGATAAGTGACAGGCGTGGCCCATGCGCACTCAATGTGGCTCGTGCCCACGCCGCCACTTACCCCGCCGAAGGCCAGTTCGAAGACTATGCCCCCTATGGAGAGCATAGGGGTAGCATAGCTTCGTCAGAGCTGTGCCAACATACTCAAAAAGAAAGAACTTGGACGCCAAGTGCTGGGGGAAATACTAACTTATATTACACGTCAGAAAACGAAGTACATGCGTCCGCCTCGTTAAAAACCTCACACTTCGCGGGTACAGAGGGGAACCGCGAAGCCTCCCCCGTGAGGAAAAGAGTACATCCCCCCTACTTAATGTACATATATTGCAAACTTCTTCAACGAGACAGAAACAAAAACTACGAAACAAAAATGACAACAATTGTGCAACACCACAATTACCGTTGGATGGTCTGACGCTAAAAGCCACATATAGCGTCAGACAGTCTGACCCTAAGAACATATAGCGTCAGACTTCAACTGACGCTGTAAGTCCTGATGCTAAAACTCTTTAGCGTCAGACAAGAATTATAGCGTCAGACAGTCCGATGTCCTAAAAATGTTTAGCGTCAGATCATCCATTGCTAGTTTTCAGCGCCAGATCCTCAGTTACCATCCATATAGCGTCAAACAATCCAATGGTCCAAGAATTTATAATGTCGAATTGTTTTAGGACAATAAATATGCAAAAAAAATACTATTAATAAATATCATACAGATTCAAGTTTATGCTCCATCACATAAAGATACACACATACATCACATGAAGCTCAATACATATATATCATCATACAATCTTGTCCTTGCACACTGTTTGAATCATCCAAAAAGTCAAGTAGTGAAATATTGCATCAAATGCACATCCCAGAAAGCAATACTAGTATTTTGGGTTTAACATACTAAGAATTGTGCACACAATCATTTCTAGGAACTCAAAAACCAAAAGCAATGGCTTGCCAACACAATGGCACATCCAATAGGTTTGCTGAACTTCAAGCCACAAGCCGCCAAGCACTTCCTGAAAAATATAACCATGTAATTAAATAAGTGAAGAAAATATATGAACTGTTCTACGAGTACAGTATCAATAGTAATAGAATGCAGATGAATAAAAACATAATAGATATGTAGAATACTATGCATGTTCATGTGCTATTGCCTGGAAGATTTATTTTGGAAATATACAAAAAATGCTTAACTTTCTAAGATATCTACTAATATATTTATATAAGGATGCTCTCCTTTGGATAAAAACAAGAATAGCAAGGATGTATACAGCAATGATGCCCTCCTTTGGATAAAAACAGTGTTGAATCTATCGATGCAATCGACCAAAAGCATGTATACACTTCACAGGAAATGCCAACACGCTACTTTTAAACAAATCCAATTTGCACTAATACATTTATAGCAATCCACTGTAGAAAGACGATTATTGATATGGGATGCCGAATTACATACATTTGTAGTATATTTAAACATGTATCTACACATAGACATGGAGGTATGTAGCATGCATTAGGACAAGAATGGTACTTGACATTTCACCAATGCAAGAAAGAAACATATGGGAGGAAAATTTCAAAGGTTTGCTTTTCATACAGCACAAGAGGCATGAAGACAAAGACAAGTTCTACAACCAAGTAAGCTTGGTACAGCTGGCCACTAGGTTCGTACAGAAAGTAGAAGAAGCATTTTGACATTTAAATTTTGGTACATACCTACAGTGCCATTGAGAGGTGTATTAGATGGCTTCTTGTGTTCCTTCTTCTTGCATTCCCTTACCTATCACAAATATGTTTAATTAGAAACATTGGGCATGCATCACATATCAAATCAAAATGAAAATCATGTCAAGTCTTGGCCATTACTTTATTGAGTGGCCATGTAGTGTATATATGTAAAAAGGTGGAGATTGAGTGCAGATAAAATCACAAGTAATGTGTGCCCTATCATTTTAACAATCAAATGCAAGTAATCACAAGGCAATGAAAGATAACATGCTATATGGCTATATGTGTGGTACAAGATAATTTGACACAAAATTGCCACTTCTCGTAGTTAGTAGGCATCATCAACATGCTAACATAGATGTTTATTCAGCCTGAACCATGAATGCTACAACAAAACCGAGCACAATTCTATCCTAACCATCAGGGTATATCTCACATCTGAATGCTATCCTAACCAGAGTAACATACTACAACAAATTATGAATGATTGTAGCTCTAACTCCAATTTAGGACAAGTATAAACAAACACCAAGAGTTTAACAGGAGCAATGCTAGATATCCTAGGATGATGCACATTCAGGAATGATATTATTATACAGTAGTTGTTATTTCATAAGTGCTAGATATCCTAGGATTTAGCATATTGCAAATTAATTCAGAAGTTATTATTTCAGAGTAGTTATTTACTTAAACTGAAGTACAGAACATACCTGCTTTAGAGACAGAGGACCATAGCTGCTTTAGAGACAGGTTCAGATTTGCATGTATTGAAATGTGAGCTATGTTCAGAACGAATATAAGATGGACAAAGTTACAAAAACTAGCTATGCAGCAATGGCATATGAGCTAGCAGGCACATGTCAAGAACGGAAACATATTGATGAATTCAAGCCCCGTGGCTATGCAACTACTCAAGTAAGCAATACCATGATACATGCTTACACAGTAAAAAATAGAAAGGCATAAAGGTCTGGCCTGACGGGCGCAGCCATGGCCACCTAGACCTTGATAGCAGCACCTACACATATCCGTGGCTAACTGAATGTGGATAAAAGATTAACAAGTTGACAGTTTGGGTTACTCACTAGCCGAAAGACGAATCCAAGCCACGTGGAATGCAAGACTGGAGGTCAAATCCCTATTTCAGGGAAATTAAGCTCTGATTTGGGGGAGGATTGAAGCCGCACAGGAGGATTCCATGAGCAGGAGCACTAAAGCTAGCAGTGCACATAAGATTTGGGAGGGAGTGGCGCAGCAGTGGGAGGCGCACCGGCGGGCAGGCGCCGGTGGTGAGATGCTGCAGCTGGGATTGGGGCAATAGAGGGAAGGAGGGAGAAGGAGAGAGGGTGTGTGGCCTGACCTACACCGGCGAGGACAATGTGTGGTTCGAGGACCGGTGGATGGTCGCTTCCTTATGTGATGAGTGATTGACAACATTGTGTGGACTCATTCTTGGCTAAGTATTGTAGGTGCAAGTTGTGGATTGACTCGTGTTGGTGCAGGTGAAGAACAAGCGCGAAAAGTCGTTGCCGGTGAGGCCTCCAGGTGTGGAGAAGACAAGTAGGCTTCGTTCGAGGGACCAGGTGGCCAGCGGGGTCAAGTGCGGGCCGCATGGTGGCATGAACAGCAAGATGAAGTCGTGGACGGTTTCTTGGTAGAGCCTCAAAACCAAGGTCGAGCCGGGACTACATGGGAGTCGAGTCACGAGTGGAGATTGGCGGAGGCTACACTGAGTTTGCGGGGTTTGGAGCGGTTCACCAGAAAACCACTGGGTTACTCGGTTGAGCCACAAAACCGAGGCTGAAGACTCAACGAGGAGGTGCGGCCACCCCAGGCCTGTTCAACCGCCCAGGAGGGGCGGTCAGACCGCCTGGGCCGGTCAGATTGCCCTGGCCGGTCTAACCGCCCAGGGGGGCGGTCTGACCGCCTTGGTCGCTGGCGCCAAGATGCTTTGAAGCGGAGGACACACGTCGGGATCGCAAGGCTTGTGTCGAGTCTAAGCAGGCTGCGGTCGTCGGGCATCCGTCCGATGAAGAAAATCTGAAGACTTCCAAATTCGCCCTTCAGGGGCTTGTATCCCTAGTTTTAAGTAAGGGTAGTTTAGTCTTTTGGGTGCCTCCATATATACTCATTGAGTGGATGGATGGCAGCCAACTCTTGGAACCCTAGCTCATTTGTTTTTCCATTTTCGTTCTCCTTTTTCCCTAGTTTTTCCTAGGACTATCTTGAGAGCTTCATGTGAGATCTATAGAGAGGGATGGATGTTTGGGTGGCAAGCTAGACATTGTACGAACTTTGTGGTATGTATAGATGGTTCAGCGTTGTTCCTCAAGGTGGTTTTCCCGTCCTTCTTTGTGTTCATTTTCGGAGCTCTTTGTTGGAGGTGTTTTGAGGACGATTTCTTGGGGTTTTTGGTGGGTGTCACGTATGAGGATCTTGTGCCTCTTTGGCTGGTGACTTGGCCCCCAAATCTCTCTTGAATCGGACTCGATTTGGTGGTTTTTTGAGTTGGGCGAGTTCTTGACCTAGAGAAGCAATTTCTTCGATTCCTCTTGATTGTGAGCGTTTCGGGTCGATTCCTTTGAGGTAGATGTTGCCCAGAAGGTAACCCAGCTATTCCCGAAGTTTTGCTGCAATCCGTGGAGTGATTCGGGTGATCGGGCGCGAGGAAGTTGAGGTTTGACCCGCGGGTTCGTTTTCTAGAAGGGGCGGTCTAACCGCCTGGAGGGGGCGGTCTAACCGCCCTGGGCTTTCCAGGTCAAAGTTTTGTTTCGCCGGATTTTCCTCTGTGAGTTGGTTCGTCTTGATCAGAGGAGCGTCTAGGTGAAATTTCGAGTCGTTCTCGTGCTGTTTGCTAGGTGTTCTTGGTTGGAGTTCGTTGCTGGGTACAGGAGGTTAGACCGCCCCTGGTAGCAAGTCTAACCGCCCCTAGGCCCCTAGGTGGAGTTTTCGTTTTCGCCAAGATTTTTTGGTAGCTAGCATGGCCTTGACTAGGGATCTTTGTTGGTGAAACCGTGGTGCGTTTTGGTGCTCGGAAGAGGTGTTTCGGAGGATTTCTTGGTTGCCTGGTGGAGGCGGTCTAACCGCCCCCTATACCCAGTCTAACCGCCCCCTCTGGACAGTCGGCTTTCGAGTTGTTTCCGCTGTCGTGGGTGCGTCTGTGTTGAGGTTGCTGGTAGTGTTTGTTCCTAGGATCAGTAGCACTCCAGTGGCTACGTGGTTCTGGCAAACGGAAGGTAGAAGTGCGAAGCATGTGATTTTGGGGGTCTGACCGAGCGAGTTCATCTTGTTGGAGTTTCAATCTCCCTCGAGAAGAATTTTTATCAGCTCCCATTCACTCCCCCCCTCTCTGGTCGCCAAATCGGTCCTTCAAGTGGTATCAGAGCCGTTTCGGGTCTTTGTTGAATCTAACCAGTCTAAGATCCAAGGATGGCGTACCAGGAACGAGGTTCGGGTCCTCCACACTTCGATGGCAAGAACTACCAGATGTGGAGTAAGCGGATGGGTGCGTTTCTCCGCGGAAAGGGTCAGATCCTTTGGGATGTCACGGTGGACACAGGCTATGTCCAGCCGAGGGACTTCCTCGCTCCAGAATCGAGGGACAGATTCAACGCTAACAGTAAGGCGGTCGACTACTTGTTTCGTGCTTTGTGTCAGCCTGAGTTCGATCGGGTGCACACCAAGCAGCTGGCTTGTAGAATTTGGACGGTGCTGAAGAAGGCTCATGTTGGGAATGCCCATGTTCAGGCACGGATTTGTGCGTCCTACCGGAGAGAGTACGAGAACTTCACTCATCTCGCCGGTGAGTCCATCGATGCCTTGTTACACAACAGACTGAGAACCTTGCTGAAATCGCTGCATTTTGTTAAGCAAATCACGAGCATAATATGAAGGCACAAAGCGATGTCGCATAGCAGTTTTTAATTTCTCCCAAGTGGTTGGAACAGTAGTAGGATTTTTATTCTTATACTCACGCCACCAGATTAAAGCAAAATCAGTAAACTCACTAATGGCAGCCTTAACTTGAGAGGTAGCAGCAATATCATGACATGAAAATTTTTGTTCAACTTCTAACTCCCAATCAAGATATGCAGCAGGATCGTATTTGCCATTAAAGGGTGGAATTTTAAATTTGATTTTAGAGAAGGAGTCGTTACCAGCGGGGCGGCGTGGTACACGGCGGGCTTTGCCGCGGCGGTCAGCATCCTCCTGCTCATCGTCACCCACACATCCTTGGGCCACCAAATCAGTTAGTACCGTGTTCAATGCATCGAGTCGTGACACGATGGCGTCGAGCGTCGTCTTGGTGGCTGTCTGCGCGAGGTCGAGCTGGTCGAAGCGCTCGTTGGCCGTAGTAACCGTGGAGTCCATTCGTTCGTGCATGGTCTGGATGTCGGTGACAAGGCCTTCAATCTCAGTACGCATGTCCTGCAACTCTTTCTTGTCGGTGTCGCCTGACATGGTTAGCACAAACACAAAAACAAAACGACAACAAAAGCGGTGTGGAACGGCTCACAAGGCGCTCAAACTAGTGCTGTTATCAAATTCTTATCCATTCTTACCGGCACACGGGGCGACACCGCAACCAACCGGTGGAACTCATGAAAGATTGGAGGAGCGATTGCCTGGAGAAACAAAATCTGCGCGTCGTAGAAATATGTGGAGTTCTGGGAAGGCTGCACTCAAGTTGAAGGATTAGCACAATCAAACAATAATGCAAAGCTGAATAATAGTGCTAAACACGATCAAACGGTGCTGGTAACAAGTGAAACCGAAAAGGAAGTGAAAAAGATGGAGGGGCGCACCTCTTTTCTTTTTTTTATTATATTTTTTTCAATTTTTTTTAATTTTTTTTTCAAGGTGCCCCAAAAACTAATAATATGAACACAGAGGATCTCAAATAGCAACTCACCACATGCACTTTTTCCGAAAATACAGGGGTATTCCGGTAATTAAAAGATACTCTCTCTCTCTCTCAAAAGTAAGGCCAAGCTCTGAAAATGGTGTGCTGTGGCGTGGTAGTTTTATCGTGGAGAATAGCAGGAGAGGTACGGTATGCCGTGGCAAAAACGGAACCAGACTCCACGGAAAACTCCTTCAACAAGGACGAATCGGTGGCGAATTGTGACGGCGCAAAACTCTTGCACCGAGACGAAGCGGTTCCCGTTTCCCACTTGGACTGTGCGGCGGTCTTTCTTTTCTTTCGGATTCTCTCTCTTTTTTTTTCCTTTTTTTGGATTGCTTTCCTTTTTTTCTTTTTTTCTCTTTTTTTTTGACCTACCGCACCACGGGACAGGGAAGGGAAAACGAGAGGCGGCGGCGTGACGCTGGGCGTGACGGCTAGGGTTAGATGAAACAAAGATGAAACACAAGTAACTAGCAACAATTGAACGAGTAAGCACACAAATTCAACAAAGACACTTATTGAAAGAATGTGCAAGGCTAAAAGGTGGTTGCTGGGACAAGGATCTAACTTGAAATAATTTTTGTTTTGGTTTTTGTGGACTGTAGGAAAGGAAAAACACTCGATAAAACTCACCGATCAACCTAGAAATCTGATACCACTTGATAGAGGCGGAGTGCCTGATCTTTCGGTGAGTGGAGATAGCTTCGATCTGGTGGGAGACAACCCTCACGATCCGACTACGACGAGCGAGACTCGAAGCGCCAATGCAATCGCTGAACCAACTCCCGATGGTTACCGACCTTGCCGGCGCAAGATCAGCCTGATCACGAAGATCAATTCTTGTGCGCAATCGAAGAACGAACAAGAATCCGAGGCGAGCAATCTTATTATCACTCGAAAGTGGAGTTCGAATCACGAGAGGACGGCACGTATTTGTGCGTGTTCTGGTGTAGCTAAAGCTAGATGTAAAACAAAACTCAAACCCTAATGTGGCGGCGGCTACTGAATATATGAGCTAGGAGGACGCCCTCCTAGGGTTGTGGGCGACCAGGGGTCGGCCACAACATGGGCTTAAGGCCCGACATGATACACGGCCTGTTGGGCCAAAATAAGGTGACGCAGCACCTTAGACAGAAAAACAGTCCGACTCAAAACGACGATTGCGGCCGCCTCGTTGAAGATATGACAGTGATTCCAGAACCATCTGAAAGTAGACTTGATAAGCTTTCCATCAAGTACTTGATCGCCCAAAACGGAGTCCGTATGAAGCCGTGGTGACCTTCACAAGTTGACGTTCGTGTGCAGTCCGAATCCAGCCACATATCCTTCATTCTTTACCACCATGACGTAGTTCAACTCTCTTGCACGAGCCCGAGTGATTGGCCCTGAAGGTGGTGCCTGGAGTGAAGGTGCTGCTGGTGTAGATGTACTGGTGATGTCCTCATCAAGGTCTGAATGCACTATTTCGGGGTACCGAAGTTGTGAAGCATTCATTCTACTCCATTGGACCCAAAATGATGTTTGAGTGTGTTTCAGAGCATTTCTCTAATCTTCGGCAAGTAAGAGATGCAAAACTTCTGTTTCGGGTCTGAATGCACTATTTCGAGGTACCGAAGTTGTAAAGCATCCATTCTACTTTATTGGAACCAAAATGATGTTTGGGAGTGTTTCAGCATATTTAGCTAACCTTCGGCATGTAACAAGGTACAAAACTTGTGTTTTGGGTCTGAATGCACTATTTCGGGGTACCGAAGTTATAAAGCATTCATTCTACTCCATTGGAACCAAAATGATGTTTGGGAGTGTTTCAGAGCATTTCGCTAACCTTCGGCATGTAACAAGGTACAAAACTTGTGTTTCGGGTCTGAATGCACTATTTCGGGGTACCGAAGTTGTAAAGCATTCATTCTACCAAAATGATGTTTGGGAGTGTTTCAGAGCATTTCGCTAATCTTCGGCAAGTAAAAGATGCAAAACTTCTGTTTCGGGTCTGAATGCACTATTTCGAGATACCGAAGTTGTAAAGCATCCATTCTACTTTATTGGAACCAAAATGATGTTTGGGAGTGTTTCAGAGCATTTAGCTAACCTTCGGCATGTAACAAGGTACAAATCTTGTGTTTCAGGTCTGAATGCACTATTTCGGGGTACCGAAGTTATAAAGCATTCATTCTACTCCATTGGAACCAAAATGATGTTTGGGAGTGTTTCAGAGCATTTAGCTAACCTTCATTATGTAACAAGGTACAAAAATTGTGTTTCAGGTCTGAATGCACTATTTCGGGGTACCGAAGTTGTGAAGCATTCATTCTACTCCATTGGACCCAAAATGATGTTTAGGTGTGTTTCAGAGCATTTCGCTAATCTTCGGCAAGTAAAAGATGCAAAACTTCTGTTTCGGGTCTGAATGCACTATTTCGAGGTACCGAAGTTGTAAAGCATCCATTCTTCTTTATTGGAACCAAAATGATGCTTGGGAGTGTTTCAGAGCATTTAGCTAACCTTCGGCATGTAAAAGGTACAAAACTTGTGTTTTGGGTCTGAATGCACTATTTCGGGGTACCGAAGTTATAAAGCATTCATTCTACTCCATTGGAACCAAAATGGTGTTTGGGAGTGTTTCAGAGCATTTCGCTAACCATCGGCATGTAACAAGGTACAAAACTTGTGCTTCGGGTCTGAATGCACTATTTCGGGGTACCAAAGTTGCGAAGCATCCATTCTATCCCATTGGAACCAAAATGATGTTTGGAGTGTTTCAGAGCATTTCGCTAACCTTCCGCATGTAACAAGGTACAAAACTTGTGTTTCGTGTACCGAATGCACTATTTCGGGTACCGAAGTTGTAAAGCATTCATTCTACTCCATTGGAACCAAAATGAGGGTTCGGAGTGTTTCGAGCATTTCGCTAACCTTGGGCATGTAACAAGGTACAAAACTTGTGTTTCGGGTCTGAATGCACTATTTCGGGATACCAAAGTTGCGAAGCATCCATTCTATCCCATTGGAACCAAAATGATGCTTGGGAGTGTTTCAGAGCATTTCGCTAACCTTCGGCATGTAACAAGGTACAAAACTTGTGTTTCAGGTCTGAATGCACTATTTCGGGGTACTGAAGTTGTAAAGCATTCATTCTACTCCAATGGAATTAAAATGATGTTTGGGTGTGTTTAAGAGCATTTCGCTAATCTCCGGCAAGTAAAAGATGCAAAACTTCTGTTTCGGGTCTGAATGCACTATTTCGAGGTACCGAAGTTGTAAAGCATCCATTCTACTTTATTGGAACCAAAATGATGTTTGGGAGTGTTTCAGAGCATTTAGCTAACCTTCGGCATGTAAAAGGTACAAAACTTGTGTTTTGGGTCTGAATGCACTATTTCGGGGTACCGAAGTTATAAAGCATTCATTCTACTCCATTGGAACCAAAATGATGTTTGGGAGTGTTTCAGAGCATTTCGCTAACCTTCGGCATGTAACAAGGTACAAAACTTGTGCTTCGGGTCTGAATGCACTATTTCGGGGTACCGAAGTTGCGAAGCATCCATTCTATCCCATTGGAACCAAAATGATGTTTGGGAGTGTTTCAGAGCATTTAGCTAACCTTCGGCATGTAACAAGGTACAAAACTTGTGTTTCGTGTCTGAATGCACTATTTCGGGGTACCGAAGTTGTAAAGCATTCATTCTACTCCATTGGAACCAAAATGAGGGTTCGGAGTGTTTCAGAGCATTTCGCTAACCTTGGGCATGTAACAAGGTACAAAACTTGTGTTTCGGGTCTGAATGCACTATTTCGGGATACCAAAGTTCCGAAGCACCCATTCTATCCCATTGGAACCAAAATGATGATTGGGAGTGTTTCAGAGCATTTCGCTAACCTTCGGCATGTAACAAGGTACAAAACTTGTGTTTCAGTTCTGAATGCACTATTTCGGGGTACCGAAGTTGTAAAGCATTCATTCTACTCCATTGGAACCAAAATGATGTTTGGGAGTATTTCAAGTATTTCGCTAACCTTCGGCATGCAACAAGGTACAAAACTTGTGTTTCGGATCTGAATGCTCTATTTCGGGGTACCGAAGTTGTAAAGCATTCATGCTACCAAAATGATGTTTGGGAGTGTTTCAGAGCATTTCGCTAATCTTCGGCAAGTAAAAGATGCAAAACTTCTGTTTCGGGTCTGAATGCACTATTTCGAGATACCAAAGTTGTAAAGCATCCATTCTACTTTATTGGAACCAAAATGATGTTTGGGAGTGTTTCAGAGCATTTAGCTAACCTTCGGCATGTAACAAGGTACAAAACTTGTGTTTCAGGTCTGAATGCACTATTTCAGGGTACCGAAGTTATAAAGCATTCATTCTACTCCATTGGAACCAAAATGATGTTTGGGAGTGTTTCAGAGCATTTAGCTAACCTTCATTATGTAACAAAGTACAAAAATTGTGTTTCAGGATTGAATGCACTATTTCGGGGTACCGAAGTTGTGAAGCATTCATTCTACTCCATTGGAACCAAAATGATGTTTGGGAGTGTTTCAGAGCATTTCGCTAACCTTCGGCATGTAACAAGGTACAAAACTTGTGTTTCGGGTCTGAATGCACTATTTCGGGGTACCAAAGTTGCGAAGCATCCATTCTATCCCATTGGAACCAAAATGATGTTTGGGAGTGTTTCAGAGCATTTAGCTAACCTTCGGCATGTAACAAGGTACAAAACTTGTGTTTCGTGTCTGAATGCACTATTTCGGGGTACCAAAGTTGTAAAGCATTCATTCTACTCCATTGGAACCAAAATGATGTTTCAGAGTGTTTCAGAGCATTTCGCTAACCTTCGGCATGTAACAAGGTACAAAACTTGTGTTTCGGGTCTGAATGCACTATTTCGGGATACCAAAGTTGCGAAGCATCCATTCTATCCCATTGGAACCAAAATGATGCTTGGGAGTGTTTCAGAGCATTTCGCTAACCTTCAGCATGTAACAAGGTACAAAACTTGTGTTTCAGTTCTGAATGCACTATTTCGGGCTACCGAAGTTGTAAAGCATTCATTCTACTCCATTGGAACCAAAATGATGTTTGGGAGTATTTCAAGTATTTCGCTAACCTTCGGCATGCAACAAGGTACAAAACTTGTGTTTCGGATTTGAATGCACTATTTCGGGGTACCGAAGTTGTAAAGCATTCATGCTACCAAAATGATGTTTGGGAGTGTTTCAGAGCATTTCGCTAATCTTCGGCAAGTAAAAGATGCAAAACTTCTGTTTCGGGTCTGAATGCACTATTTCGAGATACCAAAGTTGTAAAGCATCCATTCTACTTTATTGGAACCAAAATGATGTTTGGGAGTGTTTCAGAGCATTTAGCTAACCTTCGGCATGTAACAAGGTACAAAACTTGTGTTTCAGGTCTGAATGCACTATTTCGGGCTACCGAAGTTATAAAGCATTCATTCTACTCCATTAGAACCAAAATGATGTTTGGGAGTGTTTCAGAGCATTTAGCTAACCTTCGGCATGTAACAAGGTACAAATCTTGTGTTTCAGGTCTGAATGCACTATTTCGGGGTACCGAAGTTATAAAGCATTCATTCTACTCCATTGGAACCAAAATGATGTTTGGGAGTGTTTCAGAGCATTTAGCTAACCTTCATTTTGTAACAAGGTACAAAAATTGTGTTTCAGGTCTGAATGCACTATTTCGGGCTACCGAAGTTATAAAGCATTCATTCTACTCCATTGGAACCAAAATGATGTTTGGGAGTGTTTCAGAGCATTTAGCTAACCTTCGGCATGTAACAAGGTACAAAACTTCTGTTTCGGGTCTGAATGCACTATTTCGGGGTACCGAAGTTATAAAGCATTCATTCTACTCCATTGGAACCAAAATGATGTTTGGGAGTGTTTCAGAGCATTTAGCTAACCTTCGGCATGTAAAAGGTACAAAACTTGTGTTTTGGGTCTGAATGCACTATTTCGGGGTACCGAAGTTATAAAGCATTCATTCTACTCCATTGGAACCAAAATGATGTTTGGGAGTGTTTCAGAGCATTTCGCTAACCTTCGGCATGTAACAAGGTACAAAACTTGTGCTTCGGGTCTGAATGCACTATTTCGGGGTACCAAAGTTGCGAAGCATCCATTCTATCCCATTGGAACCAAAATGATGTTTGCGAGTGTTTCAGAGCATTTAGCTAACCTTCGGCATGTAACAAGGTACAAAACTTGTGTTTCGTGTCTGAATGCACTATTTCGGGGTACCGAAGTTGTAAAGCATTCATTCTACTCCATTGGAACCAAAATGAGGTTTCGGAGTGTTTCAGAGCATTTCGCTAACCTTCGGCATGTAACAAGGTACAAAACTTGTGTTTCGGGTCTGAATGCACTATTTCGGGATACCAAAGTTGCGAAGCATCCATTCTATCCCATTGGAACCAAAATGATGCTTGGGAGTGTTTCAGAGCATTTCGCTAACCTTCGGCATGTAACAAGGTACAAAACTTGTGTTTCAGTTCTGAATGCACTATTTCGGGGTACCGAAGTTGTAAAGCATTCATTCTACTCCATTGGAACCAAAATGATGTTTGGGAGTATTTCAAGTATTTCGCTAACCTTCGGCATGCAACAAGGTACAAAACTTGTGTTTCGGATCTGAATGCACTATTTCGGGGTACCGAAGTTGTAAAGCATTCATGCTACCAAAATGATGTTTGGGAGTGTTTCAGAGCATTTCGCTAATCTTCGGCAAGTAAAAGATGCAAAACTTCTGTTTCGGGTCTGAATGCACTATTTCGAGATACCAAAGTTGTAAAGCATCCATTCTACTTTATTGGAACCAAAATGATGTTTGGGAGTGTTTCAGAGCATTTAGCTAACCTTCGGCATTTAAGAGGTACAAAACTTGTGTTTCAGGTCTGAATGCACTATTTCGGGCTACCGAAGTTATAAAGCATTCATTCTACTCCATTGGAACCAAAATGATATTTGGGAGTGTTTCAGAGCATTTAGCTAACCTTCATTATGTAACAAGGTACAAAAATTGTGTTTCAGGTTTGAATGCACCATTTCGGGGTACCGAAGTTGTGAAGCATTCATTCTACTCCATTGGAACCAAAATGATGTTTGGGTGTGTTTCAGAGCATTTCGCTAACCTTCGGCATGTAACAAGGTACAAAACTTGTGTTTCGGGTCTGAATGCACTATTTCGGGGTACCGAAGTTGCGAAGCATCCATTCTATCCCATTCGAACGAAAATGATGTTTGCGAGTGTTTCAGAGCATTTAGCTAACCTTAGGCATGTAACAAGGTACAAAACTTGTGTTTCGTGTCTGAATGCACAATTTCGGGGTACCGAAGTTGTAAAGCATTCATTCTACTCCATTGGAACCAAAATGATGTTTCGGAGTGTTTCAGAGCATTTCGCTAACCTTCGGCATGTAACAAGGTACAAAACTTGTGTTTCGGGTCTGAATGCACTATTTCGGGATACCAAAGTTGCGAAGCACCCATTCTATCCCATTGGAACCAAACTGATGCTTGGGAGTGTTTCAGAGCATTTCGCTAACCTTCGGCATGTAACAAGGTACAAAACATGTGTTTCAGTTCTGAATGCACTATTTTGGGGTACCGAAGTTGTAAAGCTTTCATTCTACTCCATTAGAACCAAAATGATGTTTGGGAGTATTTCAAGTATTTCGCTAACCTTCGGCATGCAACAAGGTACAAAACTTGTGTTTCGGGTCTGAATGCACTATTTCGGGGTACCGAAGTTGTAAAGCATTCATGCTACCAAAATGATGTTTGGGAGTGTTTCAGAGCATTTCGCTAATCTTCGGCAAGTAAAAGATGCAAAACTTCTGTTTCGGGTCTGAATGCACTATTTCGAGATACCGAAGTTGTAAAGCATCCATTCTACTTTATTGGAACAAAAATGATGTTTGGGAGTGTTTCAGAGCATTTAGCTAACCTTCGGCATGTAACAAGGTACAAAACTTGTGTTTCAGGTCTGAATGCACTATTTCGGGCTACCGAAGTTATAAAGCATTCATTCTACTCCATTGTTACCAAAATGATATTTGGGAGTGTTTCAGAGCATTTAGCTAACCTTCATTATGTAACAAGGTACAAAAATTATGTTTCAGGTCTGAATGCACTATTTCGGGGTACCGAAGTTGTAAAGCATTCATTCTACTCCATTGGAACCAAAATGATGTTTGGGAGTGTTTCGGAGCATTTAGCTAACTTTCGGCATGTAACAAGGTACAAAACTTGTGTTTCAGGTCTGAATGCACTATTTCGGGGTACTGAAGTTGTGAAGCATCCATTCTATCCCATTGGAACCAAAATGATGTTTGCGAGTGTTTCGAACCATTTCGCTAACCTTCGGCATGTAACAAGGTACAAAACTTGTGTTTCGTTTCTGAATGCACTATTTCGGGGTACCGAAGTTGTAAAGCATTCATTCTACTCCATTGGAACCAAAATGATGTTTCGGAGTGTTTCAGAGCATTTCGCTAACCTTCGGCATGTAACAAGGTACAAAACTTGTGTTTCGGGTCTGAATGCACTATTTCGGGATACCAAAGTTGCGAAGCATCCATTCTATCCCATTGGAACCAAAATAATGCTTGGGAGTGTTTCAGAGCATTTCGCTAACCTTCGGCATGTAACAAGGTACAAAACTTGTGTTTCAGTTCTGAATGCACTATTTCGGGGTACCGAAGTTGTAAAGCATTCATTCTACTCCATTGGAATTAAAATGATGTTTGGAAGTATTTCAAGTATTTCGCTAACCTTCGGCATGCAACAAGGTACAAAACTTGTGTTTCGGGTTTGAATGCACTATTTCGGAATCCGCGAAGTTGTAAAGCATTCATGCTACCAAAATGATGTTTGGTAGTGTTTCGAGCATTTCGCTAATCTTCGGCAAGTAAAAGATGCAAAACTTCTGTTTCGGGTCTGAATGCACTATTTCGAGATACCAAAGTTGTAAAGCATCCATTCTACTTTATTGGAACCAAAATGATGTTTGGGAGTGTTTCAGAGCATTTAGCTAACCTTCGGCATGTAACAAGGTACAAAACTTGTGTTTCAGGTCTGAATGCACTATTTCGGGCTACCGAAGTTATAAAGCATTCATTCTACTCCATTGAAACCAAAATGATATTTGGGAGTGTTTCAGAGCATTTAGCTAACCTTCATTATGTAACAAGGTACAAAAATTGTGTTTCAGGTTTGAATGCACTATTTCGGGGTACCGAAGTTGTGAAGCATTCATTCTACTCCATTGGAACCAAAATGATGTTTGGGAGTGTTTCAGAGCATTTCGCTAACCTTCGGCATGTAACAAAGTACAAAACTTGTGTTTCGGGTCTGAATGCACTATTTCGGGGTACCAAAGTTGTGAAGCATCCATTCTATCCCATTGGAACCAAAATGATGTTTGCGAGTGTTTCAGAGCATTTAGCTAACCTTCGGCATGTAACAAGGTACAAAACTTGTGTTTCGTGTCTGAATGCACTATTTCGGGGTACCGAAGTTGTAAAGCATTCATTCTACTCCATTGGAACCAAAATGATGTTTCGGAGTGTTTCAGAGCATTTCGCTAACCTTCGGCATGTAACAAGGTACAAAACTTGTGTTTCGGGTCTGAATGCACTATTTCGGGATACCAAAGTTGCGAAGCACCCATTCTATCCCATTGGAACCAAAATGATGCTTGGGAGTGTTTCAGAGCATTTCGCTAACCTTCGGCATGTAACAAGGTACAAAACATGTGTTTCAGTTCTGAATGCACTATTTCGGGGTACCGAAGTTGTAATGCTTTCATTCTACTCCATTAGAACCAAAATGATGTTTGGGAGTATTTCAAGTATTTCGCTAACCTTCGGCATGCAACAAGGTACAAAACTTGTGTTTCGGGTCTGAATGCACTATTTCGGGGTACCGAAGTTGTAAAGCATTCATGCTACCAAAATGATGTTTGGGAGTGTTTCAGAGCATTTCGCTAATCTTCGGCAAGTAAAAGATGCAAAACTTCGTTTCGGGTCCGAATGCACTATTTCGAGATACCGAAGTTGTAAAGCATCCATTCTACTTTATTGGAACCAAAATGATGTTTGGGAGTGTTTCGAGCATTTAGCTAACCTTCGGCATGTAACAAGGTACAAAACTTGTGTTTCGGGTCCGAATGCACTATTTCGGGCTACCGAAGTTATAAAGCATTCATTCTACTCCATTGGTACCAAAATGATATTTGGGAGTGTTTCGAGCATTTAGCTAACCTTCATTATGTAACAAGGTACAAAAATTATGTTTCGGGTCCGAATGCACTATTTCGGGGTACCGAAGTTGTAAAGCATTCATTCTACTCCATTGGAACCAAAATGATGTTTGGGAGTGTTTCGGAGCATTTCGCTAACCTTCGGCATGTAACAAGGTACAAAACTTGTGTTTCGGGTCTGAATGCACTATTTCGGGGTACCAAAGTTGTGAAGCATCCATTCTATCCCATTGGAACGAAAATGATGTTTGCGAGTGTTTCAGAGCATTTAGCTAACCTTCGGCATGTAACAAGGTACAAAACTTGTGTTTCGTGTCTGAATGCACTATTTCGGGGTACCGAAGTTGTAAAGCATTCATTCCACTCCATTGGAACCAAAATGATGTTTCGGAGTGTTTCAGAGCATTTCGCTAACCTTCGGCATGTAACAAGGTACAAAACTTGTGTTTCGGGTCTGAATGCACTATTTCGGGATACAAAAGTTGCGAAGCACCCATTCTATCCCATTGGAACCAAAATGATGCTTGGGAGTGTTTCAGAGCATTTCGCTAACCTTCGGCATGTAACAAGGTACAAAACATGTGTTTCAGTTCTGAATGCACTATTTCGGGGTACCGAAGTTGTAATGCTTTCATTCTACTCCATTAGAACCAAAATGATGTTTGGGAGTATTTCAAGTATTTCGCTAACCTTCGGCATGCAACAAGGTACAAAACTTGTGTTTCGGGTCTGAATGCACTATTTCGGGGTACCGAAGTTGTAAAGCATTCATGCTACCAAAATGATGTTTGGTAGTGTTTCAGAGCATTTCGCTAATCTTCGGCAAGTAAAAGATGCAAAACTTCTGTTTCGGGTCTGAATGCACTATTTCGAGATACCGAAGTTGTAAAGCATCCATTCTACTTTATTGGAACCAAAATGATGTTTTGGAGTGTTTCAGAGCATTTAGCTAACCTTCGGCATGTAACAAGGTACAAAACTTGTGTTTCAGGTCTGAATGCACTATTTCGGGCTACCGAAGTTATAATGCATTCATTCTACTCCATTGGAACCAAAATGATATTTGGGTGTGTTTCAGAGCATTTAGCTAACCTTCATTATGTAACAAGGTACAAAAATTGTGTTTCAGGTCTGAATGCACTATTTCGGGGTACCGAAGTTGTGAAGCATTCATTCTACTCCATTGGAACCAAAATGATGTTTGGGAGTGTTTCAGAGCATTTCGCTAACCTTCGGCATGTAACAAGGTACAAAACTTGTGTTTCGGGTCTGAATGCACTATTTCGGGGTACCGAAGTTGTAAAGCATACAGTCTACTTCATTGGAACCAAAATGATGTTTGGGAGTGTTTCAGAGCATTTCGCTAACCTTCGGCATGTAACAAGGTACAAAACATGTGTTTCAGTTCTGAATGCACTATTTCGGGGTACCGAAGTTGTAATGCTTTCATTCTACTCCATTAGAACCAAAATGATGTTTGGGAGTATTTCAAGTATTTCGCTAACCTTCGGCATGCAACAAGGTACAAAACTTGTGTTTCGGGTCTGAATGCACTATTTCGGGGGTCACCGAAGTATTGTAAAGCATTCATGCTACCCATAACCAAAATGATGTTTGGTAGTGTTTCAGAGCATTTCGCTAATCTTCGGCAAGTAAAAGATGCAAAACTTCTGTTTCGGGTCTGAATGCACTATTTCGAGATACCGAAGTTGTAAAGCATCCATTCTACTTTATTGGAACCAAAATGATGTTTTGGAGTGTTTCAGAGCATTTAGCTAACCTTCGGCATGTAACAAGGTACAAAACTTGTGTTTCGTGTCTGAATGCACTATTTCGGGGTACCGAAGTTGTAAAGCATTCATTCTACTCCATTGGAACCAAAATGATGTTTCGGAGTGTTTCAGAGCATTTCGCTAACCTTCGGCATGTAACAAGGTACAAAACTTGTGTTTCGGGTCTGAATGCACTATTTCGGGATACCAAAGTTGCGAAGCATCCATTCTATCCCATTGGAACCAAAATGATGCTTGGGAGTGTTTCAGAGCATTTCGCTAACCTTCGGCATGTAACAAGGTACAAAACTTGTGTTTCAGTTCTGAATGCACTATTTCGGGGTACCGAAGTTGTAAAGCATTCATTCTACTCCATTGGAATTAAAATGATGTTTGGGAGTATTTCAAGTATTTCGCTAACCTTCGGCATGCAACAAGGTACAAAACTTGTGTTTCGGGTTTGAATGCACTATTTCGGGGTACCGAAGTTGTAAAGCATTCATGCTACCAAAATGATGTTTGGTAGTGTTTCAGAGCATTTCGCTAATCTTCGGCAAGTAAAAGATGCAAAACTTCTGTTTCGGGTCTGAATGCACTATTTCGAGATACCAAAGTTGTAAAGCATCCATTCTACTTTATTGGAACCAAAATGATGTTTGGGAGTGTTTCAAAGCATTTAGCTAACCTTCGGCATGTAACAAGGTACAAAACTTGTGTTTCAGGTCTGAATGCACTATTTCGGGCTACCGAAGTTATAATGCATTCATTCTACTCCATTGGAACCAAAATGATATTTGGGTGTGTTTCAGAGCATTTAGCTAACCTTCATTATGTAACAAGGTACAAAAATTGTGTTTCAGGTCTGAATGCACTATTTAATCGAAGTTGTAAAGCAAGGGTACCGAAGTTGTGAAGCATTCATTCTACTCCATTGGAACCAAAATGATGTTTGGGAGTGTTTCAGAGCATTTCGCTAACCTTCGGCATGTAACAAGGTACAAAACTTGTGTTTCGGGCCTGAATGCACTATTTCGGGGTACCAAAGTTGCGAAGCATCCATTCTATCCCATTGGAACCAAAATGATGTTTGGAGTGTTTCAGAGCATTTCGCTAACCTTCGGCATGTAACAAGGTACAAAACTTGTGTTTCAGGTCTGAATGCACTATTTCGGGGTACCGAAGTTGTAAAGCATTCATTCTACTCCATTGGAACCAAAATGATGTTTCGGAGTGTTTCAGAGCATTTCGCTAACCTTCGGCATGTAACAAGGTACAAAACTTGTGTTTCGGGTCTGAATGCACTATTTCAGGATACCAAAGCTGCGAAGCACCCATTCTATCCCATTGGAACCAAAATGATTCTTGGGAGTGTTTCAGAGCATTTCGCTAACCTTCGGCATGTAACAATGTACAAAACTTGTGTTTCAGTTCTGAATGCACTATTTGGGGGTACCGAAGTTGCAAAGCATTCATTCTACTCCATTGGAACCAAAATGATGTTTGGGAGTATTTCAAGTATTTCGCTAACCTTCGGCATGCAACAAGGTACAAAACTTGTGTTTCGGGTTTGAATGCACTATTTCGGGGTACCGAAGTTGTAAAGCATTCATGCTACCAAAATGATGTTTGGGAGTGTTTCTGAGCATTTCGCTAATCTTCGGCAAGTAAAAGATGCAAAACTTCTGTTTCGGGTCTGAATGCACTATTTCGAGATACAGAAGTTGTAAAGCATCCATTCTACTTTATTTTAACCAAAATGATGTTTGGGAGTGTTTCAGAGCATTTAGCTAACCTTCGGCATGTAACAAGGTACAAAACTTGTGTTTCAGGTCTGAATGCACTATTTCGGGCTACCGAAGTTATAAAGCATTCATTCTACTCCATTGGAACCAAAATGATATTTGGGAGTGTTTCAGAGCATTTAGCTAACCTTCATTATGTAACAAGGTACAAAAATTGTGTTTCAGGTCTGAATGCACTATTTCGGGGTACCGAAGTTGTGAAGCATTCATTCTACTCCATTGGACCCAAAATGATGTTTGGGTGTGTTTCAGAGCATTTCGCTAATCTTCGGCAAGTAAAAGATGCAAAACTTCTGTTTCGGGTCTGAATGCACTATTTCGAGGTACCGAAGTTGTAAAGCATCCATTCTACTTCATTGGAACCAAAATGATGTTTGGGAGTGTTTCAGAGCATTTCGCTAACCTTCGGCATGTAACAAGGTACAAAACTTGTGTTTCAGTTCTGAATGCACTATTTCGGGGTACCGAAGTTGTAAAGCATTCATTCTACTCCATTGGAACCAAAATGATGTTTGGGAGTATTTCAAGTATTTCGCTAACCTTCGGCATGCAACAAGGTACAAAACTTGTGTTTCGGGTCTGAATGCACTATTTCGGGGTACCGAAGTTGTAAAGCATTCATGCTACCAAAATGATGTTTGGGAGTGTTTCAGAGCATTTCGCTAATCTTCGGCAAGTAAAAGATGCAAAACTTCTTTTAAATTCAAAATCCATAATTAGAGATACCGAAAAGTTCCAAAATTTAAAGCATCCATTCTACTTTGTTGGAACCAAAATGATGTATGGGAGTGTTTCAGAGCATTTAGCTAACCTTCGGCATGTAACAAGGTACAAAACTTGTGTTTCGGGTCTGAATGCACTATTTCGGGGTACCGAAGTTGTAAAGCATTCATTCTACTCCATTGGAACCAAAATTATGTTTGGGAGTTTTTCAGAGCATTTCGCTAACCTTCAGCATGTAACAAGGTACAAAACTTGTGTTTCAGGTCTGAATGCACTATTTCGGGGTACCGAAGTTATAAAGCATTCATTCTACTCTATTGGAACCAAAATGATGTTCGGGAGTGTTTCAGAGCATTTAGCTAACCTTCGGCAGGTAACAAGGTACAAAACTTGTGTTTCGGGTCTGAATGCACTATTTCGGGGTACCGAAGTAATAAAGCATTCATTCTACTCCATTGGAACCAAAATGATGTTCGGGAGTGTGTCAGAGCATTTAGCTAACCTTTGGCATGTAACAAGGTACAAAACTTGTGTTTCGGGTCTGAATGCACCATTTCGGGGTACCGAAGTTGTAAAGCATTCAGTCTACTTCCCTGGAACCAAAATGATGTTTGGGAGTGTTTGAGAGCATTTAGCTAACCTTCGGCATGTAACAAGGTACAAAACTTGTGTTTCGGGTCTGAATGCACCATTTCGGGGTACCGAAGTTGTAAAGCATTCAGTCTACTTCATTGGAACCAAAATGATGTTCGGGAGTGTTTCAGAGCATATAGCTAACCTTCATTATGTAACAAGGTACAAAAATTGTGTTTCAGGTCCGAATGCACTATTTCGGGGTACCGAAGTTGTGAAGCATTCATTCTACTCCATTGGACCCAAAATGATGTTTGGGTGTGTTTCAGAGCATTTCGCTAATCTTCGGCAAGTAAAAGATGCAAAACTTCTATTTCGGGTCTGAATGCACTATTTCGAGGTACCGAAGTTGTAAAGCATCCATTCTACTTTATTGGAACCAAAATGATGTTTGGGAGTGTTTCAAAGCATTTCGCTAACCTTCGGCATGTAACAAGGTACAAAACTTGTGTTTCAGTTCTGAATGCACTATTTCGGGGTACCGAAGTTGTAAACCATTCATTCTATTCCATTGGAACCAAAATGATGTTTGGGAGTATTTCAAGTATTTCGCTAACCTTCAACGTGCAACAAGGTACAAAACTTGTGTTTCGGGTCTGAATGCACTATTTCGGGGTACCGAAGTTGTAAAGCATTTATGCTACCAAAATGATGTTTGGGAGTGTTTCAGAGCATTTCGCTAATCTTCGGCAAGTAAAAGATGCAAAACTTCGTATTATAACCAAAAATTTGAGTTTCTTTCCGAATACACTATTTCCAAAAAAAAAAGTTAAAAAACAACCATTCCACTTTATTGGAACCAAAATGATGTTTGGGAGTGTTTCAGAGCATTTAGCTAACCTTCGGCATGTAACAAGGTACAAAACTTGTGTTTCGGGTCTGAATGCACCATTTCGGGGTACCGAAGTTGTAAAGCATTCAGTCTACTTCATTGGAACCAAAATGATGTTTGGGAGTGTTTCAGAGCTTTTAGCTAACCTTCGGCATGAAACAAGGTACAAAACTTGTGTTTCAGGTCTGAATGCACTATTTCGGGGTACCGAAGTTATAAAGCATTCATTCTACTCCATTGGAACCAAAATGATGTTCGGGAGTGTTTCAGAGCATTTAGCTAACCTTCATTATGTAACAAGGTACAAAAATTGTGTTTCGTCCGAATGCCACCATTTTGGGGTACCGAAGTTGTGAAGCATTCATTCTACTCCATTGGACCCAAAATGATGTTTGGGTGTGTTTCGAGCATTTCGCTAATCTTCGGCAAGTAAAAGATGCAAAACTTCGTTTTTCGGGTCCGAATGCACTATTTCGAGGTACCGAAGTTGTAAAGCATCCATTCTACTTCATTGGAACCAAAATGATGTTTGGGAGTGTTTCAGAGTATTTCGCTAACCTTCGGCATGTAAAAAGGTACAAAACTTGTGTTTTGGGTCTGAATGCACTATTTCGGGGTACCGAAGTTGTAAAGCATTCATTCTACTCCATTGGAACCAAAATGATGTTTGGGAGTATTTCAAGTATTTCGCTAACCTTCGGCATGCAACAAGGTACAAAACTTGTGTTTCGGGTCTGAATGCACTATTTCGGGGTACCGAAGTTGTAAAGCATTCATGCTACCAAAATGATGTTTGGGAGTGTTTCAGAGCATTTCGCTAATCTTCGGCAAGTAAAAGATGCAAAACTTCTGTTTCGGGTCTGAATGCACTATTTCGAGATACCGAAGTTGTAAAGCATCCATTCTACTTTATTGGAACCAAAATGATGTTTGGGAGTGTTTCAGAGCATTTAGCTAACCTTCGGCATGTAACAAGGTACAAAACTTGTGTTTCGGGTCTGAATGCACCATTTCGGGGTACCGAAGTTGTAAAGCATTCAGTCTACTTCATTGGAACCAAAATGATGTTTGGGAGTGTTTCGAGCATTTAGCTAACCTTCGGCATGAAACAAGGTACAAAACTTGTGTTTCGAGTCCGAATGCACTATTTCGGGGTACCGAAGTTATAAAGCATTCATTCTACTCCATTGGAACCAAAATGATGTTTGGGAGTGTTTCGAGCATTTAGCTAACCTTCATTATGTAACAAGGTACAAAAATTGTGTTTCGGTCCGAATGCACCATTTCGGGTACCGAAGTTGTGAAGCATTCATGCTACTCCATTGGACCCAAAATGATGTTTGCGTGTGTTTCAGAGCATTTCGCTAATCTTCGGCAAGTAAAAGATGCAAAACTTCTGTTTCGGGTCTGAATGCACTATTTCGAGGTACCGAAGTTGTAAAGCATCCATTCTACTTTATTGGAACCAAAATGATGTTTGGGAGTGTTTCAGAGCATTTCGCTAACCTTCAGCATGTAACAAGGTACAAAACTTGTGTTTCGGGTTTGAATGCACTATTTCGGGGTACCGAAGTTATAAAGCATTCATTCTACTCCATTGGAACCAAAATGATGTTTGGGAGTATTTCAAGTATTTCGCTAACCTTCGGCATGCAACAAGGTACAAAACTTGTGTTTCGGGTCTGAATGCACTATTTCGGGGTACCGAAGTTGTAAAGCATTCATGCTACCAAAATGATGTTTGGGAGTGTTTCAGAGCATTTCGCTAATCTTCGGCAAGTAAAAGATGCAAAACTTCTGTTTCGGGTCTGAATGCACTATTTCGAGATACCGAAGTTGTAAAGCATCCATTCTACTTTATTGGAACCAAAATGATGTTTGGGAGTGTTTCAGAGCATTTAGCTAACCTTCGGCATGTAACAAGGTACAAAACTTGTGTTTCGGGTCTGAATGCACCATTTCGGGGTACCGAAGTTGTAAAGCATTCAGTCTACTTCATTGGAACCAAAATGATGTTTGGGAGTGTTTCAGAGCTTTTAGCTAACCTTCGGCATGAAACAAGGTACAAAACTTGTGTTTCAGGTCTGAATGCACTATTTCGGGGTACCGAAGTTATAAAGCATTCATTCTACTCCATTGGAACCAAAATGATGTTCGGGAGTGTTTCAGAGCATTTAGCTAACCTTCATTATGTAACAAGGTACAAAAATTGTGTTTCAGGTCTGAATGCACTATTTTGGGGTACCGAAGTTGTGAAGCATTCATTCTACTCCATTGGACCCAAAATGATGTTTGGGTGTGTTTCAGAGCATTTCGCTAATCTTCGGCAAGTAAAAGATGCAAAACTTCTGTTTCGGGTCTGAATGCACTATTTCGAGGTACCGAAGTTGTAAAGCATCCATTCTACTTCATTGGAACCAAAATGATGTTTGGGAGTGTTTCAGAGCATTTCGCTAACCTTCGGCATGTAACAAGGTACAAAACTTGTGTTTCGGGTCTGAATGCACTATTTCGGGGTACCGAAGTTGTAAACCATTCATTCTATTCCATTGGAACCAAAATGATGTTTGGGAGTATTTCAAGTATTTCGCTAACCTTCAACGTGCAACAAGGTACAAAACTTGTGTTTCGGGTCTGAATGCACTATTTCGGGGTACCGAAGTTGTAAAGCATTTATGCTACCAAAATGATGTTTGGGAGTGTTTCAGAGCATTTCGCTAATCTTCGGCAAGTAAAAGATGCAAAACTTCTGTTTCGGGTCTGAATGCACTATTTCCAGATACCGAAGTTGTAAAGCATCCATTCTACTTTATTGGAACCAAAATGATGTTTGGGAGTGTTTCAGAGCATTTAGCTAACCTTCGGCATGTAACAAGGTACAAAACTTGTGTTTCGGGTCTGAATGCACCATTTCGGGGTACCGAAGTTGTAAAGCATTCATTCTACTCCATTGGAACCAAAATGATGTTTGGGAGTGTTTCAGAGCTTTTAGCTAACCTTCGGCATGAAACAAGGTACAAAACTTGTGTTTCAGGTCTGAATGCACTATTTCGGGGTACCGAAGTTATAAAGCATTCATTCTACTCCATTGGAACCAAAATGATGTTCGGGAGTGTTTCAGAGCATTTAGCTAACCTTCATTATGTAACAAGGTACAAAAATTGTGTTTCAGGTCTGAATGCACCATTTTGGGGTACCGAAGTTGTGAAGCATTCATTCTACTCCATTGGACCCAAAATGATGTTTGGGTGTGTTTCAGAGCATTTCGCTAATCTTCGGCAAGTAAAAGATGCAAAACTTCTGTTTCGGGTCTGAATGCACTATTTCGAGGTACCGAAGTTGTAAAGCATCCATTCTACTTTATTGGAACCAAAATGATGTTTGGGAGTGTTTCAGAGCATTTCGCTAACCTTCGGCATGTAACAAGGTACAAAACTTTTTTTTTTTTTTTATCACTTTTTTTGGGTATCAAAAGTTGTAAAGCATTCATTCTACTCCATTGGAACCAAAATGATGTTTGGGAGTATTTCAAGTATTTCGCTAACCCCCAAAACATGCAAACAAGGTACAAAACTCTGTGTTTCGGGTCTGAATGCACTATTTCGGGGTACCGAAGTTGTAAAGCATTCATTCTACCAAAATGATGTTTGGGAGTGTTTCAGAGCATTTCGCTAATCTTCGGCAAGTAAAAGATGCAAAACTTCTGTTTCGGGTCTGAATGCACTATTTCGAGATACCGAAGTTGTAAAGCATCCATTCTACTTTATTGGAACCAAAATGATGTTTGGGAGTGTTTCAGAGCATTTAGCTAACCTTCGGCATGTAACAAGGTACAAAACTTGTGTTTCGGGCCCCCTAAACCCCCAATTCAGGAACCGAAGTTGTAAAGCATTCATTCTACTTCATTGGAACCAAAATGATGTTTGGGAGTTTTTTTGAGCTGTTTCGCTAACCTTCGGCATGTAACAAGGTACAAAACTTGTGTTTCGGGTCTGAATGCACTATTTCGGGGTACCGAAGTTATAAAGCATTCATTCTACTCCATTGGAACCAAAATGATGTTCGGGAGTGTTTCAGAGCATTTAGCTAACCTTCATTATGTAACAAGGTACAAAAATTGTGTTTCAGGTCTGAATGCACCATTTCGGGGTACCGAAGTTGTGAAGCATTCATGCTACTCCATTGGACCCAAAATGATGTTTGCGTCTGTTTCAGAGCATTTCGCTAATCTTCGGCAAGTAAAAGATGCAAAACTTCTGTTTCGGGTCTGAATGCACTATTTCGAGGTACCGAAGTTGTAAAGCATCCATTCTACTTTATTGGAACCAAAATGATGTTTGGGAGTGTTTCAGAGCATTTCGCTAACCTTCGGCATGTAACAAGGTACAAAACTTGTGTTTCGGGTATGAATGCACTATTTCGGGGTACCGAAGTTGTAAAGCATTCATTCTACTCCATTGGAACCAAAATGATGTTTGGGAGTATTTCAAGTATTTCGCTAACCTTCGCTAACCTTCGGCATGTAACAAGGTACAAAACTTGTGTTTCGGGTAATCTCGAATGCACTATTTCGAGATACCGAAGTTGTAAAGCATCCCATTCTACTTTATTGGAACCAAAATGATGTTTGGGAGTGTTTCGAGCATTTAGCTAACCTTCGGCATGTAACAAGGTACAAAACTTGTGTTTCGGGTCCGAATGCACCATTTCGGGGTACCGAAGTTGTAAAGCATTCATTCTACTCCATTGGAACCAAAATGATGTTTGGGAGTGTTTCAGAGCATTTAGCTAACCTTCGGCATGTAACAAGGTACAAAACTTGTGTTTCAGGTCCGAATGCACTATTTCGGGGTACTGAAGTTATAAAGCATTCATTATACTCCATTGGACCCAAAATGATGTTCGGGAGTGTTTCGAGCATTTAGCTAACCTTCATTATGTAACAAGGTACAAAAATTGTGTTTCGGTCTGAATGCACCATTTCGGGGTACCGAAGTTGTGAAGCATTCATTCTACTCCATTGGACCCAAAATGATGTTTGGGTGTGTTTCAGAGCATTTCGCTAATCTTCGGCAAGTAAAAGATGCAAAACTTCTGTTTCGGGTCTGAATGCACTATTTCGAGGTACCGAAGTTGTAAAGCATCCATTCTACTTTATTGGAACCAAAATGATGTTTGGGAGTGTTTCAAAGCATTTAGCTAACCTTCGGCATGTAACAAGGTACAAAACTTGTGTTTCGGGTCTGAATGCACTATTTCGGGGTACCGGAAGTTGTAAAGCATTCATTCTATTCCATTGGAACCAAAATGATGTTTGGGAGTATTTCGAGCATTTCGCTAACCTTCAACATGTAACAAGGTACAAAACTTGTGTTTCGGGTCCGAATGCACTATTTCGGGTACCGAAGTTGTAAAGCATTAAACTAAAAAAATGTAGTGTAGTGATTAATAATTTAATTTATATTAAAAAAAAAAAAAAAAAAAAAACATTTTTGGGAAAAAAAAACAAATTCAAAAAACAAAAAATGAAAAGCACCATTCTACTCCATTGGAACCAAAATGATGTTTGGGAGTGTTTCGAGCATTTAGCTAACCTTCGGCATGTAACAAGGTACAAAACTTGTGTTTCGGGTCCGAATGCACCATTTCGAGGTACCGAAGTTGTAAAGCATTCATTCTACTTCATTGGAACCAAAATGATGTTTGGGAGTGTTTCGAGCATTTAGCTAACCTTCGGCATGTAACAAGGTACAAAACTTGTGTTTCGGGTCCGAATGCACTATTTCGGGGTACCGAAGTTATAAAGCATTCATTCTACTCCATTGGAACCAAAATGATGTTCGGGAGTGTTTCGGAGCATTTAGCTAACCTTCATTATGTAACAAGGTACAAAAATTGTGTTTCAGGTCTGAATGCACTATTTTGGGGTACCGAAGTTGTGAAGCATTCATTCTACTCCATTGGACCCAAAATGATGTTTGGGTGTGTTTCAGAGCATTTCGCTAATCTTCGGCAAGTAAAAGATGCAAAACTTCTGTTTCGGGTCTGAATGCACTATTTCGAGGTACCGAAGTTGTAAAGCATACAGTCTACTTCATTGGAACCAAAATGATGTTTGGGAGTGTTTCAGAGCATTTCGCTAACTTTCGGTATGTAACAAGGTACAAAACTTGTGTTTCGGATCTGAATGCACTATTTCGGGGTACCGAAGTTGTAAAGCATTCAATCTACTCCATTGGAACCAAAATGATGTTTGGGAGTATTTCAGAGCATTTCGCTAACCTTCGGCATGTAACAAGGTACAAAACTTGTGTTTCGGAAACAAAATCCAAAAAAAATAAAAAAAAACATACAAACCAAAAAAATTTTTTAGAGTATTTCAGAGCATTTCCTAATCTTCGGCAAGTAAAAGATGCAAAACTTCGTGGTCCGAATGCACTATTTCGAGATACCGAAGTTGTAAAGCATCCATTCTACTTTATTGGAACCAAAATGATGTTTGGGAGTGTTTCAGAGCATTTAGCTAACCTTCGGCATGTAACAAGGTACAAAACTTGTGTTTCGGGTCTGAATGCACCATTTCGGGGTACCGAAGTTGTAAAGCATTCAGTCTACTTCATTGGAACCAAAATGATGTTTGGGAGTGTTTCAGAGCTTTTAGCTAACCTTCGGCATGAAACAAGGTACAAAACTTGTGTTTCAGGTCTGAATGCACTATTTCGGGGTACCGAAGTTATAAAGCATTCATTCTACTCCATTGGAACCAAAATGATGTTCGGGAGTGTTTCAGAGCATTTAGCTAACCTTCATTATGTAACAAGGTACAAAAATTGTGTTTCAGGTCTGAATGCACCATTTCGGGGTACCGAAGTTGTGAAGCATTCATGCTACTCCATTGGACCCAAAATGATGTTTGCGTGTGTTTCGAGCATTTCGCTAATCTTCGGCAAGTAAAAGATGCAAAACTTGTGTTTCGGGTCCGAATGCACTATTTCGAGGTACCGAAGTTGTAAAGCATCCATTCTACTTTATTGGAACCAAAATGATGTTTGGGAGTGTTTCGAGCATTTCGCTAACCTTCGGCATGTAACAAGGTACAAAACTTGTGTTTCGGGTCCGAATGCACTATTTCGGGGTACCGAAGTTGTAAAGCATTCATTCTACTCCATTGGAACCAAAATGATGTTTGGGAGTATTTCAAGCATTTCGCTAACCTTCGGCATGCAACAAGGTACAAAACTTGTGTTTCGGGTCGAATGCACTATTTCGGGGTACCGAAGTTGTAAAGCATTCATGCTACCAAAATGATGTTTGGGAGTATTTTTTTTATCATTACACAAATAATCTACAAAAAAAAAAAAAAAAAAAAACCTTTCTAGTCCGAAAGCACCAAATCGAGATACCGAAGTTGTAAAGCATCCAGTCTACTTCATTGGAACCAAAATGATGTTTGGGAGTGTTTCAGAGCATTTAGCTAACCTTCGGCATGTAACAAGGTACAAAACTTGTGTTTCGGGTCTGAATGCACCATTTCGGGGTACCGAAGTTGTAAAGCATTCAGTCTACTTCATTGGAACCAAAATGATGTTTGGGAGTGTTTCAGAGCATTTAGCTAACCTTCGGCATGTAACAAGGTACAAAACTTGTGTTTCGGTCTGAATGCACTATTTCGGGGTACCGAAGTTATAAAGCATTCATTCTACTCCATTGGAACCAAAATGATGTTTGGGAGTGTTTCGAGCATTTAGCTAACCTTCATTATGTAACAAGGTACAAAAATTGTGTTTCGGTCCGAATGCACCATTTCGGGGTACCGAAGTTGTGAAGCATTCATTCTACTCCATTGGACCCAAAATGATGTTTGGGAGTGTTTCGAGCATTTCGCTAATCTTCGGCAAGTAAAAGATGCAAAACTTGTGTTTCGGGTCTGAATGCACTATTTCGAGGTACCGAAGTTGTAAAGCATCCATTCTACTTTATTGGAACCAAAATGATGTTTGGGAGTGTTTCAGAGCATTTCGCTAACCTTCGGCATGTAACAAGGTACAAAACTTGTGTTTCGGGTCTGAATGCACTATTTCGGGGTACCGAAGTTGTAAAGCATTCATTCTACTCCATTGGAACCAAAATGATGTTTGGGAGTATTTCAAGCATTTCGCTAACCTTCGGCATGCAACAAGGTACAAAACTTGTGTTTCGGGTCCGAATGCACTATTTCGGGGTGACCGAAAGTTGTAAAGCATTCATGCTACCCATGACCCAAAATGATGTTTGGGAGTGTTTCAGAGCATTTCGCTAATCTTCGGCAAGTAAAAGATGCAAAACTTCTGTTTCGGGTCTGAATGCACTATTTCGAGATACCGAAGTTGTAAAGCATCCATTCTACTTTATTGGAACCAAAATGATGTTTGGGAGTGTTTCAGAGCATTTAGCTAACCTTCGGCATGTAACAAGGTACAAAACTTGTGTTTCAGGTCTGAATGCACTATTTCGGGGTACCGAAGTTGTAAAGCATTCATTCTACTTCATTGGAACCAAAATGATGTTTGGGAGTGTTTAGAGCATTTAGCTAACCTTCGGCATGTAACAAGGTACAAAACTTGTGTTTCAGGTCTGAATGCACTATTTCGGGGTACCGAAGTTATAAAGCATTCATTCTACTCCATTGGAACCAAAATGATGTTCGGGAGTGTTTCAGAGCATTTAGCTAACCTTCATCATGTAACAAGGTACAAAACTTGTGTTTCGGGTCCGAATGCACCATTTCGGGGTACCGAAGTTGTGAAGCATTCATTCTACTCCATTGGACCCAAAATGATGTTTGGGTGTGTTTCAGAGCATTTCGCTAACCTTCGGCATGTAAAAAGATGCAAAACTTGTGTTTCGGGTCTGAATGCACTATTTCGAGGTACCGAAGTTGTAAAGCATCCATTCTACTTCATTGGAACCAAAATGATGTTTGGGAGTGTTTCAGAGTATTTCGCTAACCTTCGGCATGTAAAAAGGTACAAAACTTGTGTTTTGGGTCTGAATGCACTATTTCGGGGTACCGAAGTTGTAAAGCATTCATTCTACTCCATTGGAACCAAAATGATGTTTGGGAGTATTTCAAGTAGCATTTCGCTAACCTTCAGCATGCAACAAGGTACAAAACTTGTGTTTCGGGTCTGAATGCACTATTTCGGGGTACCGAAGTTGTAAAGCA
This sequence comes from Cenchrus americanus, assembly GCA_947561735.1. NCBI lineage: Eukaryota > Viridiplantae > Streptophyta > Magnoliopsida > Poales > Poaceae > Cenchrus > Cenchrus americanus. The sequence continues at coordinate 147,817,599 of OX387239.1, read as the reverse complement.
TTCATGCTACCAAAATGATGTTTGGGAGTGTTTCAGAGCATTTCGCTAATCTTCGGCAAGTAAAAGATGCAAAACTTTTGTTTCGGGTCTGAATGCACTATTTCGAGATACCGAAGTTGTAAAGCATTCATTCTACTTTATTGGAACCAAAATGATGTTTGGGAGTGTTTCGAGCATTTAGCTAACCTTCGGCATGTAACAAGGTACAAAACTTGTGTTTCGGGTCCGAATGCACTATTTCGGGATGTACCGTGTTTCGAAGTTATAAAGCATTCATTCTACTCCATTGGAACCAAAATGATGTTTGGGAGTGTTTCGAGCATTTAGCTAACCTTCATTATGTAACAAGGTACAAAAATTGTGTTTCGGTCCGAATGCACTATTTCGGGGTACCGAAGTTGTGAAGCATTCATTCTACTCCATTGGACCCAAAATGATGTTTGGGTGTGTTTCAGAGCATTTAGCTAATCTTCGGCAAGTAAAAGATGCAAAACTTCTGTTTCGGGTCTGAATGCACTATTTCGAGGTACCGAAGTTGTAAAGCATCCATTCTACTTTATTGGAACCAAAATGATGTTTGGGAGTGTTTCAGAGCATTTAGCTAACCTTCGGCATGTAACAAGGTACAAAACTTGTGTTTCGGGTCTGAATGCACTATTTCGGGGTACCGAAGTTATAAAGCATTCATTCTACTCCATTGGAACCAAAATGATGTTTGGGAGTGTTTCAGAGCATTTCGCTAACCTTCGGCATGTAACAAGGTACAAAACTTGTGTTTCGGGTCTGAATGCACTATTTCGGGGTACCGAAGTTGTAAAGCATTCATCTACCAAAATGATGTTTGGGAGTGTTTCAGAGCATTTCGCTAATCTTCGGCAAGTAAAAGATGCAAAACTTCTGTTTCGGTCTGAATGCACCTATTTCGAGATACTCCAAGTTGTAAAGCATCCATTCTACCTTTATTGGAACCAAAATGATGTTTGGGAGTGTTTCAGAGCATTTAGCTAACCTTCGGCGTGTAACAAGGTACAAAACTTGTGTTTCGGGTCTGAATGCACTATTTCGGGGTACCGAAGATATAAAGCATTCATTCTACTCCATTGGAACCAAAATGATGTTCGGGAGTGTTTCAAAGCATTTAGCTAACCTTCGGCATGTAACAAGGTACAAAACTTGTGTTTCGGGTCTGAATGCACCATTTCGGGGTACCGAAGTTGTAAAGCATTCAGTCTACTTCATTGGAACCAAAATGATGTTTGGGAGTGTTTCAGAGCATTTAGCTAACCTTCGGCATGTAACAAGGTACAAAACTTGTGTTTCAGGTCTGAATGCACTATTTCGGGGTACCGAAGTTATAAAGCATTCATTCTACTCCATTGGAACCAAAATGATGTTCGGGAGTGTTTCCGAGCATTTAGCTAACCTTCGGCATGTAACAAGGTACAAAACTTGTGTTTCGGGTCCGAATGCACTATTTCGGGGTACCGAAGTTGTAAAGCATTCATTCTACTCCATTGGAACCAAAATGATGTGTGGGAGTGTTTCAGAGCATTTCGCTAACCTTCGGCATGTAACAAGGTACAAAACTTGTGTTTCAGGTCTGAATGCACTATTTCGGGGTACCGAAGTTATAAAGCATTCATTCTACTCCATTGGAACCAAAATGATGTTCGGGAGTGTTTCAAAGCATTTAGCTAACCTTCGGCATGTAACAAGGTACAAAACTTGTGTTTCGTGTCTGAATGCACTATTTCGGGGTACCGAAGTTGTAAAGCATTCATTCTACTCCATTGGAACCAAAATGATGTTTCGGAGTGTTTCAGAGCATTTCGCTAACCTTCGGCATGTAACAAGGTACAAAACTTGTGTTTCGGGTCTGAATGCACTATTTCGGGATAACAAAGTTGCGAAGCATCCATTCTATCCCATTGGAACCAAAATGATGCTTGGGAGTGTTTCAGAGCATTTCGCTAACCTTCGGCATGTAACAAGGTACAAAACTTGTGTTTCGGGTCTGAATGCACTATTTCGGGATACCAAAGTTGCGAAGCATCCATTCTATCCCATTGGAACCAAAATGATGCTTGGGAGTGTTTCAGAGCATTTCGCTAACCTTCGGCATGTAACAAGGTACAAAACTTGTGTTTTGGGTCTGAATGCACTATTTCGGGGTACCGAAGTTGTAAAGCATTCATTCTACCAAAATGATGTTTTGGAGTGTTTCAAAGCATTTCGCTAATCTTCGGCAAGTAAAAGATGCAAAACTTCTGTTTAGGGTCTGAATGCACTATTTCGAGATACCGAAGTTGTAAAGCATCCATTCTACTTTATTGGAACCAAAATGATGTTTGGGAGTGTTTCAGAGCATTTAGCTAACCTTCGGCATGTAACAAGGTACAAAACTTGTGTTTCAGGTCTGATTGCACTATTTCGGGCTACCGAAGTTATAAAGCATTCATTCTACTCCATTGGAACCAAAATGATGTTTGGGAGTGTTTCATAGCATTTAGCTAACCTTCATTATGTAACAAGGTACAAAAATTGTGTTTCAGGTCTGAATGCACTATTTCGGGGTACCGAAGTTGTGAAGCATTCATTCTACTCCATTGGACCCAAAATGATGTTTGGGTGTGTTTCAGAGCATTTCGCTAATCTTCGGCAAGTAAAAGATGCAAAACTTCTGTTTCGGGTCTGAATGCACTATTTCGAGGTACCGAAGTTGTAAAGCATCCATTCTACTTTATTGGAACCAAAATGATGTTTGGGAGTGTTTCAGAGCATTTAGCTAACCTTCGGCATGTAACAAGGTACAAAACTTGTGTTTCGGGTCTGAATGCACTATTTCGGGGTACCGAAGTTGTAAAGCATTTATTCTACTCCATTGGAACCAAAATGATGTTTGGGAGTTTTTTAGAGCATTTCGCTAACCTTCAGCATGTAACAAGGTACAAAACTTGTGTTTCAGGTCTGAATGCACTATTTCGGGGTACCGAAGTTATAAAGCATTCATTCTACTCCATTGGAACCAAAATGATGTTCTGGAGTGTTTTAGAGCATTTAGCTAACCTTCGGCATGTAACAAGGTACAAAACTTGTGTTTCGGGTCTGAATGCACTATTTCGGGGTACCGAAGTTATAAAGCATTCATTCTACTCCATTGGAACCAAAATGATGTTCGGGAGTGTTTCAGAGCATTTAGCTAACCTTCGGCATGTAACAAGGTACAAAACTTGTGTTTCGGGTCTGAATGCACTATTTCGGGATAACAAAGTTGCGAAGCATCCATTCTATCCCATTGGAACCAAAATGATGCTTGGGAGTGTTTCAGAGCATTTCGCTAACCTTCGGCATGTAACAAGGTACAAAACTTGTGTTTCGGGTCTGAATGCACTATTTTCTCAACAAAATAAAAAAAAAACCAATCACCCAAAAAAAATTTTTTAAAATTTTTAAAAAAACCTCTCACCAATCCAACAAAAAAAAAAAAAAAAACCTCTTTTAAGGTCCGAATGCACTATTTCGGGAGTACCAAAAGTTGTAAAGCATTCATTCTACAATTTAAAAAAAAAACAAAAAAAAAAAAAAAAAAAAAAAATAAAACAAAAACACAATTTCAAAAAACCAATTTAAACATCCATTCACTCCATTGGAACCAAAATAATGTTTGGGAGTGTTTCGAGCATTTAGCTAACCTTCGGCATGTAACAAGGTACAAAACTTGTGTTTCGGGTCCGATTGCACTATTTCGGGGTACCGAAGTTATAAAGCATTCATTCTACTCCATTGGAACCAAAATGATGTTTGGGAGTGTTTCATAGCATTTAGCTAACCTTCATTATGTAACAAGGTACAAAAATTGTGTTTCAGGTCTGAATGCACTATTTCGGGGTACCGAAGTTGTGAAGCATTCATTCTACTCCATTGGACCCAAAATGATGTTTGGGTGTGTTTCAGAGTATTTCGCTAATCTTCGGCAAGTAAAATATGCAAAACTTCTGTTTCGGGTCTGAATGCACTATTTCGAGGTACCGAAGTTGTAAAGCATCCATTCTACTTTATTGGAACCAAAATGATGTTTGGGAGTGTTTCAGAGCATTTAGCTAACCTTCGGCATGTAACAAGGTACAAAACTTGTGTTTCGGGTCTGAATGCACTATTTCGGGGTACCGAAGTTGTAAAGCATTCATTCTACTCCATTGGAACCAAAATGATGTTTGGGAGTTTTTCAGAGCATTTCGCCAACCTTCAGCATGTAACAAGGTACAAAACTTGTGTTTCGGGTCTGAATGCACTATTTCGGGGTACCGAAGTTATAAAGCATTCATTCTACTCCATTGGAACCAAAATGATGTTCGGGAGTGTTTCAGAGCATTTAGCTAACCTTCGGCATGTAACAAGGTACAAAACTTGTGTTTCGGGTCTGAATGCACCATTTCGGGGTACCGAAGTTGTAAAGCATTCAGTCTACTTCATTGGAACCAAAATGATGTTTGGGAGTGTTTCAGAGCATTTAGCTAACCTTCGGCATGTAACAAGGTACAAAACTTGTGTTTCAGGTCTGAATGCACTATTTCGGGCTACCGAAGTTATAAAGCATTCATTCTACTCCATTGGAACCAAAATGATGTTTGGGAGTGTTTCAGAGCATTTAGCTAACCTTCGGCATGTAACAAGGTACAAAACTTGTGTTTCGGGTCTGAATGCACTATTTCGGGGTACCGAAGTTGTAAAGCATTCATTCTACTCCATTGGAACCAAATTTATGTTTGGGAGTGTTTCAGAGCATTTCGCTAACCTTCATTATGTAACAAGGTACAAAAATTGTGTTTCAGGTCTGAATGCACTATTTCGGGGTACCGAAGTTGTGAAGCATTCATTCTACTCCATTGGACCCAAAATGATGTTTGGGAGTGTTTCAGAGCATTTCGCTAATCTTCGGCAAGTAAAAGATGCAAAACTTGTGTTTCGGGTCTGAATGCACTATTTCGAGGTACCGAAGTTGTAAAGCATCCATTCTACTTTATTGGAACCAAAATGATGTTTGGGAGTGTTTCAGAGCATTTCGCTAACCTTCGGCATGTAACAAGGTACAAAACTTGTGTTTCAGTTCTGAATGCACTATTTCGGGGTACCGAAGTTGTAAAGCATTCATTCTACTCCATTAAAACCAAAATGATGTTTGGGAGTATTTCAAGTATTTCGCTAACCTTCAGCATGCAACAAGGTACAAAACTTGTGTTTCGGGTCTGAATGCACTATTTCGGGGTACCGAAGTTGTAAAGCATTCATGCTACCAAAATGATTTTTTTAGAGTTTTTTAAAAAAATTAAAAAAAATACAAAAAAAAAAAAAAAAAAAAATTTTTTTCGAGTAAAAATACAATATTTAGAGATACCGAAGTTGTAAAGCATCCATTCTACTCCATTGGAACCAAAATGATGTTTGGGAGTGTTTCGAGCATTTAGCTAACCTTCGGCATGTAACAAGGTACAAAACTTGTGTTTCGGGTCTGAATGCACTATTTCGGGGTACCGAAGTTATAAAGCATTCATTCTACTCCATTGGAACCAAAATGATGTTTGGGAGTGTTTCGAAGCATTTAGCTAACCTTCGGCATGTAACAAGGTACAAAACTTGTGTTTCGGGTCCGAATGCACCATTTCGGGGTACCGAAGTTGTAAAGCATTCATTCTACTCCATTGGAACCAAAATGATGTTTGGGAGTGTTTCGAGCATTTAGCTAATCTTCGGCATGTAACAAGGTACAAAACTTGTGTTTCGGGTCCGAATGCACTATTTCGGGGTACCGAAGTTATAAAGCATTCATTCTACTCCATTGGAACCAAAATGATGTTCGGGAGTGTTTTTGAGCACTTAGCTAACCTTCGGCATGTAACAAGGTACAAAACTTGTGTTTCGGGTCCGAATGCACTATTTCGGGGTACCGAAGTTGTAAAGCATTCATTCTACTCCATTGGAACCAAAATGATGTTTCGGAGTGTTTCAGAGCATTTCGCTAACCTTCGGCATGTAATAAGGTACAAAACTTGTGTTTCGGGTCTAAATGCACTATTTCGGGGTACCGAAGTTATAAAGCATTCATTCTACTCCATTGGAACCAAAATGATGTTTGGGAGTGTTTCAGAGCATTTAGCTAACCTTCGGCATGTAACAAGGTACAAATCTTGTGTTTCGGGTCTGAATGCACTATTTCGGGGTACCGAAGTTATAAAGCATTCATTCTACTCCATTGGAACCAAAATGATGTTTCGGAGTGTTTCAGAGCATTTCGCTAACCTTCGGCATGTAACAAGGTACAAAACTTGTGTTTCGGGTCTGAATGCACTATTTCGGGGTACCGAAGTTGCGAAGCATCCATTCTATCCCATTGGAACCAAAATGATGCTTGGGAGTGTTTCGAGCATTTCGCTAACCTTCGGCATGTAACAAGGTACAAAACTTGTGTTTCGGGTCCGAATGCACTATTTCGGGATACCAAAGTTGCGAAGCATCCATTCTATCCCATTGGAACCAAAATAATGCTTGGGAGTGTTTCAAAGCATTTCGCTAACCTTCGGCATGTAACAAGGTACAAAACTTGTGTTTCGAATGCACTATTTCGGGTACCGAAGTGCACTATTTCTTACCAAAATGATGTTTTGGAGTGTTTCAAAGCATTTCGCTAATCTTCCAGCAAAAAAAAAAAAAAAAACTACTTTTAGGGTCCGAAAGAACAAATTCGAGAAACCGAAGTTGTAAAGCATCCATTCTACTTTATTGGAACCAAAATGATGTTTGGGAGTGTTTCAGAGCATTTAGCTAACCTTCGGCATGTAACAAGGTACAAAACTTGTGTTTCAGGTCTGATTGCACTATTTCGGGCTACCGAAGTTATAAAGCATTCATTCTACTCCATTGGAACCAAAATGATGTTTGGGAGTGTTTCATAGCATTTAGCTAACCTTCATTATGTAACAAGGTACAAAAATTGTGTTTCAGGTCTGAATGCACTATTTCGGGAGTACCGAAGTTGTGAAGCATTCATTCTACTCCATTGGACCCAAAATGATGTTTGGGTGTGTTTCGGAAGCATTTCGCTAATCTTCGGCAAGTAAAAGATGCAAAACTTGTGTTTCGGGTCCGAATGCACTATTTCGAAAAAAGGTACCGAAGTTGTAAAGCATCCATTCTACTTTATTGGAACCAAAATGATGTTTGGGAGTGTTTCGAGCATTTAGCTAACCTTCGGCATGTAACAAGGTACAAAACTTGTGTTTCGGGTCTGAATGCACTATTTCGGTGTACCGAAGCTGTAAAGCATTCATTCTACTCCATTGGAACCAAAATGATGTTTGGGAGTTTTTCAGAGCATTTCGCTAACCTTCAGCATGTAACAAGGTACAAAACTTGTGTTTCAGGTCTGAATGCACTATTTCGGGGTACCGAAGTTATAAATCATTCATTCTACTCCATTGGAACCAAAATGATGTTCGGGAGTGTTTTAGAGCATTTAGCTAACCTTCGGCATGTAACAAGGTACAAAACTTGTGTTTCGGGTCCGAATGCACTATTTCGGGGGTACCGAAGTTATAAAGCATTCATTCTACTCCATTGGAACCAAAATGATGTTTGGGAGTGTTTCGAGCATTTAGCTAACCTTCGGCATGTAACAAGGTACAAAACTTGTGTTTCGGGTCTGAATGCACCATTTCGGGGTACCGAAGTTGTAAAGCATTCATTCTACTCCATTGGAACCAAAATGATGTTTGGGAGTGTTTCGGAGCATTTAGCTAACCTTCGGCATGTAACAAGGTACAAAACTTGTGTTTCAGGTCTGAATGCACTATTTCGGGGTACCGAAGTTATAAAGCATTCATTCTACTCCATTGGAACCAAAATGATGTTCAGGAGTGTTTCCGAGCATTTAGCTAACCTTCGGCATGTAACAAGGTACAAAACTTGTGTTTCGGGTCCGAATGCACTATTTCGTGGTACCGAAGTTGTAAAGCATTCATTCTACTCCATTGGAACCAAATTTATGTTTGGGAGTGTTTCAGAGCATTTCGCTAACCTTCATTATGTAACAAGGTACAAAAATTGTGTTTCAGGTCTGAATGCACTATTTCGGGGTACCGAAGTTGTGAAGCATTCATTCTACTCCATTGGACCCAAAATGATGTTTGGGTGTGTTTCAGAGCATTTCGCTAATCTTCGGCAAGTAAAAGATGCAAAACTTCTGTTTCGGGTCTGAATGCATTATTTCGAGATACCGAAGTTGTAAAGCATCCATTCTACTTTATTGGAACCAAAATGATGTTTGGGAGTGTTTCAGAGCATTTAGCTAACCTTCGGCATGTAACAAGGTACAAAACTTGTGTTTCAGGTCTGAATGCACTATTTCGGGCTACCGAAGTTATAAAGCATTCATTCTACTCCATTGGAACCAAAATGATGTTCGGGAGTGTTTCAAAGCATTTAGCTAACCTTCGGCATGTAACAAGGTACAAAACTTGTGTTTCGGGTCTGAATGCACCATTTCGGGTACCGACGTTGTAAAGCATTCATTCTACTTCATTGGAACCAAAATGATGTTTGGGAGTGTTTCGAGCATTTAGCTAACCTTCGGCATGTAACAAGGTACAAAACTTGTGTTTCGGGTCTGAATGCACTATTTCGGGGTACCGAAGTTATAAAGCATTCATTCTACTCCATTGGAACCAAAATGATGTTCGGGAGTGTTTCGAGCATTTCGCTAACCTTCGGCATGTAACGAGGTACAAAACTTGTGTTTCAGTTCTGAATGCACTATTTCGGGGTACCGAAGTTGTAAAGCATTCATTCTACTCCATTGGAACCAAAATGATGTTTGGGAGTGTTTCGAGCATTTCGCTAACCTTCGGCATGTAACAAGGTACAAAACTTGTGTTTCGGGTCCGAATGCACTATTTCGGGGTACCGAAGTTGTAAAGCATTCATTCTACTCCATTGGAACCAAAATGATGTTTGGGAGTGTTTCAAAGCATTTAGCTAACCTTCGGCATGTAACAAGGTACAAAACTTGTGTTTCGGGTCCGAATGCACTATTTCGGGGTATCCGAAGTTGTAAAGCATTCATTCTACTCCATTGGAACCAAAATGATGTTTGGGAGTGTTTCGCAGCATTTCGCTAACCTTCGGCATGTAACAAGGTACAAAACTTGTGTTTCGGGTCCGAATGCACTATTTCGGGATACCAAAGTTGCGAAGCATCCATTCTATCCCATTGGAACCAAAATGATGCTTGGGAGTGTTTCAGAGCATTTCGCTAACCTTCGGCATGTAACAAGGTACAAAACTTGTGTTTCGGGTCTGAATGCACTATTTCGGGATACCAAAGTTGCGAAGCATCCATTCTATCCCATTGGAACCAAAATGATGCTTGGGAGTGTTTCAGAGCATTTCGCTAACCTTCGGCATGTAACAAGGTACAAAACTTGTGTTTCGGGAGTCCCGAATGCACTATTTCGAGATACCGAAGTTGTAAAGCATCCATTCTACTTTATTAGAACCAAAATGATGTTTGGGAGCGTTTCAGAGCATTTAGCTAACCTTCGGCATGTAACAAGGTACAAAACTTGTGTTTCAGTGAATGCACTATTTCGGGCTACCGAAGTTATAAAGCATTCATTCTACTCCATTGGAACCAAAATGATGTTTGGGAGTGTTTCAGAGCATTTAGCTAACCTTCATTATGTAACAAGGTACAAAAATTGTGTTTCGGGTCCGAATGCACTATTTCGGGTACCGAAGTTGTGAAGCATTCATTCTACTCCATTGGACCCAAAATGATGTTTGGGTGTGTTTCGAGCATTTCGCTAATCTTCGGCAAGTAAAAGATGCAAAACTTCTGTTTCGGGTCTGAATGCACTATTTCGAGGTACCGAAGTTGTAAAGCATCCATTCTACTTTATTGGAACCAAAATGATGTTTGGGAGAGTTTCAGAGCATTTAGCTAACCTTCGGCATGTAACAAGGTACAAAACTTGTGTTTCGGGTCTGAATGCACTATTTCGGGGTACCGAAGCTGTAAAGCATTCATTCTACTCCATTGGAACCAAAATGATGTTTGGGAGTTTTTCAGAGCACTTCGCTAACCTTCAGCATGTAACAAGGTACAAAACTTGTGTTTCAGGTCTGAATGCACTATTTCGGGGTACCGAAGTTATAAAGCATTCATTCTACTCCATTGGAACCAAAATGATGTTCGGGAGTGTTTTAGAGCATTTAGCTAACCTTCGGCATGTAACAAGGTACAAAACTTGTGTTTCAGGTCTGAATGCACTATTTCGGGGTACCGAAGTCATAAAGCATTCATTCTACTCCATTGGAACCAAAATGATGTTCGGGGGTGTTTCAGAGCATTTAGCTAACCTTCGGCATGTAACAAGGTACAAAACTTGTGTTTCGGGTCTGAATGCACCATTTCGGGGTACCGAAGTTGTAAAGCATTCATTCTACTCCATTGGAACCAAAATGATGTTTGGGAGTGTTTCAGAGCATTTCGCTAACCTTCGGCATGTAACAAGGTACAAAACTTGTGTTTCAGGTCTGAATGCACTATTTCGGGGTACCGAAGTTATAAAGCATTCATTCTACTCCATTGGAACCAAAATGATGTTCAGGAGTGTTTCCGAGCATTTAGCTAACCTTCGGCATGTAACAAGGTACAAAACTTGTGTTTCGGGTCCGAATGCACTATTTCGGGGTACCGAAGTTGTAAAGCATTCATTCTACTCCATTGGAACCAAATTTATGTTTGGGAGTGTTTCAGAGCATTTCGCTAACCTTCTATTATGTAAAAAGGTACAAAAATTGTGTTTCAGGTACTCGAATGCACTATTTCGGGTGTGTTTCGAAGCATTTCGCTACTCAACAAAAAAAAAAAAAAAAACCTTTCGTCCAATCATTATTTCGAATACCCAGAAGTTGTAAAGCATTCATTCTACTCCATTGGAACCAAAATGATGTTTGGGAGTGTTTCAGAGCATTTAGCTAACCTTCGGCATGTAACAAGGTACAAAACTTGTGTTTCAGGTCTGAATGCACTATTTCGGGCTACCGAAGTTATAAAGCATTCATTCTACTCCATTGGAACCAAAATGATGTTCGGGAGTGTTTCAAAGCATTTAGCTAACCTTCGGCATGTAACAAGGTACAAAACTTGTGTTTCGGGTCTGAATGCACCATTTCGGGTACCGAAGTTGTAAAGCATTCAGTCTACTTCATTGGAACCAAAATGATGTTTGGGAGTGTTTCAGAGCATTTAGCTAACCTTCGGCATGTAACAAGGTACAAAACTTGTGTTTCAGGTCTGAATGCACTATTTCGGGGTACCGAAGTTATAAAGCATTCATTCTACTCCATTGGAACCAAAATGATGTTCGGGAGTGTTTCAGAGCATTTAGCTAACCTTCGGCATGTAACAAGGTACAAAACTTGTGTTTCGGGTCTGAATGCACTATTTCGGGGTACCGAAGTTGTAAAGCATTCATTCTACTCCATTGGAACCAAAATGATGTGTGGGAGTGATTCAGAGCATTTCGCTAACCTTCGGCATGTAACAAGGTACAAAACTTGTGTTTCAGGTCTGAATGCACTATTTCGGGGTACCGAAGTTATAAAGCATTCATTCTACTCCATTGGAACCAAAATGATGTTCGGGAGTGTTTCAAAGCATTTAGCTAACCTTCGGCATGTAACAAGGTACAGAACTTGTGTTTCGTGTCTGAATGCACTATTTTGGGGTACCGAAGTTGTAAAGCATTCATTCTACTCCATTGGAACCAAAATGATGTTTCGGAGTGTTTCAGAGCATTTCGCTAACCTTCGGCATGTAACAAGGTACAAAACTTGTGTTTCGGGTCTGAATGCACTATTTCGGGATACCAAAGTTGCGAAGCATCCATTCTATCCCATTGGAACCAAAATGATGCTTGGGAGTGTTTCAGAGCATTTCGCTAACCTTCGGCATGTAACAAGGTACAAAACTTGTGTTTCGTGTCTGAATGCACTATTTCGGGATACCAAAGTTGCGAAGCATCCATTCTATCCCATTGGAACCAAAATGATGCTTGGGAGTGTTTCTGAGCATTTCGCTAACCTTCGGCATGTAACAAGGTACAAAACTTGTGTTTTGGGTCTGAATGCACTATTTCGGGGTACCGAAGTTGTAAAGCATTCATTCTACCAAAATGATGTTTTGGAGTGTTTCAAAGCATTTCGCTAATCTTCGGCAAGTAAAAGATGCAAAACTTCTGTTTAGGGTCTGAATGCACTATTTCGAGATACCGAAGTTGTAAAGCATCCATTCTACTTTATTGGAACCAAAATGATGTTTGGGAGTGTTTCAGAGCATTTAGCTAACCTTCGGCATGTAACAAGGTACAAAACTTGTGTTTCTTATCTGATTGCACTATTTCGGGCTACCGAAGTTATAAAGCATTCATTCTACTCCATTGGAACCAAAATGATGTTTGGGAGTGTTTCATAGCATTTAGCTAACCTTCATTATGTAACAAGGTACAAAAATTGTGTTTCAGGTCTGAATGCACTATTTCGGGGTACCGAAGTTGTGAAGCATTCATTCTACTCCATTGGACCCAAAATGATGTTTGGGTGTGTTTCAGAGCATTTCGCTAATCTTCGGCAAGTAAAAGATGCAAAACTTCTGTTTCGGGTCTGAATGCACTATTTCGAGGTACCGAAGTTGTAAAGCATCCATTCTACTTTATTGGAACCAAAATGATGTTTGGGAGTGTTTCAGAGCATTTAGCTAACCTTCGGCATGTAACAAGGTACAAAACTTGTGTTTCGGGTCTGAATGCACTATTTCGGTGTACCGAAGCTGTAAAGCATTCATTCTACTCCATTGGAACCAAAATGATGTTTGGGAGTTTTTCAGAGCATTTCGCTAACCTTCAGCATGTAACAAGGTACAAAACTTGTGTTTCAGGTCTGAATGCACTATTTCGGGGTACCGAAGTTATAAATCATTCATTCTACTCCATTGGAACCAAAATGATGTTCGGGAGTGTTTTAGAGCATTTAGCTAACCTTCGGCATGTAACAAGGTACAAAACTTGTGTTTCGGGTCTGAATGCACTATTTCGGGGTACCGAAGTTATAAAGCATTCATTCTACTCCATTGGAACCAAAATGATGTTCGGGAGTGTTTCAGAGCATTTAGCTAACCTTCGGCATGTAACAAGGTACAAAACTTGTGTTTCGGGTCTGAATGCACCATTTCGGGGTACCGAAGTTGTAAAGCATTCAGTCTACTTCATTGGAACCAAAATGATGTTTGGGAGTGTTTCAGAGCATTTAGCTAACCTTCGGCATGTAACAAGGTACAAAACTTGTGTTTCGGGTCTGAATGCACTATTTCGGGGTACCGAAGTTATAAAGCATTCATTCTACTCCATTGGAACCAAAATGATGTTTGGGAGTGTTTCGGAGCATTTAGCTAACCTTCGGCATGTAACAAGGTACAAAACTTGTGTTTCGGGTCTGAATGCACTATTTCGGGGTACCGAAGTTGTAAAGCATTCATTCTACTCCATTGGAACCAAATTTATGTTTGGGAGTGTTTCAGAGCATTTCGCTAACCTTCTATTATGTAAAAAGGTACAAAAATTGTGTTTCAGGTCTGAATGCACTATTTCGGGGTACCGAAGTTGTGAAGCATTCATTCTACTCCATTGGACCCAAAATGATGTTTGGGTGTGTTTCAGAGCATTTCGCTAATCTTCGGCAAGTAAAAGATGCAAAACTTCTGTTTCGGGTCTGAATGCACTATTTCGAGGTACCGAAGTTGTAAAGCATCCATTCTACTTTATTGGAACCAAAATGATGTTTGGGAGAGTTTGAGAGCATTTAGCTAACCTTTGGCATGTAACAAGGTACAAAACTTGTGTTTCGGGTCTGAATGCACTATTTCGGGGTACCGAAGCTGTAAAGCATTCATTCTACTCCATTGGAACCAAAATGATGTTTGGGAGTTTTTCAGAGCATTTCGCTAACCTTCGGCATGTAACAAGGTACAAAACTTGTGTTTCAGGTCTGAATGCACTATTTCGGGTACCGAAGTTATAAAGCATTCATTCTACTCCATTGGAACCAAAATGTTGTTTGGGAGTGTTTCGGAGCATTTAGCTAACCTTCGGCATGTAACAAGGTACAAAACTTGTGTTTCAGTTCTGAGTGCACTATTTCGGGGTACCGAAGTTGTAAAGCATTCATTCTACTCCATTGGAACCAAAATGATGTTTGGGAGTGTTTCAGAGCATTTCGCTAACGTTCGGCATGTAACAAGGTACAAACCTTGTGTTTCGGGTCTGAATGCACTATTTCGGGATACCAAAGTTGCGAAGCATCCATTCTATCCCATTGGAACCAAAATGATACTTGGGAGTGTTTCAGAGCATTTCGCTAACCTTCGGCATGTAACAAGGTACAAAACTTGTGTTTCGGGTCTGAATGCACTATTTCGGGCTACCAAAGTTGCGAAGCATCCATTCTATCCCATTGGAACCAAAATGATGCTTGGGAGTGTTTCAGAGCATTTCGCTAACCTTCGGCATGTAACAAGGTACAAAACTTGTGTTTTGGGTCGGAATGCACTATTTCGGGATACCAAAGCATTGAAAAGCATTCATTCTACCAAAATGATGTTTTTGGAGTGTTTCATTTCCCTAATCTTCGAAGTTCAAAATACCCAGCAAGTAAAAGATGCAAAACTTCTGTTTCGGGTCTGAATGCACTATTTCGAGATACCGAAGTTGTAAAGCATCCATTCTACTTTATTGGAACCAAAATGATGTTTGGGAGTGTTTCAGAGCATTTAGCTAACCTTCGGCATGTAACAAGGTACAAAACTTGTGTTTCAGGTCTGAATGCACTATTTCGGGCTACCGAAGTTATAAAGCATTCATTCTACTCCATTGGAACCAAAATGATGTTTGGGAGTGTTTCAGAGCATTTAGCTAACCTTCATTATGTAACAAGGTACAAAAATTGTGTTTCAGGTCTGAATGCACTATTTCGGGGTACCGAAGTTGTGAAGCATTCATTCTACTCCATTGGACCCAAAATGATGTTTGGGAGTGTTTCGAGCATTTCGCTAATCTTCGGCAAGTAAAAGATGCAAAACTTGTGTTTCGGGTCTGAATGCACTATTTCGAGGTACCGAAGTTGTAAAGCATCCATTCTACTTTATTGGAACCAAAATGATGTTTGGGAGTGTTTCAGAGCATTTAGCTAACCTTCGGCATGTAACAAGGTACAAAACTTGTGTTTCGGGTCTGAATGCACTATTTCGGGGTACCGAAGTTGTAAAGCATTCATTCTACTCCATTGGAACCAAAATGATGTTTGGGAGTTTTTCAGAGCATTTCGCTAACCTTCAGCATGTAACAAGGTACAAAACTTGTGTTTCAGGTCTGAATGCACTATTTCGGGGTACCGAAGATATAAAGCATTCATTCTACTCCATTGGAACCAAAATGATGTTCGGGAGTGTTTCAAAGCATTTAGCTAACCTTCGGCATGTAACAAGGTACAAAACTTGTGTTTCGGGTCTGAATGCACTATTTCGGGGTACCGAAGTTGTAAAGCATTCATTCTACTCCATTGGAACCAAAATGATGTTTGGGAGTGTTTCAGAGCATTTCGCTAACCTTCGGCATGTAACAAGGTACAAAACTTGTGTTTCGGGTCTGAATGCACTATTTCGGGATACCAAAGTTGCGAAGCATCCATTCTATCCCATTGGAACCAAAATGATGCTTGGGAGTGTTTCAGAGCATTTCGCTAACCTTCGGCATGTAACAAGGTACAAAACTTGTGTTTCGGGTCTGAATGCACTATTTTGGGATACCAAAGTTGCGAAGCATCCATTCTATCCCATTGGAACCAAAATGATGTTTGGGAGTGTTTCAGAGCATTTAGCTAACCTTCGACATGTAACAAGGTACAAAACTTGTCTTTCAGGTCTGAATGCACTATTTCGGGAGGTACCGAAGTTGTAAAGCATTCATTCTACAATAAAAAAAAAAAAAAAAAAAATTAAAAAACAATAAATAAAAAAAAGAAGTTATAAAGCATTCATTCTACTCCATTGGAACCAAAATGATGTTTGGGAGTGTTTCAGAGCATTTCGCTAACCTTCGGCATGTAACAAGGTACAAAACTTGTGTTTCAGGTCTGAATGCACTATTTCGGGCTACCGAAGTTATAAAGCATTCATTCTACTCCATTGGAACCAAAATGATGTTTGGGAGTGTTTCAGAGCATTTAGCTAACCTTCATTATGTAACAAGGTACAAAAATTGTGTTTCAGGTCTGAATGCACTATTTCGGGGTACCGAAGTTGTGAAGCATTCATTCTACTCCATTGGACCCAAAATGATGTTTGGGTGTGTTTCAGAGCATTTCGCTAATCTTCGGCAAGTAAAAGATGCAAAACTTCTGTTTCGGGTCTGAATGCACTATTTCGAGGTACCGAAGTTGTAAAGCATCCATTCTACTTTATTGGAACCAAAATGATGTTTGGGAGTGTTTCAGAGCATTTAGCTAACCTTCGGCATGTAACAAGGTACAAAACTTGTGTTTCGGGTCTGAATGCACTATTTCGGGGTACCGAAGTTGTAAAGCATTCATTCTACTCCATTGGAACCAAAATGATGTTTGGGAGTGTTTCGGAGCATTTAGCTAACCTTCGGCATGTAACAAGGTACAAAACTTGTGTTTCGGGTCTGAATGCACTATTTCGGGGTACCGAAGTTATAAAGCATTCATTCTACTCCATTGGAACCAAAATGATGTTCGGGAGTGTTTCAGAGCATTTAGCTAACCTTCGGCATGTAACAAGGTACAAAACTTGTGTTTCGGGTCTGAATGCACTATTTCGGGGTACCAAAGTTGTAAAGCATTCATTCTACTCCATTGGAACCGAAATGATGTTTCGGAGTGTTTCAGAGCATTTCGCTAACCTTCGGCATGTAACAAGGTACAAAACTTGTGTTTCGGGTCTGAATGCACTATTTCGGGATACCAAAGTTGCGAAGCATCCATTCTATCCCATTGGAACCAAAATGATGCTTGGGAGTGTTTCAGAGCATTTCGCTAACCTTCGGCATGTAACAAGGTACAAAACTTGTGTTTCGGGTCTGAATGCACTATTTCGGGATACCAAAGTTGCGAAGCATCCATTCTATCCCATTGGAACCAAAATGATGCTTGGGAGTGTTTCAGAGCATTTCGCTAACCTTCGGCATGTAACAAGGTACAAAACTTGTGTTTCGGGTCTGAATGCACTATTTCGGGGTACCGAAGTTGTAAAGCATTCATTCTACCAAAATGATGTTTGGGAGTGTTTCAGAGCATTTTGCTAATCTTCGGCAAGTAAAAGATGCAAAACTTCTGTTTAGGGTCTGAATGCACTATTTCGAGATACCGAAGTTGTAAAGCATCCATTCTACTTTATTGGAACCAAAATGATGTTTGGGAGTGTTTCAGAGCATTTAGCTAACCTTCGGCATGTAACAAGGTACAAAACTTGTGTTTCACGTCTGATTGCACTATTTCGGGCTACCGAAGTTATAAAGCATTCATTCTACTCCATTGGAACCAAAATGATGTTTGGGAGTGTTTCATAGCATTTAGCTAACCTTCATTATGTAACAAGGTACAAAAATTGTGTTTCAGGTCTGAATGCACTATTTCGGGGTACCGAAGTTGTGAAGCATTCATTCTACTCCATTGGACCCAAAATGATGTTTGGGTGTGTTTCGAGCATTTCGCTAATCTTCGGCAAGTAAAAGATGCAAAACTTGTGTTTCGGGTCCGAATGCACTATTTCGAGGTACCGAAGTTGTAAAGCATCCATTCTACTTTATTGGAACCAAAATGATGTTTGGGAGTGTTTCAGAGCATTTCGCTAACCTTCGGCATGTAACAAGGTACAAAACTTGTGTTTCGGATCTGAATGCACTATTTCGGGGTACCGAAGTTGTAAAGCATTCAATCTACTCCATTGGAACCAAAATGATGTTTGGGAGTATTTCAGAGCATTTCGCTAACCTTCGGCATGTAACAAGGTACAAAACTTGTGTTTCAGGTCTGAATGCACTATTTCGGGGTACCGAAGTTATAAAGCATTCATTCTACTCCATTGGAACCAAAATGATGTTTGGGAGTGTTTCAGAGCATTTAGCTAACCTTCGGCATGTAACAAGGTACAAAACTTGTGTTTCGGGTCTGAATGCACTATTTCGGGGTACCGAAGTTATAAAGCATTCATTCTACTCCATTGGAACCAAAATGATGTTCGGGAGTGTTTCAGAGCATTTAGCTAACCTTCGGCATGTAACAAGGTACAAAACTTGTGTTTCGTGTCCGAATGCACTATTTCGGGGTACCGAAGTTGTAAAGCATTCATTCTACTCCATTGGAACCAAAATGATGTTTGGGAGTGTTTCAGAGCATTTAGCTAACCTTCGGCATGTAACAAGGTACAAAACTTGTGTTTCGGGTCTGAATGCACTATTTCGGGGTACCGAAGTTGTAAAGCATTCATTCTACTCCATTGGAACCAAAATGATGTTTGGGAGTGTTTCAGAGCATTTCGCTAACCTTCGGCATGTAACAAGGTACAAAACTTGTGTTTCGGGTCTGAATGCACTATTTCGGGGTACCAAAGTTGTAAAGCATTCATTCTACTCCATTGGAACCAAAATGATGTTTGGGAGTGTTTCGAGCATTTCGCTAACCTTCGGCATGTAACAAGGTACAAAACTTGTGTTTCGGGTCCGAATGCACTATTTCGGGGTACCGAAGTTGTAAAGCATCCATTCTACTCCATTGGAACCAAAATGATGTTTGGGAGTGTTTCGTAAGCATTTAGCTAACCTTCGGCATGTAACAAGGTACAAAACTTGTGTTTCGGGTCCGAATGCACTATTTCGGGGTACCGAGAAGTTGTGAAGCATTCATTCTACTCCATTGGACCCAAAATGATGTTTGGGAGTGTTTCGTAGCATTTCGCTAACCTTCGGCATGTAACAAGGTACAAAACTTGTGTTTCGGGTCCGAATGCACTATTTACAAGAGAGGTACCGAAGTTGTAAAGCATTCATTCTACTCCATTGGACCCAAAATGATGTTTGGGAGTGTTTCGAGCATTTAGCTAACCTTCGGCATGTAACAAGGTACAAAACTTCTGTTTCGTGTCCGAATGCACTATTTCGGGGTACCGAAGTTGTAAAGCATTCATTCTACTCCATTGGAACCAAAATGATGTTTGGGAGTGTTTCAGAGCATTTCGCTAACCTTCGGCATGTAACAAGGTACAAAACTTGTGTTTCGTGTCTGAATGCACTATTTCGGGGTACCGAAGTTGTAAAGCATTCATTCTACTCCATTGGAACCAAAATGATGTTTGGGAGTGTTTCAGAGCATTTAGCTAACCTTCGGCATGTAACAAGGTACAAAACTTGTGTTTCGTGTCTGAATGCACTATTTCGGGGTACCGAAGTTGTAAAGCATTCATTCTACTCCATTGGAACCAAAATGATGTTTCGGAGTGTTTCAGAGCATTTCGCTAACCTTCGGCATGTAACAAGGTACAAAACTTGTGTTTCGGGTCTGAATGCACTATTTCGGGATACCAAAGTTGCGAAGCATCCATTCTATCCCATTGGAACCAAAATGATGCTTGGGAGTGTTTCAGAGCATTTCGCTAACCTTCGGCATGTAACAAGGTACAAAACTTGTGTTTCGGGTCTGAATGCACTATTTCGGGATACCAAAGTTGCGAAGCATCCATTCTATCCCATTGGAACCAAAATGATGCTTGGGAGTGTTTCAGAGCATTTCGCTAACCTTCGGCATGTAACAAGGTACAAAACTTGTGTTTCGGGTCGAATGCACTATTTCGAGTACCAGTTGTAAAGCATTCATGCTACCAAAATGATGTTTGGGAGTGTTTCAGAGCATTTCGCTAATCTTCGGCAAGTAAAAGATGCAAAACTTCTGTTTAGGGTCTGATTGCACTATTTCGAGATACCGAAGTTGTAAAGCATCCATTCTACTTTATTGGAACCAAAATGATGTTTGGGAGTGTTTCAGAGCATTTAGCTAACCTTCGGCATGTAACAAGGTACAAAACTTGTGTTTCAGGTCTGATTGCACTATTTCGGGCTACCGAAGTTATAAAGCATTCATTCTACTCCATTGGAACCAAAATGATGTTTGGGAGTGTTTCATAGCATTTAGCTAACCTTCATTATGTAACAAGGTACAAAAATTGTGTTTCGGTCCGAATGCACTATTTCGGGTACCGAAGTTGTGAAGCATTCATTCTACTCCATTGGACCCAAAATGATGTTTGGGTGTGTTTCAGAGCATTTCGCTAATCTTCGACAAGTAAAAGATGCAAAACTTCTGTTTCGGGTCTGAATGCACTATTTCGAGGTACCGAAGTTGTAAAGCATCCATTCTACTTTATTGGAACCAAAATGATGTTTGGGAGTGTTTCAGAGCATTTAGCTAACCTTCGGCATGTAACAAGGTACAAAACTTGTGTTTCGGGTCTGAATGCACTATTTCGGGGTACCGAAGTTGTAAAGCATTCATTCTATCCCATTGGAACCAAAATGATGTTTGGGAGTGTTTCAGAGCATTTAGCTAACCTTCGGCATGTAACAAGGTACAAAACTTGTGTTTCAGGTCTGAATGCACTATTTCGGGGTACCGAAGTTATAAAGCATTCATTCTACTCCATTGGAACCAAAATGATGTTCGGGAGTGTTTCAGAGCATTTAGCTAACCTTCGGCATGTAACAAGGTACAAAACTTGTGTTTCGGGTCTGAATGCACTATTTCGGGGTACCGAAGTTGTAAAGCATTCATTCTACTCCATTGGAACCAAAATGATGTTTGGGAGTGTTTCAGAGCATTTAGCTAACCTTCGGCATGTAACAAGGTACAAAACTTGTGTTTCGGGTCTGAATGCACTATTTCGGGGTACCGAAGTTGTAAAGCATTCATTCTACTCCATTGGAACCAAAATGATGTTTGGGAGTGTTTCAGAGCATTTAGCTAACCTTCGGCATGTAACAAGGTAGAAAACTTGTGTTTCGGGTCTGAATGCACTATTTCGGGGTACCGAAGTTGTAAAGCATTCATTCTACTCCATTGGAACCAAAATGATGTTTGGGAGTGTTTCAGAGCATTTCGCTAACCTTCGGCATGTAACAAGGTACAAAACTTGTGTTTCAGGTCTGAATGCACTATTTCGGGGTACCGAAGTTGTAAAGCATTCATTCTACTCCATTGGACCCAAAATGATGTTTGGGAGTGTTTCGAGCATTTCGCTAACCTTCGCCATGTAACAAGGTACAAAACTTGTGTTTCGGGTCCGAATGCACTATTTCGAGGGTACCGAAGTTGTAAAGCATTCATTCTACTCCATTGGAACCAAAATGATGTTTGGGAGTGTTTCGGAGCATTTAGCTAACTTTCGGCATGTAACAAGGTACAAAACTTGTGTTTCAGGTCTGAATGCACTATTTCGGGGTACCGAAGCTGTAAAGCATTCATTCTACTCCATTGGAACCAAAATGATGTTTGGGAGTGTTTGATAGCATTTAGCTAACCTTCATTATGTAACAAGGTACAAAAATTGTGTTTCAGGTCTGAATGCACTATTTCGAGATACCGAAGTTGTAAAGCATCCATTCTACTTTATTGGACCCAAAATGATGTTTGGGTGTGTTTCGAGCATTTCGCTAATCTTCGGCAAGTAAAAGATGCAAAACTTGTGTTTCAGGTCTGAATGCACTATTTCGAGGTACCGAAGTTGTAAAGCATCCATTCTACTTTATTGGAACCAAAATGATGTTTGGGAGTGTTTGGAGCATTTAGCTAACCTTCGGCATGTAACAAGGTACAAAACTTGTGTTTCGGGTCTGAATGCACTATTTCGGGGTACCGAAGCTGTAAAGCATTCATTCTACTCCATTGGAACCAAAATGATGTTTGGGAGTTTTTCAGAGCATTTCGCTAACCTTCGGCATGTAACAAGGTACAAAACTTGTGTTTCAGGTCTGAATGCACTATTTCGGGGTACCGAAGTTTTAAAGCATTCATTCTACTCCATTGGAACCAATATGATGTTCGGGAGTGTTTCAGAGCATTTAGCTAACCTTCGGCATGTAACAAGGTACAAAACTTGTGTTTCGGGTCTGAATGCACCATTTCGAGGTACCGAAGTTGTAAAGCATTCAGTCTACTTCATTGGAACCAAAATGATGTTTGGGAGTGTTTCAGAGCATTTAGCTAACCTTCGGCATGTAACAAGGTACAAAACTTGTGTTTCGGGTCTGAATGCACTATTTCGAGGTACCGAAGTTGTAAAGCATCCATTCTACTTTATTGGAACCAAAATGATGTTTGGGAGTGTTTTAGAGCATTTAGCTAACCTTCGGCATGTAACAAGGTACAAAACTTGTGTTTCGGGTCTGAATGCACTATTTTGAGGTATCGAAGTTGTAAAGCATCCATTCTACTTTATTGGAACCAAAATGATGTTTGGCAGTGTTTCAGAGCATTTAGCTAACCTTCAGCATGTAACAAGGTACAAAACTTGTGTTTCGTGTCTGAATGCACTATTTCGGGTACCGAAGTTGTAAAGCATCCATTCTACTTTATTGGAACCAAAATGATGTTTGGGAGTGTTTCATAGCATTTAGCTAACCTTCATTATGTAACAAGGTACAAAAACTTGTGTTTCGGGTCCGAATGCACTATTTCGGGGGTACCAAAGGTTGTGAAGCATTCATTCTACTCCATTGGACCCAAAATGATGTTTGGGTGTGTTTCGAGCATTTCGCTAATCTTCGGCAAGTAACAAGATGCAAAACTTGTGTTTCGGGTCCGAATGCACTATTTCGGGTACCAAAGTTGTAAAGCATCCATTCTACTCTATTGGAACCAAAATGATGTTTGGGAGTGTTTGGCAGCATTTAGCTAACCTTCGGCATGTAACAAGGTACAAAACTTGTGTTTCGGGTCCGAATGCACTATTTCGGGGTACAGAAGTTGTAAAGCATTCATTCTACTCCATTGGAACCAAAATGATGTTTGGGAGTGTTTGAGCATCCCCTTCCCTAAAACCTAACCCCCCGCCATAAAAGGTAACAAGGTACAAAACTTGTGTTTGGGTCCGGAATGCACTATTTCCCCCAAACCATCATCTCCCCCCATTGGCAACCAAAATGATGTTCGGGAGTGTTTCGAGAGCATTTAGCTAACCTTCGGCATGTAACAAGGTACAAAACTTGTGTTTCGGGCCTGAATGCACTATTTCGGGGTACCGAAGTTGTAAAGCATTCATTCTACTCCATTGGACCCAAAATGATGTTTGGGAGTGTTTCAGAGCATTTAGCTAACCTTCGGCTTGTAACAAGGTACGAAACTTGTGTTTCAGGTCTGAATGCACTATTTCGGGGTACCGAAGTTGTAAAGCATCCATTCTACTTCATTGGAACCAAAATGATGCTTGGGAGTGTTTCAGAGCATTTCGCTAACCTTCAGCATGTAACAAGGTACAAAACTTGTGTTTCGGGTCTGAATGCACTATTTCGGGGTACCGAAGTTATAAAGCATTCATTCTACTCCATTGGAACCAAAATGATGTTTGGGAGTGTTTCAGAGCATTTCGCTAACCTTCGGCATGTAACAAGGTACAAAACTTGTGTTTCGGGTCGAATGCACATACAAAAAAAAAACACACACATAAAAAAAAAAAAATACAACGCACTATTTCGGGGGTACCAAAGTTGTAAAGCATTCATTCTACTCCATTGGAACCAAAATGATGTTTGGGAGTGTTTCAGAGCATTTCGCTAACCTTCGGCATGTAACAAGGTACAAAACTTGTGTTTCGGGTCTGAATGCACTATTTCGGGGTACCGAAGTTATAAAGCATTCATTCTACTCCATTGGAACCAAAATGATGTTCGGGAGTGTTTCGAGCATTTAGCTAACCTTCGGCATGTAACAAGGTACAAAACTTGTGTTTCGGGTCCGAATGCACTATTTCGGGGTACCGAAGTTGTAAAGCATTCATTCTACTCCATTGGAACCAAAATGATGTTTGGGAGTGTTTGAGAGCATTTCGCTAACCTTCGGCATGTAACAAGGTACAAAACTTGTGTTTCGAGTCCGAATGCACTATTTCGGGGTACCGAAGTTATAAAGCATTCATTCTACTCCATTGGAACCAAAATGATGCTTGGGAGTGTTTGAGCATTTCGCTAACCTTCGGCATGTAACAAGGTACAAAACTTGTGTTTCGGGTCCGAATGCACTATTTCGGGGTACGAAGTTGTAAAACATTCATTCTACTCCATTGGAACCAAAATGATGTTTGGGAGTGTTTGAGCATTTAGCTAACCTTCGGCATGTAACAAGGTACAAAACTTGTGTTTAGGTCTGAATGCACTATTTCGGGATGCCGAAGTTGTAAAGCATTCATTCTACTCCCATTGGAACCAAAATGATGTTCGGGAGTGTTTGAGCATTTCGCTAACCTTCGGCATGTAACAAGGTACAAAACTTGTGTTTCGGAGTCCGAATGCACTATTTCGAGGTACGGAAGTTGTAAAGCATTCATTCTACTCCATTGGAACCAAAATGATGTTTGGGAGTGTTTGCGAGCATTTCGCTAACCTTCGGCATGTAACAAGGTACAAAACTTGTGTTTCGGGTCTGAATGCACTATTTCGGGATACCAAAGTTGCGAAAGCATCCATTCTACCCCATTGGAACCAAAATGATGTTTGGGAGTGTTTCGAGCATTTCGCTAACCTTCGGCATGTAACAAGGTACAAAACTTGTGTTTCGGGTCCGAATGCACTATTTCGGGTATCAGAAGTTGTAAAGCATTCATTCTACTCCATTGGAACCAAAATGATGTTTGGGAGTGTTTCGAGCATTTCGCTAACCTTCGGCATGTAACAAGGTACAAAACTTGTGTTTCGGGTCCGAATGCACTATTTCGAGATACAGAAGTTGTGAAGCATTCATTCTACTCCATTGGAACCAAAATGATGTTTGGGAGTGTTTTCGAGCATTTCGCTAACCTTCGGCATGTAACAAGGTACAAAACTTGTGTTTGGTCCGAATGCACTATTTCGGGATACGAAAGTTCTAAAGCATCCATTCTACTCCATTGGAACCAAAATGATGTTTGGGAGTGTTTCAGCATTTCGCTAACCTTCATGATGTAACAAGGTACAAAACTTGTGTTTCGGGTCCGAATGCACTATTTCGGGCTTACAAAGTTGTAAAGCATCCATTCTACCCATTGGAACCAAAATGATGTTTGGGAGTGTTTCAGAAGCATTTCGCTAACCTTCGGCATGTAACAAGGTACAAAACTTGTTCTTTACGAATGCACTATTTCGGGTACCGAAGTTGTAAAGCATCCATTCTACTTCGAAACCAAAATGATGTTTGGGAGTGTTTCAGAGCATTTCTAGCTAACCTTCGGCAAGTAACAAGATACAAGACTTGTCTTGTGTCGAATGCACTATTTCGAGGCAATACAAGAAGTTGTAAAGCAATCATTCTACTCTATTGGAACCAAAATGATGTTTGGGAGTGTTTGAGCATTTAGCTAACCTTCGGCATGTAACAAGGTACAAAACTTGTGTTTCGTGTCCGAATGCACTATTTAGGGCCACCGAAGTTATAAAGCATTCGTTCTACTCCATTGGAACCAAAATGATGTTCGGGAGTGTTTCAGAGCATTTAGCTAACCTTCAGCATGTAACAAGGTACAAAACTTGTGTTTCGGGTCTGAATGCACTATTTTGGGGTACCGAAGTTGTAAAGCATTCATTCTACTCCATTGGACCCAAAATGATGTTTGGGAGTGTTTCAAAGCATTTAGCTAACCTTCGGCATGTAAAAGGTGCAAAACTTGTGTTTCGGGTCTGAATGCACTATTTCTGGGAAAAGGAAGTTGTAAAGCATCCATTCTACTTTATTGGAACCAAAATGATGTTTGGGAGTGTTTCAGAGCATTTAGCTAACCTTCGGCATGTAACAAGGTACAAAACTTGTGTTTCGGGTCGAATGCACTATTTGGGAGTACAGAAGTTATAAAGCATTCATTCTACTCCATTGGAACCAAAATGATGTTTGGGAGTGTTTGAGCATTTAGCTAACCTTCGGCATGTAACAAGGTACAAAACTTGTGTTTCGGGTCCGAATGCACTATTTCGAGTATGAAGTTATAAAGCATTCATTCTACTCCATTGGAACCAAAATGATGTTTGGGAGTGTTTTGAGCATTTAGCTAACCTTCGGCATGTAACAAGGTACAAAACTTGTGTTTTGAGTTCGAATGCACTATTTCGGGGTAACAAGTTGTAAAGCATCCATTCTACTCCATTGGAACCAAAATGATGTTTGGGAGTGTTTGAGCATTTAGCTAACCTTCGGCAAGTAAAAAGGTACAAAACTTGTGTTTCGGGTCCGAATGCACTATTTCGAGGAGTACCGAAGTTGTAAAGCATTCATTCTACTCCATTGGAACCAAAATGATGTTTGGGAGTGTTTGAGCATTTAGCTAACCTTCGGCATGTAACAAGGTACAAAACTTGTGTTTCGGGTCTGAATGCACTATTTCGATCCGAAGTTGTAAAGCATTCATTCTACTCCATTGGAACCAAAATGATGTTTGGGAGTTTTTTGGAGCATTTCGCTAACCTTCGGCATGTAACAAGGTACAAAACTTGTGTTTCGGGTCTGAATGCACTATTTCAGGGTCCAGAAGTTATAAGCATTCATTCTACTCCATTGGAACCAAAATGATGTTTGGGAGTGTTTTGAGCATTTAGCTAACCTTCGGCATGTAACAAGGTACAAAACTTGTGTTTCGGTCCTGAATGCACTATTTCGGGTACCGAAGTTATAAAGCATTCATTCTACTCCATTGGAACCAAAATGATGTTTGGGAGTGTTTCGAGCATTTACGCTAACCTTCGGCATGTAACAAGGTACAAAACTTGTGTTTCGTACGAATGCACCATTTCGGAGTACCGAAGTTGTAAAGCATTCATTCTACCCCAAAATGATGTTTGGGAGTGTTTCGAGCATTTCGCTAACCTTCGCGCATGTAAAAGGTACAAAACTTGGTGTTTCGAGTCTGAATGCACTATTTCGGGGTAGCAGAAGTTATAAAGCATCCATTCTACTCTCATTGGAACCAAAATGATGTTTGGGAGTGTTTCGAAGCATTTAGCTAACCTTCGGCATGTAACAAGGTACAAAACTTGTGTTTCGGTGCGAATGCACTATTTCGGGCTACCAAAGTTGTAAAGCATTCATTCTACTCCATTGGAACCAAAATGATGTTTGGGAGTGTTTCGAGCATTTCGCTAACCTTCGCCATGTAACAAGGTACAAAACTTGTGTTTCGGAATCCGAATGCACTATTTCGGAACGCAAAGTTGTGAAGCATTCATTCTATCCCATTGGAACCAAAATGATGTTTGGGAGTGTTTCAGAGCATTTCGCTAACCTTCGGCATGTAACAAGGTACAAAACTTGTGTTTCGTGTCTGAATGCACTATTTAGGATACCAAAGTTGCAAAGCATTCATTCTACTCCATTGGAACCAAAATGATGTTTGGGAGTGTTTGAGCATTTCGCTAACCTTCGGCATGTAACAAGGTACAAAACTTGTGTTTCGTGTCTGAATGCACTATTTCGGGGTACCGAAGTTGTAAAGCATTCATTCTATCCCATTGGAACCAAAATGATGTTTGGGAGTGTTTCAGAGCATTTAGCTAACCTTCGGCATGTAACAAGGTACAAAACTTGTGTTTCGTGTCTGAATGCACTATTTCGAGATAACAAAGTTGCGAAGCATCCATTCTACCCCATTGGAACCAAAATGATGCTTGGGAGTGTTTGGAGCATTTCGCTAACCTTCGGCATGTAACAAGGTACAAAACTTGTGTTTCGGGTCACGAATGCACTATTTGGGGGTACCAAAGTTGCGAAGCATCCATTCTATCCCATTGGAACCAAAATGATGCTTGGGAGTGTTTCGAATTCGCGAACCTTCGCATGTAACAGGACCAAACCTGGGGTTCCTACCCAATACACCACTACGGCAACGAAGAAGTAAAAAAAGCATTCAACCAAAATGATGTTTGGGAGTGTTTCGGCCACTAACCTTCGGCAAGTAAAAGATGCAAAACTTTTAGTTTCGAATCCGAATGCACTATTTCGAGACCTAAAGTTGTAAAGCATCCATTCTACTTTATTGGAACCAAAATGATGTTTGGGAGTGTTTCGAGCATTTAGCTAACCTTCGGCATGTAACAAGGTACAAAACTTGTGTTTTGAGTCTGAATGCACTATTTCGGGCTACAGAAGTTATAAAGCATTCATTCTACTCCATTGGAACCAAAATGATGTTTGGGAGTGTTTTGAGGCATTTAGCTAACCTTCATTATGTAACAAGGTACAAAAATTGTGTTTTCGAGTCTGAATGCACTATTTCGGGTGTCTAGAAGTTGTGAAGCATTCATTCTACTCCATTGGAACCAAAATGATGTTTGGGAGTGTTTCGAAAGCATTTCGCTAACCTTCGGCATGTAACAAGGTACAAAACTTGTGTTTCGGGTCTGAATGCACTATTTTGAGGTGCTCCGAAGTTATAAAGCATTCATTCTACTCCATTGGAACCAAAATGATGTTCGGGAGTGTTTTGGAGCATTTAGCTAACCTTCTGCATGTAACAAGGTACAAAACTTGTGTTTCGGGGTCTAATGCACTATTTCTGGAGATACCGAAGGTTGCAAAGCATTCAAAATCTACTCCATTGGAACCAAAATGATGTTCGGGAGTGTTTTAGCATTTAGCTAACCTTCGATGTAACAAAGGTACAAAACTTTACAAGCAAAGTCCGAATGCACTATTTCTAGGTACCGAAGTTATAAAGCA
>OX387239.1:147636241-147788438 GCA_947561735.1 Cenchrus americanus | reverse complement strand
TGGCTCATAAAAAGATGCAAAACTTGTGTTTCGGGCCTGAATGCAATATTTTGGGGCACCGAAGTTGTAACGCATCCATTCTACTCCATTGGACCCATAATGATGTTTGGGAGTGTTTCCGAGCATTTCGCTAACCTTCGTCACGTAAAAAGATGCAAAACTCCGTGTTTCGGGCCTGAATGCAATATTTTGGGTACCGAAGTTGTAAAGCATCCATTCTACTCCATTGGACCCATAATGATGTTTGGGAGTGTTTCAGAGCATTTCGCTAACCTTCGGCACGTAAAAAGATGCAAAACTTGTGTTTCGGGCCTGAATGCACTATTTCGGGGTACCGAAGTTGTAAAGCATCCAATCTACTCCATTGGACCCATAATGATGTTTGGGAGTGTTTCAGAGCATTTCGCTAACCTTCGGCACGTAAAAAGATGCAAAACTTGTGTTTCGGGCCTGAATGCAATATTTTGGGTACCGAAGTTGTAAAGCATCCATTCTACTCCATTGGACCCATAATGATGTTTGGGAGTGTTTCAGAGCATTTCGCTAACCTATCGCTCGTAAAAAGATGCAAAACTTGTGTTTCGGGCCTGAATGCACTATTTCGGGGTACCGAAGTTGTAATGCATCCATTCTACTCCAATGGATCCAAAATGATGTTTGTGAGTGTGTCAGAACATTTCGCTAACCTTCGGCACGTAAAAACATGCAAAACTTGTGTTTTGGGCCTAAATGCACTATTTTGGGGTACCGAAGTTGTAACGCATCCATTCTACTCCATTGGACCCAAATGATGTTTGGGTGTGTTTCAGAGCATTTTGCTAACCTTCGTCACGTAAAAAGATGCAAAACCTGTGTTTCGGGCCTGAATGCACTACTTCGGGGTACCGAAGTTGTAAAGCATCCATTCTACTCCATTGGACCCATAATGATGTTTGGGAGTGTTTCAGAGCATTTCGCTAACCTTCGGCACGTAAAAAGATGCAAAACATGTGTTTCGGGCCTGAATGCACTATTTCGGGGTACTGAAGTTGTTAAGCATCCAATCTACTCCATTAGACCCAAAATGATGTTTGGTACTGTTTCAGAGCATTTTGCTAACCTTCGACACATAAAAAGATGCAAAACTTGTGTTTCAGGCCTGAATGCACTACTTCGGGGTACCAAGTTGTAAAGCATCCATTCTACTCCATTGGGCCCAAAATGATGTTTGGGAGTGTTTCAGAGCATTTCGCTAACCTTCGGCACGTAAAAAGATGCAAAACTTGTGTTTCGGGCCTGAATGCACTATTTCGGGGTACCGAAGTTGTAAAGCATCCAATCTACTCCATTGGACCCAAAATGATGTTTGGTATTGTTTCAGAGCATTTTGCTAACCTTCGACACATAAAAAGATGCAAAACTTGTGTTTCGGGCTCCGAATGCACTACTTCGGGGTACCAAGTTGTAAAGCATCCATTCTACTCCATTGGGCCCAAAATGATGTTTGGGAGTGTTTTAGAGCATTTCGCTAACCTTCGGCTCGTAAAAAGATGCAAAACTTGTGTTTCGGGTCTGAATGCAATATTTCGGGTTACCGAAGTTGTAACGCATCCATTCTACTCCATTGGACCCAAAATGATGTTTGGCAGTGTTTCAGAGCATTTCGCTAACATTCGACACGTACAAGATGCAAAACCTGTGTTTCGGGCCTGAATGCAATATTTCGGGGTACCAAAGTTATAAAGCATCCATTCTACTCCATAGGACCCAAAATTATGTTTGGGAGTGTTTCAAAGCATTTCGCTAATCTATGGCTCAAAAAAGATGCAAAACTTGTGTTTCGGGCCTGAATGCAATATTTTGGGGCACCGAAGTTGTAACGCATCCATTCTACTCCATAGGACCCAAAATGATGTTTGGCAGTGTTTCAGAGCCTTTCGCTAACCTTCGGCACGAAAAAATATGCAAAACTTGTGTCGGGTTTCGGGCGAATGCACTACTTCGGGGTACCGAAGTTGTAAAGCATCCATTCTACTCCATTGGACCCATAATGATGTTTGGGAGTGTTTCAGAGCATTTCGCTAACCTTCGGCACGTAAAAAGATGCAAAACTTGTGTTTCGGTCTTTTGTGTTTCGGGGAATGCACTATTTCGGGGTACCGAAGTTGTAACGCATCCATTCTACTCCATTGGACCCAAATGATGTTTGGGTGTGTTTCAGAGCATTTTGCTAACCTTCGTCACGTAAAAAGATGCAAAACTTGTGTTTCGGGCCTGAATGCACTATTTCGGGGTACCGAAGTTGTAAAGCATCCATTCTACTCCATTGGACCCAAAATGATGTTTGGGAGTGTTTCGGAGCATTTCGCTAACCTTCGGCACGTAAAAAGATGCAAAACTAGTGTTTCGGGCCTGAATGAAAAATTTCGGTGTACGGAAGTTGTGAAGCATCCATTCTACTCCAATGGATCCAAAATGATGTCTTGAAGTGTTTCGGAGCATTTCGCTAACCTTCAGCACATAAAAAGATGCAAAACTTGTGTTTTGGGCTTGAAAGAAAAATTTCGGTGTACCAAAGTTGTGAAGCATCCATCCTACTCCAATGGACCCAAATTGATGTTTGAAAGTGTTTCGGAGCATTTTGCTAACCTTCGGCACGTAAAAAGTTGCAAAACTTGTGTTCCGGGCCCTTGAATGCACTATTTCGGGGTACCGAAGTTGTAAAGCATCCATTCTACTCCATTGGACCCAAAATGATGTTTGGGAGTGTTTCGAGCATTTCGCTAACCTTCGGCACGTAAAAAGATGCAAAACTTGTGTTTCGGGCCTGAATGCACTATTTCGGGGTACCAAAGTTGTAAAGCATCCATTCTACTCCATTGGACCCATAATGATGTTTGGGAGTGTTTCAGAGCATTTCGCTAACCTTCGACACGTAAAAAGATGCAAAACTTGTGTTTCGGGCCTGAATGCACTATTTCGGGGTACCAAGTTGTAAAGCATCCATTCTACTCCATTGGACCCAAAATGATGTTTGGGAGTGTTTCAGAGCATTTCGCTAACCTTCGGCACGTAAAAAGATGCAAAACTTGTGTTTCGGGCCCGAATGCACTATTTGGGAGTATCGAAGTTGTAAAGCATCCATTCTACTCCATTGGACCCATAATGATGTTTGTGAGTGTTTTAGAACATTTTGCTAACCTTCGACACATAAAAAGATGCAAAACTTGTGTTTCGGGCCCGAATGCACTATTTGTTTTT
This sequence comes from Cenchrus americanus, assembly GCA_947561735.1. Classification (NCBI taxonomy): domain Eukaryota; kingdom Viridiplantae; phylum Streptophyta; class Magnoliopsida; order Poales; family Poaceae; genus Cenchrus; species Cenchrus americanus. The sequence goes on along the minus strand of OX387239.1, from coordinate 147,785,198 downwards.
TTTTTGGGTTTTGCGGGGTACCGAAGTTGTAAAGCATCCATTCTACTCCATTGGACCCAAAATGATGTTTGGGAGTGTTTCAGAGCATTTCGCTAACCTTCGGCACGTAAAAAGATGCAAAACTTGTGTTTCGGGCCTGAATGCACTATTTCGGGGTACCGAAGTTGTTAAGCATCCAATCTACTCCATTGGACCCAAAATGATGTTTGGGAGTGTTTCAGAGCATTTCGCTAACCTTCGGCACGTAAAAAGATGCAAAACTTGTGTTTCGGGCCTGAATGCACTATTTCGGGGTACCGAAGTTGTAAAGCATCCATTCTACTCCATTGGACCCATAATGATGTTTGGGAGTGTTTCAGAGCATTTCGCTAACCTTCGGCACGTAAAAAGATGCAAAACTTGTGTTTCGGGTCTGAATGCAATATTTTGGGGTACCGAAGTTGTAACGCATCCATTCTACTCCATTGGACCCAAAATGATGTTTGGGATTGTTTCAGAGCATTTTGTTAACATTCGACACGTAAAAAGATGCAAAACTTGTGTTTCGGGCTTGAATGCACTATTTTGGGGTACCGAAGTTGTAAAGCATCCAATCTACTCCATTGGACCCATAATGATGTTTGTGAGTGTTTCAAAGCATTTCGCTAACCTATGGCTCGTAAAAAGATGCAAAACTTGTGTTTCGGGCTTCCTTCGAATGCAACTATTTTGGGGCGGGTACCGAAGTTGTAACGCATCCATTCTACTCCATTGGACCCAAAATGATGTTTGGGTGTGTTTTGGAGCATTTCGCTAACCTTCGTCACGTAAAAAGATGCAAAACTTGTGTTTCGGGTCTGAATGCAATATTTTGGGTACCGAAGTTGTAAAGCATCCATTCTACTCCATTGGACCCATAATGATGTTTGGGAGTGTTTCAGAGCATTTCGCTAACCTTCGCACGTAAAAAGATGCAAAATTTGTGTTTCGGGCCTGAATGCACTATTTCGGGGTACCGAAGTTGTAAAGCATCCATTCTACTCCATTGGACCCATAATGATGTTTGGCAGTGTTTCAGAGCCTTTCGCTAACCTTCGGCACGTAAAAAGATGCAAAACTTGTGTTTCGGGCCTGAATGCAATATTTTGGGTACCGAAGTTGTAAAGCATCCAATCTACTCCAATGAACCCATAATGATGTTTGTGAGTGTTTCAAAGCATTTCGCTAATCTATGGCTCGTAAAAAGATGCAAAACTTGTGTTTCGGGCCGAATGCAATATTTCGGGGTACCGAAGTTGTAAAGCATCCATTCTACTCCATTGGACCCAAAATGATGTTTGTGAGTGTGTTAGAACATTTCGCTAACCTTCGGCACGTAAAAACATGCAAAACTTGTGTTTTGGGCCTAAATGCACTATTTTGGGGTACCGAAGTTGTAACGCATCCATTCTACTCCATTGGACCCAAATGATGTTTGGGTGTGTTTCAGAGCATTTTGCTAACCTTCGTCACGTAAAAAGATGCAAAACCTGTGTTTCGGGCCTGAATGCACTACTTCGGGGTACCGAAGTTGTAAAGCATCCATTCTACTCCATTGGACCCATAATGATGTTTGGGAGTGTTTCAGAGCATTTCGCTAACCTTCGGCACGTAAAAAGATGCAAAACTTGTGTTTCGGGCCTGAATGCACTATTTCGGGGTACCGAAGTTGTAAAGCATCCAATCTACTCCATTGGACCCATAATGATGTTTGTGAGTGTTTCAGAGCATTTCGCTAACCTTCGGCACGTAAAAGATGCAAAACTTGTGTTTCGGGCCTGAATGCACTACTTCGGGGTACCAAGTTGTAAAGCATCCATTCTACTCCATTGGACCCAAAATGATGTTTGGGAGTGTTTCAGAGCATTTCGCTAACCTTCGGCACGTAAAAAGATGCAAAACTTGTGTTTCGGGCCTGAATGCACTATTTTGGGGTCTGATTTTGGGGTAAAAGATGCAATCGAACTTGAACCGAAAAAGATGTTTGTGAATCCTTTCTAATTGGCATTTCGCTAACCTTCGACCTTGCCTTACATAAAAACATGCAAAACTTTTGTTTTTGGCCCGAATGCACTATTTTGGGGTACCGAAGTTGTAAAGCATCCATTCTACTCCATTGGACCCAAAATGATGTTTGGGATTGTTTCGAGCATTTCGCTAACCTTCGGCACGTAAAAAGATGCAAAACTTGTGTTTCGGGCTTGAATGCACTACTTCGGGGTACCGAAGTTGTAAAGCATCCATTCTACTCCATTGGACCCATAATGATGTTTGGGAGTGTTTTGAGCATTTCGCTAACCTTCGGCACGTAAAAAGATGCAAAACTTGTGTTTCGGGCCTGAATGCACTACTTCGGGGTACCGAAGTTGTAAAGCATCCATTCTACTCCATTGGACCCATAATGATGTTTGGGAGTGTTTCAAAGCATTTCGCTAACCTTCGGCACGTAAAAAGATGCAAAACTTGTGTTTCGGGCTTGAATGCACTATTTTGGGGTACCGAAGTTGTAAAGCATCCAATCTACTCCATTGGACCCATAATGATGTTTGTGAGTGTTTCGAGAATTTCGCTAACCTTCAGCACGTAAAAGATGCAAAACTTGTGTTTCGAGCCTGAATGCACTATTTCGGGGTACCGACGTTGTAAAGCATCCATTCTTCTCCATTGGACCCAAAATGATGTTTAAGAGTGTTTCAGAGCATTTTGCTAACCTTCGACACGTAAAAAGATGCAAAACTTGTGTTTCGGGCCTGAATGCACTATTTCGGGGTACCGACGTTGTAAAGCATCCATTCTACTCCATTGGACCCAAAATGATGTTTGGGAGTGTTTTAGAGCATTTTGCTAACCTTCGACACGTAAAAAGATGCAAAACTTGTGTTTCGGGCCTTAATGCAGATTGTGGGTACCGACGTTGTAAAGCATCCATTCTTCTCCATTGGACCCAAAATCATGTTTGGGAGTGTTTCAGAGCATTTCGCTAACCTTCAGCACGTAAAAGATGCAAAACTTGTGTTTCAGGCCTGAATGCACTATTTCGGGGTACCGAAGTTGTAAAGCATCCATTCTACTCCATTGGACCCAAAATGATGTTTGGGAGTGTTTCAGAGCATTTCGCTAACCTTCGGCACGTAAAAAGATGCAAAACTTGTGTTTCGGGCCTGAATGCACTATTTCGGGGTACCGAAGTTGTAAAGCATCCATTCTACTCCATTGGACCCAAATGATGTTTGGGTGTGTTTCAGAGCATTTTGCTAACCTTCGGCACGTAAAAAGATGCAAAACTTGTGTTTCGGGCTACTCCGAATGCACTATTTCTCGGGGTACCGAAGTTGTAAAGCATCCATTCTACTCCATTGGACCCAAAATGATGTTTGGGAGTGTTTTAGAGCATTTCGCTAACCTTCGTCACGTAAAAAGATGCAAAACCTGTGTTTCGGGCCTGAATGCACTACTTCGGGGTACCGAAGTTGTAAAGCATCCATTCTACTCCATTGGACCCAAAATGATGTTTGGGAGTGTTTTAGAGCATTTCACTAACCTTCGACACGTAAAAAGATGCAAAACTTGTGTTTCGGGCCTGAATGCACTATTTCGGGGTACCGAAGTTGTAAAGCATCCAATCTACTCCATTGGACCCAAAATGATGTTTGGTATTGTTTCAGAGCATTTTGCTAACCTTCGACACATAAAAAGATGCAAAACTTGTGTTTCGGGCCTGAATGCACTATTTCGGGTACCAAGTTGTAAAGCATCCATTCTACTCCATTGGGCCCAAAATGATGTTTGGGAGTGTTTCAAAGCATTTCGCTAACCTTCGGCTCGTAAAAAGATGCAAAACTTGTGTTTCGGGTCTGAATACATTATTTCGGGGTACCGAAGTTGTAACGCATCCATTCTACTCCATTGGACCCAAAATGATGTTTGGCAGTGTTTCAGAGCATTTCGCTAACATTCGACACGTACAAGATGCAACACTTTTGTTTCGAGCTAGAATGCACTATTTCGGGGTACCGAAGTTGTAAAGCATCCATTCTACTCCATTGGACCCATAATGATCTTTGTGAGTGTTTCAAACCATTTCGCTAACCTATGGCTCATAAAAAGATGCAAAACTTGTGTTTCGGGCCTGAATGCAATATTTTGGGGCACCGCAGTTGTAACGCATCCGTTCTACTCCATTGGACCCAAATGATGTTTGGGTGTGTTTCAGAGCATTTTGCTAACCTTCGTCACGTAAAAAGATGCAAAACCTGTGTTTCGGGCCTGAATGCACTACTTCGGGGTACCGAAGTTGTAAAGCATCCATTCTACTCCATTGGACCCATAATGATGTTTGGGAGTGTTTCAGAGCATTTCGCTAACCTTCGGCACGTAAAAAGATGCAAAACTTGTGTTTCGGGCCTGAATGCACTATTTCGGGGTACCGAAGTTGTAAAGCATCCAATCTACTCCATTGGACCCATAATGATGTTTGTGAGTGTTTCAAAGCATTTCGCTAATCTTCGGCACGTAAAAAGATGCAAAACTTGTGTTTCGGTCCTGAATGCAATATTTTGGGTACCGAAGTTGTAAAGCATCCATTCTACTCCAATGAACCCATAATGATGTTTGTGAGTGTTTCAAAGCATTTCGCTAACCTATCGCTCGTAAAAAGATGCAAAACTTGTGTTTCGGGCCTGAATGCACTATTTCGGGGTACCGAAGTTGTAATGCATCCATTCTACTCCAATGGACCCAAAATGATGCTTGGGAGTGTTTCAGAACATTTCGCTAACCTTCGGCACGTAAAAAGATGCAAAACTTGTGTTTCGGGCCTGAATGCACTATTTCGGGGTACCAAAGTTGTAAAGCATCCATTCTACTCCATTGGACCCAAATGATGTTTGGGTGTGTTTCAGAGCATTTTGCTAACCTTCGTCACGTAAAAAGATGCAAAACCTGTGTTTCGGGCCTGAATGCACTACTTCGGCGTACCGAAGTTGTAAAGCATCCATTCTACTCCATTGGACCCAAAATGATGTTTGGGAGTGTTTCAGAGCATTTCGCTAACCTTCAGCACGTAAAAAGATGCACAACTTGTGTTTCGGGCCTGAAGGCACTATTTCGGGGTACCGAAGTTGTAAAGCATCCAATCTACTCCATTGGAACCAAAATGATGTTTGGTACTGTTTCAAAGCATTTTGCTAACCTTCGACACATAAAAAGATGCAAAACTTGTGTTTCAGGCCTGGATGCACTACTTCGGGGTACCAAGTTGTAAAGCATCCATTCTACTCCTCTAGGCCCAAAATGATGTTTGGGGGTGTTTTAGAGCATTTCGCTAACCTTCGGCACGTAAAAAGATGCAAAACTTGTGTTTCGGGCCTGAATGCACTATTTTGGGGTACCGAAGTTGTAAAGCATCCAATCTACTCCATTGGACCCAAAAAGATGTTTGGTACTGTTTCAGAGCATTTTGCTAACCTTCGACACATAAAAACATGCAAAACTTGTGTTTCAGGCCTGAATGCACTACTTCGGGGTACCAAGTTGTAAAGCATCCATTCTACTCCACTGGGCCCAAAATGATGTTTGGGAGTGTTTTAGAGCATTTCGCTAACCTTCGGCTCGTAAAAAGATGCTATACTTGTGCTTCAGGCCTGAATGCAATATTTCGGGGTACCGAAGTTGTAACGCATCCATTCTACTCCATTGGACCCAAAATGATGTTTGGCAGTGTTTCAGAGCATTTCGCTAACATTCGACACGTACAAGATGCAACACTTTGTTTCGAGCCAGAATGCACTATTTCGGGGTACCAAAGTTGTAAAGCATCCATTCTACTCCATTGGACCCATAATGATCTTTGTGAGTGTTTCAAACCATTTCGCTAACCTATGGCTCATAAAAAGATGCAAAACTTGTGTTTCGGGCCTGAATGCAATATTTTGGGGCACCGAAGTTGTAACGCATCCATTCTACTCCATTGGACCCAAATGATGTTTGGGTGTGTTTCAGAGCATTTTGCTAACCTTCGTCACGTAAAAAGATGCAAAACCTGTGTTTCGGGCCTAAATGCACTACTTCGGGGTACCGAAGTTGTAAAGCATCCATTCTACTCCATTGGACCCATAATGATGTTTGGGAGTGTTTCAGAGCAGTTCGCTAACCTTCGGCACGTAAAAATATGCAAAATTTGTGTTTCGGGCCTGAATGCACTATTTCGGGGTACCGAAGTTGTAAAGCATCCATTCTACTCCATAGGACCCAAAATGATGTTTGGGTGTGTTTTAGAGCATTTTGCTAACCTTTGTCACGTAAAAAGATGCAAAACCTGTGTTTCGGGCCTGAATGCACTACTTCGGGGTACCGAAGTTGTAAATCATCCATTCTACTCCATTGGACCCAAAAGGATGTTTGGGAGTGTTTCAGAGCATTTCGCTAACCTATGGCTCGTAAAAAGATGCAAAACTTGTGTTTCGGGCCTGAATGCACTATTTCGGGGTACCGAAATTGTAATGCATCCATTCTACTCCAATGGACCCAAAATGATGTTTAGGAGTGTTTCAGAACATTTCGCTAACCTTCGGCACGTAAAAAGATGCAAAACCTGTGTTTCGGGCCTGAATGCACTACTTTGGGGTACCGAAGTTGTAAAGCATCCATTCTACTCCATTGGACCCAAATGATGTTTGGGTGTGTTTGAGAGCATTTTGCTAACCTTCGTCACGTAAAAAAATGCAAAACCTGTGTTTCGGGTCTGAATGCACTACTTCGGCGTACCGAAGTTGTAAAGCATCCATTCTACTCCATTGGACCCAAAATGATGTTTGGGAGTGTTTCAGAGCATTTCGCTAACCTTCAGCACGTAAAAAGATGCAAAACTTGTGTTTCGGGCCTGAATGCACAAAGTTGTAAAGCATCCAATCTACTCCATTGGACCCAAAATGATGTTTGGTACTGTTTCAGAGCATTTTGCTAACCTTCGACACATAAAAAGATGCAAAACTTGTGTTTCAGGCCTGAATGCACTACTTCGGGGTACCAAGTTGTAAAGCATCCATTCTACTCCACTGGGCCCAAAATGATGTTTGGGGGTGTTTTAGAGCATTTCGCTAACCTTCGGCACGTAAAAAGATGCAAAACTTGTGTTTCGGACCTGAATGCACTATTTCGGGGTACCGAAGTTGTAAAGCATCCAATCTACTCCATTGGACCCAAAATGATGTTTGGTACTGTTTCAGAGCATTTTGCTAACCTTCGACACATAAAAACATGCAAAACTTGTGTTTCAGGCCTGAATGCACTACTTCGGGGTACCAAGTTGTAAAGCATCCATTCTACTCCATTGGGCCCAAAATGATGTTTGGGAGTGTTTCAGAGCATTTCGCTAACCTTCGGCACGTAAAAAGATGCAAAACTTGTGTTTCGGGTCTGAATACATTATTTCGGGGTACCGAAGTTGTAACGCATCCATTCTACTCCATTGGACCCAAAATGATGTTTGGCAGTGTTTCAGAGCATTTCGCTAACATTCGACACGTACAAGATGCAACACTTTTGTTTCGAGCTAGAATGCACTATTTCGGGGTACCGAAGTTGTAAAGCATCCATTCTACTCCATTGGACCCATAATGATCTTTGTGAGTGTTTCAAACCATTTCGCTAACCTATGGCTCATAAAAAGATGCAAAACTTGTGTTTCGGGCTTGAATGCAATATTTTGGGGCACCGCAGTTGTAACGCATCCGTTCTACTCCATTGGACCCAAATGATGTTTGGGTGTGTTTCAGAGCATTTTGCTAACCTTCGTCACGTAAAAAGATGCAAAACCTGTGTTTCGGGCCTGAATGCACTACTTCGGGGTACCGAAGTTGTAAAGCATCCATTCTACTCCATTGGACCCATAATGATGTTTGGGAGTGTTTCAGAGCATTTCGCTAACCTTCGGCACGTAAAAAGATGCAAAACTTGTGTTTCGGGCCTGAATGCACTATTTCGGGGTACCGAAGTTGTAAAGCATCCAATCTACTCCATTGGACCCATAATGATGTTTGTGAGTGTTTCAAAGCATTTCGCTAATCTTCGGCACGTAAAAAGATGCAAAACTTGTGTTTCGGGCCTGAATGCAATATTTTGGGTACCGAAGTTGTAAAGCATCCATTCTACTCCAATGGACCCATACTGATGTTTGTGAGTGTTTCAAAGCATTTCGCTAACCTATGGCTCGTAAAAAGATGCAAAACTTGTGTTTCGGGCCTGAATTCACTATTTCGGGGTACCGAAGTTGTAAAGCATCCATTCTACTCCATTGGACCCATAATGATGTTTGTGAGTGTTTCAGAGCATTTCGCTAACCTTCGGCACGTAAAAAGATGCAAAACTTGTGTTTCGGGCCTGAATGCACTATTTTGGGGTACCGAAGTTGTAACGCATCCATTCTACTCCATTGGACCCAAATGATGTTTGGGTGTGTTTGAGAGCATTTTGCTAACCTTCGTCACGTAAAAAAATGCAAAACCTGTGTTTCGGGTCTGAATGCACTACTTCGGCGTACCGAAGTTGTAAAGCATCCATTCTACTCCATTGGACCCAAAATGATGTTTGGGAGTGTTTCAGAGCATTTCGCTAACCTTCAGCACGTAAAAAGATGCACAACTTGTGTTTCGGGCCTGAATGCACTATTTCGGGGTACCGAAGTTGTAAAGCATCCAATCTACTCCATTGGACCCAAAATGATGTTTGGTACTGTTTCAGAGCATTTTGCTAACCTTCGACACATAAAAAGATGCAAAACTTGTGTTTCAGGCCTGGATGCACTACTTCGGGGTACCAAGTTGTAAAGCATCCATTCTACTCCTCTAGGCCCAAAATGATGTTTGGGGGTGTTTCAGAGCATTTCGCTAACCTTCGGCACGTAAAAAGATGCAAAACTTGTGTTTCGGGCCTGAATGCACTATTTCGGGGTACCGAAGTTGTAAAGCATCCAATCTACTCCATTGGACCCAAAATGATGTTTGGTACTGTTTCAGAGCATTTTGCTAACCTTCGACACATAAAAAGATGCAAAACTTGTGTTTCAGGCCTGAATGCACTACTTCGGGGTACCAAGTTGTAAAGCATCCATTCTACTCCATTGGGCCCAAAATGATGTTTGGGAGTGTTTCAGAGCATTTCGCTAACCTTCGGCTCGTAAAAAGATGCAAAACTTGTGTTTCGGGTCTGAATGCAATATTTCGGGGTACCGAAGTTGTAACGCATCCATTCTACTCCATTGGACCCAAAATGATGTTTGGCGGTGTTTCAGAGCATTTCGCTAACATTCGACACGTACAAGATGGAACACTTTTGTTTCGAGCCTGAATGCACTATTTCGGGGTACCGAAGTTGTAAAGCATCCATTTTACTCCATTGGACCTATAATGATCTTTGTGAGTGTTTCAAACCATTTCGCTAACCTATGGCTCATAAAAAGATGCAAAACTTGTGTTTCGGGCTGAATGCAATATTTTGGGGCACCGAAGTTGTAACGCATCCATTCTACTCCATTGGACCCATAATGATGTTTGGGAGTGTTTCGAGCATTTTGCTAACCTTCGTCACGTAAAAAGATGCAAAACTTGTGTTTCGGGCCGAATGCACTACTTCGGGGTACCGAAGTTGTAAAGCATCCATTTTACTCCATTGGACCTATAATGATGTTTGGGAGTGCTTCAGAGCATTTCGCTAACCTTCGACACGTAAAAAGATGCAAAACTTGTGTTTCGGGCCCGAATGCACTATTTCGGGGTACCAAGTTGTAAAGCATCCATTCTACTCCATTGGACCCAAAATGATGTTTGGGTGTGTTTCGAGCATTTTGCTAACCTTCGTCACGTAAAAAGATGCAAAACTTGTGTTTCGGGCCTTTGAATGCACTACTTCGGGGTACCGAAGTTGTAAAGCATCCATTCTACTCCATTGGACCCAAAATGATGTTTGGGAGTGTGTCATAGCATTTTCGCTAACCTTCGGCACGTAAAAAGATGCAAAACTTGTGTTTCGGGCCGAATGCAATATTTCGGGCTACCGAAGTTGTGAAGCATCCATCCTACTCCAATGGACCCAAAATGATGTTTGGAAGTGTTTCCGAGCATTTCGCTAACCTTCGGCACGTAAAAAGTTGCAAAACTTGTGTTTCGGGCCTGACTGCACTATTTTGGGTTACCGAAGTTGTGAAGCATCCATTCTACTCCTTTAGACCAAAAATGACGTTTGGGTGTGTTTGGGAGCATTTCGCTAACCATCCGCATGTAAGAAGACGTAAAACCTGGGTTTCGGGCTCTGAATGCACTATTTTGCGGTACCGAAGTTGTAAAGCATCCACTCTATTCCATTGGACCCAAAATGATGTTTGGGAGTGTTTCCGAGCATTTCGCTAACCTTCGGCACGTAAAAAGATGCAAAACTTGTGTTTCGGGTCCGAATGCAATATTTCGGGGTACCGAAGTTGTAAACGCATCCATTCTACTCCATTGGACCCAAAATGATGTTTGGGAGTGTTTCAGAGCATTTCGCTAGCATTCGACATGTAAAAAGATGCAACACTTGTGTTTCGAGCTTTGATGGGATTTTTTGGTGTACCGAGGTTGTAAAAAATCTATTTTTTTTTATTAAAAAAAAAAAAAGGTTGGTGAGTGTTTCAAAGCATTTCGCTAACCTATGGCTCGTAAAAAGATGCAAAAACTTGTGTTTCGGGCCCGGGGAATGAACTATTTCGGGGTACCGAAGTTGTAATGCATCCATTCTACTCCATTGGACCCAAAATGATGTTTGGGATGTGTTTCGAGCATTTTGCTAACCTTTCGTCACGTAAAAAGATGCAAAACTTGTGTTTCGGGCCTGAATGCACTATTTCGGGGTACCAAAGTTGAGAAGCATCTATTCTACTCCATTGGACCCAAAATGATATATGGGAGTGTTACAGAGGTCTTCGCTAACCTTATGCACGTAAAAAGATGAAAACTTGTGTTTCGGGCCTGAATGCACTATTTCGGGTACCGAAGTTTTAAAGCATCCATTCTACTCCATTGGACCCAAAATGATTTTTTGGATTGTTTCAGAGCATTTCGCTAACCTTCGGCACGTAAAAGATGCAAAACTTGTGTTTCTGGCCTGAATGAACTATTTTGGGGTACCGAAGTTTTAAAGCATCCGTTCTACTCCATTGGGCCCAAAATGATGTTTGGGAGTGTTTCAGAGCATTTCGCTAACCTTCGTCACGTAAAAAGATGCAAAACTTGTATTTCGGGCCTGAATGCACTACTTCGGGGTACCGAAGTTGTAACGCATCCATTCTACTCCATTGGACCCATAATGATGTTTGGGAGTGTTTCAAAGCATTTCGCTAACATTCGACACGTAAAAAGATGCAAAACTTATGTTTCAAGCTTGAATGCACTATTTCGGGGTACCAAAGTTGTAAAGCATCCATTCTACTCCATTGGACCCATAATGATGTTTGGGAGTGTTTCAGAGCATTTCGCTAACCTATGGCTCGTAAAAAGATGCAAAACTTGTGTTTCGGGCCTGAATGCAATATTTTGGGGTACCGAAGTTGTAACGCATCCATTCTACTCCATTGGACCCAAATGATGTTTGGGTGTGTTTCAGAGCATTTTGCTAACCTTCGTCACGTAAAAAGATGCAAAACTTGTGTTTCGGGCCTGAATGCACTACTTCGGGGTACCAAAGTTGTAAAGCATCCATTCTACTCCATTGGACCCATAATGATGTTTGGGAGTGTTTCAGAGCATTTCGCTAACCTTCGGCACGTAAAAAGATGCAAAACTTGTGTTTCGGGCCTGAATGCACTATTTCGGGGTACCAAAGTTGTAAAGCATCCAACTACTCCATTGGACCCATAATGATGTTTGTGAGTGTTTTAGAACATTTTGCTAACCTTCGACACATAAAAAGATGCAAAACTTGTGTTTCGGGCCTGACTGCACTACTTCGGGGTACCAAGTTGTAAAGCATCCATTCTACTCCATTGGGCCCAAAATGATGTTTGGGAGTGTTTCGAGCATTTCGCTAACCTTCGGCTCAGTAAAAAGATGCAAAACTTGTGTTTCGGGCATGAATGCAATATTTCGAGGTACCGAAGTTGTAACGCATCCATTCTACTCCATTGCACCCAAAATGATGTTTGGCAGTGTTTCAGAGCATTTCGCTAACATTCGACACGTACAAGATGCAACACTTTTGTTTCGAGCCTGAATGCACTATTTCGGGGTACCGCAGTTGTAAAGCATCCATTCTACTCCAATGGACCCATAATGATGTTTGTGAGTGTTTCAAAGCATTTCGCTAATCTATGGCTCATAAAAAGATGCAAAACTTGTGTTTCGGGCCTGAATGCAATATTTTGGGGCACCGAAGTTGTAACGCATCCATTCTACTCCATTGGACCCAAATGATGTTTGGGTGTGTTTCAGAGCATTTTGCTAACCTTCGTCACGTAAAAAGATGCAAAACTTGTGTTTCGGGCCTAAATGCACTATTTCGGGGTACCGAAGTTGTAAAGCATCCAATCTACTCCATTGGACCCAAAATGATGTTTGGTACTGTTTCAGAGCATTTTGCTAACCTTCGACACATAAAAAGATGCAAAACTTGTGTTTCAGGCCTGAATGCACTACTTCGGGGTACCAAGTTGTAAAGCATCCATTCTACTCCATTGGGCCCAAAATGATGTTTGGGAGTGTTTCAGAGCATTTCGCTAACCTTCGGCTCGTAAAAAGATGCAAAACTTGTGTTTCGGGCCTGAATGCAATATTTCGGGGTACCAAAGTTCTAAAGCATCCATTCTACTCCATAGGACCCAAAATGATGTTTGGGAGTGTTTCAGAGCATTTCGCTAACCTTCGGCACGTAAAAAGATGCAAAACTTGTGTTTCGGGCTTGAATGCACTATTTTGGGGTACCGAAGTTGTAAAGCATCCAATCTACTCCATTGGACCCATAATGATGTTTGGGAGTGTTTCAGAGCATTTCGCTAACCTTCGGCACGTAAAAAGATGCAAAACTTGTGTTTCGGGCCTGAATGCACTATTTCGGGGTACCGAAGTTGTAAAGCATCCAATCTACTCCATTGGACCCATAATGATGTTTGTGAGTGTTTCAAAGCATTTCGCTAACCTATGGCTCGTAAAAAGATGCAAAACTTGTGTTTCGGGCCTGAATGCACTATTTCGGGGTACCGAAGTTGTAATGCATCCATTCTACTCCATTGGACCCATAATGATGTTTGGCAGTGTTTCAGAGCCTTTCGCTAACCTTCGGCACGTAAAAAGATGCAAAACTTGTGTTTCGGGCCTGAATGCACTATTTCGGGGTACCAAAGTTGTAAAGCATCCAACTACTCCATTGGACCCATAATGATGTTTGGGAGTGTTTCAGAGCATTTCGCTAACCTTCGGCACGTAAAAAGATGCAAAACTTGTGTTTCGGGCCTGAATGCAATATTTTGGGTACCGAAGTTGTAAAGCATCCATTCTACTCCAATGGACCCATAATGATGTTTGTGAGTGTTTCAAAGCATTTCGCTAATCTATGGCTCATAAAAAGATGCAAAACTTGTGTTTCGGGCCTGAATGCAATATTTTGGGGTACCGAAGTTGTAATACATCCATTCTACTCCATTGGACCCAAATGATGTTTGGCTGTGTTTCAGAGCATTTCGCTAACCTTTGTCGCGTAAAAAGATGCACAACTTGTGTTTCGGGCCTGAATGCACTATTTCGGGGTACCGAAGTTGTAAAGCATCCAATCTACTCCATTGGACCCAAAATGATGTTTGGTACTGTTTTAGAGCATTTTGCTAACCTTCGACACATAAAAAGATGCAAAACTTGTGTTTCAGGCCTGGATGCACTACTTCGGGGTACCAAGTTGTAAAGCATCCATTCTACTCCACTAGGCCCAAAATGATGTTTGGGGGTGTTTCAGAGCATTTCGCTAACCTTCGGCTTGTAAAAAGATGCAAAACTTGTGTTTCGGGCCTGAATGCACTATTTCGGGGTACCGAAGTTGCAAAGCATCCAATCTACTCCATTGGACCCAAAATGATGTTTGGTACTGTTTCAGAGCATTTTGCTAACCTTCGACACATAAAAACATGCAAAACTTGTGTTTCGGGCCGAATGCACTACTTCGGGGTACCAAGTTGTAAAGCATCCATTCTACTCCATTGGGCCCAAAATGATGTTTGGGAATGTTTCGGTAGCATTTCGCTAACCTTCGGCTCGTAAAAAGATGCAAAACTTGTGTTTCGGGTCTGAATGCAATATTTCGGGGTACCGAAGTTGTAACGCATCCATTTTACTCCATTGGACCCAAAATGATGTTTGGCGGTGTTTCAGAGCATTTCGCTAACATTCGACACGTACAAGATGGAACACTTTTGTTTCGAGCCTGAATGCACTATTTCGGGGTACCGAAGTTGTAAAGCATCCATTTTACTCCATTGGACCTATAATGATCTTTGTGAGTGTTTCAAACCATTTCGCTAACCTATGGCTCATAAAAAGATGCAAAACTTGTGTTTCGGGCCTGAATGCAATATTTTGGGGCACCGAAGTTGTAACGCATCCATTCTACTCCATTGGACCCAAATGATGTTTGGGAGTGTTTCAGAGCATTTTGCTAACCTTCGTCATGTAAAAAGATGCAAAACCTGTGTTTCGGGCCTGAATGCACTACTTCAGGGTACCGAAGTTGTAAAGCATCCATTCTACTCCATTGGACCCAAAATGATGTTTGGGACTGTTTCAGAGCATTTTGCTAACCTTCGACACATAAAAAGATGCAAAACTTGTGTTTCGGGCCTGAATGCACTATTTCGGGGTACCAAGTTGTAAAGCATCCATTCTTCTCCATTGGGCCCAAAATGATGTTTGGGTGTGTTTCAGAGCATTTTGCTAACCTTCGTCACGTAAAGAGATGCAAAACCTGTGTTTCGGGCCTGAATGCACTACTACGGGGTACCGAAGTTGTAAAGCATCCAATCTACTCCATTGGACCCAAAATGTTGTTTGGGACTGTTTCATAGCATTTTCCTAACCTTCGACACGTAAAAAGATGCAAAACTTGTGTTTCGGGCCTGAATGCAATATTTCGGGGTACCAAAGTTCTAAAGCATCCATTCTACTCCATAGGACCCAAAATGATGTTTGGGAGTGTTTCAGAGCATTTCGCTAATCTTCGGCACGTAAAAAGATGCAAAACTTGTGTTTCGGGCCTGAATGCAATATTTTGGGTACCGAAGTTGTAAAGCATCCATTCTACTCCATTGGACCCATAATGATGTTTCGGAGTGTTTCAGAGCATTTCGCTAACCTTCGGCACGTAAAAAGATGCAAAACTTGTGTTTCGGGCCTGAATGCAATATTTTGGGTACCGAAGTTGTAAAGCATCCACTCTACTCCATTGGGTCCAAAATGATGTTTGGGAGTGTTTCAGAGCATTTCGCTAACCTTCGGCACGTAAAAAGATGCAAAACTTGTGTTTCGGGTCTGAATGCAATATTTCACGGTACCGAAGTTGTAACACATCCGTTCTACTCCATTGGACCCAAAATGATGTTTGGGCGGTGTTGGCCGAGCATTTCGCTAGCATTCGACATGTACAAGATGCAACACTTTTGTTTCGAGCCTGAATGGACTATTTCGGTGTACCGAAGTTGTAAAGCATCCATTCTACTGCAATGAACCCATAAAGATGTTGGTGAGTGTTTCAAAGCATTTCGCTAACCTATGGCTCGCAAAAAGATGCAAAACTTGTGTTTCGGGCCTGAATGAACTATTTCGGGGTACCGAAGTTGTAATGCATCCATTCTACTCCATTGGACCCAAATGATGTTTGGATGTGTTTCAGAGCATTTTGCTAACCTTTGTCACGTAAAAAGATGCAAAACCTGTGTTTCGGGCCGGGATGCACTACTTCGGGTACCGAAGTTGTGAAGCATCCATTCTACTCCATTGGACCCAAATGATGTTTGGGAGTGTTTCCGAGCATTTCGCTAACCTTCGGCACGTAAAAAGATGCAAAATTTGTGTTTCGGGCCTGAATGCACAAAGTTGTAAAGCATCCATTCTACTCCATTGGACTCAAAATGATGTTTGGGACTATTTCAGAGCATTTTGCTAACCTTCAACACATATCAAGATGCAAAACTTGTGTTTCGGGCCTGAATGCACTATTTCGGGGTACTGAAGTTGTAAAGCATCCATTCTACTCCATTGGGCCCAAAATGATGTTTGGGAGTGTTTCAGAGCATTTCGCTAACCGTCGTTTCGTAAAAAAATACAAAACTTGTGTTTCGGGCTTGAATGCAATATTTCGGGGTACCGAAGTTGTAACGCATCCATTCTACTCCATTGGACCCAAAATGATGTTTGGGAGTGTTTCAGAGCATTTCGCTAACATTCGACACGTACAAGACGCAAAACTTTTGTTTCGAGCCTGAATGCACTATTTCGGGGTGCCGAAGTTGTAAAGCATCCATTCTACTCGATTGGACCCATAATGATGTTTGTGAGTGTTTCAAAGCATTTCGCTAAGCTATGGCTCGTAAAAAGATACAAAACTTGTGTTTCGGGCCAAAATGCAATATTTTGGTGTACCGAAGTTGTAACGCATCTATTCTACTCCATTGGACACAAATGACGTTTGGGTGTGTTTCAGAGCATTTTGCTAACCTTCGTCACGTAAAAAGATGCAAAATCTGTGTTTCGGGCCTGAACGCACTACTTTGGGGTACCAAAGTTGTAAAACATCCATTCTACTACATTGGACCCAAAATGATGTTTGGGAGTGTTTCAGAGCATTTCGCTAACCTTCGGCACGTAAAAAGATTGAAAACTTGTGTTTCGGGCCTGAATGCACTATTTCGGGGTACCGAAGTTGTAAAGCATCCAATCTACTCCATTGGACCCGAAATGATGTTTCAGACTGTTTCAGAGCATTTTGCTAACCTTCGACACATAAAAAGATGCAAAACTGGTGTTTCAGGCCTGAATGCACTACTTCGGGGTACCAAGTTGTAAAGCATCCATTCTACTCCATTGGGCCCAAAATGATGTTTGGGAGTGTTTCAGAGCATTTCGCTAACCTTCGGCTCGTAAAAAGATGTGAAACTTGTGTTTCGGGCTTGAATGCAATATTTCGGGGTACCAAAGTTGTAACGCATACATTCTACTCCATTGGACCCAAAATGATGTTTGGCAGTGTTTCAAAGCATTTCGCTAACAATCGACACGTACAAGATGCAAAACTTTTGTTTCGAGCCTGAATGCACTTATACTGGGTACCGAAGTTGTAAAGTATCCATTCTACTCCATTGGACCCATAATGAAGTTTGTGAGTGTTTCAAAGCATTTCGCTAACCTATGGCTTATAAAAAGATGCAAAACTTGTGTTTCGGGCCTGAATGCAATATTTTGGGGCACCGAAGTTGTAACGCATCCATTCTACTCCATTGGACCCAAATAATGTTTGGGTGTGTTCAGAGCATTTTGCTAACCTTCGTCACGTATATAAGATGCAAAACCTGTGTTTCGGGCCAGAATGCATTACTTCGGGGTACCGAAGTTGCAAAGCATCCAATCTACTCCATTGGACCCAAAATGATGTTTGGGACTGTTTCAGAGCATTTCGCAAACCTTCGACACTTAAAAAGATGCAAAACTTGTGTTTCGGGCCTGAATGCACTATTTCGGGGTACCAAGTTGTAAAGCATCCATTCTACTCCATTGGGCCCAAAATGATGTTTGGGAGTGTTTCAAAGCATTTCGCTAACCTTCGGCTCGTAAAAAGATGCAAAACTTGTGTTTCGGGCCTGAATGCAATATTTCGGGGTACCAAAGTTCTAAAGCATCCATTCTACTCCATAGGACCCAAAATGATGTTTGGGAGTGTTTCAGAGCATTTCGCTAATCTTCGGCACGTAAAAAGATGCAAAACTTGTGTTTCGGGCCTGAATGCAATATTTTGGGTACCGAAGTTGTAAAGCATCCATTCTACTCCATTGGACCCATAATGATGTTTGGGAGTGTTTCAGAGCATTTCGCTAACCTTCGGCACGTAAAAAGATGCAAAACTTGTGTTTCGGGCCTGAATGCACTATTTCGGGGTACCGAAGTTGTAAAGCATCCAATCTACTCCATTGGACCCATAATGATGTTTGTGAGTGTATAAAAGCATTTCGCTAACCTATGGCTCGTAAAAAAATGCAAAACTTGTGTTTCGGGCCTGAATGCACTATTTCGGAGTTCCGAAGTTGTAATGCATCCATTCTACTCCAATGGACCCAAAATGATGTTTGGGAGTGTTTCAGAACATTTCGCTAACCTTCGGCACGTAAAAGATGCAAAACTTGTGTTTCGGGCCTGAATGCACTATTTTCGGGTACCGAAGTTGTAAAGCATCCAATCTACTCCATTGGACCCAAAATGATGTTTGGGACTGTTTCAGAGCGTTTTGCTAACCTTCGACACGTAAAAAGATGCAAAACTTCTGTTTCGGGCGTGAATGCACTATTTCGAGGTACTGAAGTTGTAAAGCATCCATTCTACTCCTTTGGACCCATAATTATGTTTGAGAGTGTTTCAAAGCATTTTGCTAACCTATGGCTCGTAAAAAGATGCAAAACTTGTGTTTCGGGCCTGGATGCAATATTTTGGGGTACCGAAGTTGTAATGCATCCATTCTACTCCATTGGACCCAAATGATGTTTGGCTGTGTTTCAGAGCATTTCGCTAACCTTTGTCGCGTAAAAAGATGCACAACTTGTGTTTCGGGCCTGAATGCACTATTTCGGGGTACCGAAGTTGTAAAGCATCCAATCTACTCCATTGGACCCAAAATGATGTTTGGTACTGTTTTAGAGCATTTTGCTAACCTTCGACACATAAAAAGATGCAAAACTTGTGTTTCAGGCCTGGATGCACTACTTCGGGGTACCAAGTTGTAAAGCATCCATTCTACTCCACTAGGCCCAAAATGATGTTTGGGGGTGTTTCAGAGCATTTCGCTAACCTTCGGCTTGTAAAAAGATGCAAAACTTGTGTTTCGGGCCTGAATGCACTATTTCTGGGTACCGAAGTTGCAAAGCATCCAATCTACTCCATTGGACCCAAAATGATGTTTGGTACTGTTTCAGAGCATTTTGCTAACCTTCGACACATAAAAACATGCAAAACTTGTGTTTCAGGCCTGAATGCACTACTTCGGGGTACCAAGTTGTAAAGCATCCATTCTACTCCATTGGGCCCAAAATGATGTTTGGGAATGTTTCAGAGGATTTCGCTAACCTTCGGCTCGTAAAAAGATGCAAAACTTGTGTTTCGGGTCTGAATACAATATTTCGGGGTACCGAAGTTGTAACGCATCCATTCTACTCCATTGGACCCAAAATGATGTTTGGCAGTGTTTGAGAGCATTTCGCTAACATTCGACACGTACAAGATGCAACACTTTTGTTTCGAGCCTGAATGCACTATTTCGGGGTACCAAAGTTGTAAAGCATCCATTTTACTCCATTGGACCTATAATGATCTTTGTGAGTGTTTCAAACCATTTCGCTAACCTATGTCTCATAAAAAGATGCAAAACTTGTGTTTCGGGCCTGAATGCAATATTTTGGGGCACCGAAGTTGTAACGCATCCATTCTACTCCATTGGACCCAAAATGATGATTGGGAGTGTTTCAGAGCATTTTGCTAACCTTCGTCATGTAAAAAGATGCAAAACCTGTGTTTCGGGCCTGAATGCACTACTTCGGGGTACCGAAGTTGTAAAGCATCCATTCTACTCCATTGGACCCAAAATGATGTTTGGGAGTGTTTCAGAGCATTTTGCTAACCTTCGACACATAAAAAGATGCAAAACTTGTGTTTCGGGCCTGAATGCACTATTTCGGGGTACCAAGTTGTAAAGCATCCATTCTACTCCATTGGGCCCAAAATGATGTTTGGGTGTGTTTGGGAGCATTTTGCTAACCTTCGTCACGTAAAAAGATGCAAAACTTGTGTTTCGGGCCGAATGCACTACTACGGGGTACCGAAGTTGTAAAGCATCCAATCTACTCCATTGGACCCAAAATGTTGTTTGGGACGTGTTTCATAGCATTTTCCTAACCTTCGACACATAAAAAGATGCAAAACTTGTGTTTCGGGCCCGAATGCAATATTTCGGGCTACCAAAGTTGTAAAGCATCCAATCTACTCCATTGGACCCATAATGATGTTTGTGAGTGTTTCAAAGCATTTCGCTAATCTTCGGCACGTAAAAAGATGCAAAACTTGTGTTTCGGGCCTGAATGCAATATTTTGGGTACCGAAGTTGTAAAGCATCCATTCTACTCCATTGGACCCATAATGATGTTTGGGAGTGTTTCAGAGCATTTCGCTAACCTTCGGCACGTAAAAAGATGCAAAACTTGTGTTTCGGGCCTGAATGCACTATTTCGGGGTACCGAAGTTGTAAAGCATCCAATCTACTCCATTGGACCCGAAATGATGTTTCGGACTGTTTCAGAGCATTCTGCTAACCTTCGACACATAAAAAGATACAAAACTTGTGTTTCAGGCCTGAATGCACTACTTCGGGGTACCAAGTTGTAAAGCATCCATTCTACTCCATTGGGCCCAAAATGATGTTTGGGAGTGTTTCAGAGCATTTCGCTAACCTTCGGCTCGTAAAAAGATGTGAAACTTGTGTTTCGGGCATGAATGCAATATTTCGGGGTACCAAAGTTGTAACGCATACATTCTACTCCATTGGACCCAAAATGATGTTTGGGGTGTTTCAAAGCATTTCGCTAACAATCGACACGTACAAGATGCAAAACTTTTGTTTCGAGCCTGAATTCACTATTTCGGGGTACCGAAGTTGTAAAGCATCCATTCTACTCCAATGGACCCATAATGATGTTTGTGAGTGTTTCAAAGCATTTCGCTAATCTATGGCTCATAAAAAGATGCAAAACTTGTGTTTCGGGCCTGAATGCAATATTTTGGGGCACCGAAGTTGTAACGCATCCATTCTACTCCATTGGACCCAAATAATGTTTGGGTGTGTTCAGAGCATTTTGCTAACCTTCGTCACGTATATAAGATGCAAAACCTGTGTTTCGGGCCAGAATGCATTACTTCGGGGTACCGAAGTTGTAAAGCATCCAACTACTCCATTGGACCCATAATGATGTTTGTGAGTGTTTTAGAACATTTTGCTAACCTTCGACACATAAAAAGATGCAAAACTTGTGTGTTTCGGGCCTGAATGCACTATTTCGGGGTACCAAGTTGTAAAGCATCCATTCTACTCCATTGGGCCCAAAATGATGTTTGGGAGTGTTTCAAAGCATTTCGCTAACCTTCGGCTCGTAAAAAGATGCAAAACTTGTGTTTCGGGCCTGAATGCAATATTTCGGGGTACCAAAGTTGTAAAGCATCCATTCTACTCCATAGGACCCAAAATGATGTTTGGGAGTGTTTCAGAGCATTTCGCTAATCTTCGGCACGTAAAAAGATGCAAAACTTGTGTTTCGTGCCTGAATGCAATATTTTGGGTACCGAAGTTGTAAAGCATCCATTCTACTCCATTGGACCCATAATGATGTTTGGGAGTGTTTCGAGCATTTCGCTAACCTTCGGCACGTAAAAAGATGCAAAACTTGTGTTTCGGGCCTGAATGCACTATTTCGGGGTACCGAAGTTGTAAACCATCCAATCTACTCCATTGGACCCATAATGATGTTTGTGAGTGTATAAAAGCATTTCGCTAACCTATGGCTCGTAAAAAAATGCAAAACTTGTGTTTCGGGCCTGAATGCACTATTTCGGAGTTCCGAAGTTGTAATGCATCCATTCTACTCCAATGGACCCAAAATGATGTTTGGGAGTGTTTCAGAACATTTCGCTAACCTTCGGCACGTAAAAGATGCAAAACTTGTGTTTCGGGCCTGAATGCACTATTTTCGGGTACCGAAGTTGTAAAGCATCCAATCTACTCCATTGGACCCAAAATGATGTTTGGGACTGTTTCAGAGCGTTTTGCTAACCTTCGACACGTAAAAAGATGCAAAACTTCTGTTTCGGGCGTGAATGCACTATTTCGAGGTACTGAAGTTGTAAAGCATCCATTCTACTCCTTTGGACCCATAATTATGTTTGAGAGTGTTTCAAAGCATTTTGCTAACCTATGGCTCGTAAAAAGATGCAAAACTTGTGTTTCGGGCCTGGATGCAATATTTTGGGGTACCGAAGTTGTAATACATCCATTCTACTCCATTGGACCCAAATGATGTTTGGCTGTGTTTCAGAGCATTTCGCTAACCTTTGTCGCCGTAAAAAGATGCACAACTTGTGTTTCGGGCCCGAATGCACTATTTCGGGTACCGAAGTTGTAAAGCATCCAATCTACTCCATTGGACCCAAAATGATGTTTGGGTTTTACCGTGTTTAGAGCATTTTGCTAACCTTCGACACATAAAAAGATGCAAAACTTGTGTTTCGGGCCCGGATGCACTACTTCGGGGTACCAAGTTGTAAAGCATCCATTCTACTCCACTAGGCCCAAAATGATGTTTGGGGGTGTTTCGGAGCATTTCGCTAACCTTCGGCTTGTAAAAAGATGCAAAACTTGTGTTTCGGTCCTGAATGCACTATTTCGGGGTACCGAAGTTGTAAAGCATCCAATCTACTCCATTGGACCCAAAATGATGTTTGGTACTGTTTCAGAGCATTTTGCTAACCTTCGACACATAAAAAGATGCAAAACTTGTGTTTCAGGCCCGAATGCACTACTTCGGGGTACCAAGTTGTAACGCATCCATTCTACTCCATTGGACCCAAAATGATGTTTGGGAGTGTTTTAGAGCATTTCGCTAACCTTCGGCTCGTAAAAAGATGCAAAACTTGTGTTTCGGGTCTGAATGCAATATTTTGGGGTACCGAAGTTGTAACGCATCCATTCTACTCCATTGGACCCAAAATGATGTTTGGCAGTGTTTCAGAGCATTTCGCTAACATTCGACACGTACAAGATGCAACACTTTTGTTTCGAGCCTGAATGCACTATTTCGGGGTACCGAAGTTGTAAAGCATCCATTTTACTCCATTGGACCTATAATGATCTTTGTGAGTGTTTCAAACCATTTCGCTAACCTATGGCTCATAAAAAGATGCAAAACTTGTGTTTCGGGCCTGAATGCAATATTTTGGGGCACCGAAGTTGTAACGCATCCATTCTACTCCATTGGACCCAAAATGATGATTGGGAGTGTTTCAGAGCATTTTGCTAACCTTCGTCATGTAAAAAGATGCAAAACCCGTGTTTCGGGCTCGAATGCACTATTTCGGGGTACCGAAGTTGTAAAGCATCCAACTACTCCATTGGACCCATAATGATGTTTGTGAGTGTTTCAGAGCATTTTGCTAACCTTCGACACATAAAAAGATGCAAAACTTGTGTTTCGGGCCTGAATGCACTATTTCGGGGTACCAAGTTGTAAAGCATCCATTCTACTCCATTGGGCCCAAAATGATGTTTGGGAGTGTTTCAGAGCATTTTGCTAACCTTCGTCACGTAAAAAGATGCAAAACCTGTGTTTCGGGCCTGAATGCACTACTACGGGGTACCGAAGTTGTAAAGCATCCAATCTACTCCATTGGACCCAAAATGTTGTTTGGGACTGTTTCATAGCATTTTCCTAACCTTCGACACGTAAAAAGATGCAAAACTTGTGTTTCGGGCCTGAATGCAATATTTCGGGGTACCAAAGTTCTAAAGCATCCATTCTACTCCATAGGACCCAAAATGATGTTTGGGAGTGTTTCAGAGCATTTCGCTAATCTTCGGCACGTAAAAAGATGCAAAACTTGTGTTTCGGGCCTGAATGCAATATTTTGGGTACCGAAGTTGTAAAGCATCCATTCTACTCCATTGGACCCATAATGATGTTTGGGAGTGTTTCAGAGCATTTCGCTAACCTTCGGCACGTAAAAAGATGCAAAACTTGTGTTTCGGGCCTGAATGCACTATTTCGGGGTACCGAAGTTGTAAAGCATCCAATCTACTCCATTGGGTCCAAAATGATGTTTGGGAGTGTTTCAGAGCATTTCGCTAACCTTCGGCTCGTAAAAAGATGCAAAACTTGTGTTTCGGGTCTGAATGCAATATTTCACGGTACCGAAGTTGTAACACATCCGTTCTACTCCATTGGACCCAAAATGATGTTTGGCAGTGTTCCAGAGCATTTCGCTAGCATTCGACATGTACAAGATGCAACACTTTTGTTTCGAGCCTGAATGGACTATTTCGGTGTACCGAAGTTGTAAAGCATCCATTCTACTGCAATGAACCCATAAAGATGTTGGTGAGTGTTTCAAAGCATTTCGCTAACCTATGGCTCGCAAAAAGATGCAAAACTTGTGTTTCGGGCCTGAATGAACTATTTCGGGGTACCGAAGTTGTAATGCATCCATTCTACTCCATTGGACCCAAATGATGTTTGGATGTGTTTCAGAGCATTTTGCTAACCTTTGTCACGTAAAAAGATGCAAAACCTGTGTTTCGGGCCAGGATGCACTACTTCGGGGTACCGAAGTTGTGAAGCATCCATTCTACTCCATTGGACCCAAATGATGTTTGGGAGTGTTTCCGAGCATTTCGCTAACCTTCGGCACGTAAAAAGATGCAAAATTTGTGTTTCGGGCCTGAATGCACAAAGTTGTAAAGCATCCATTCTACTCCATTGGACTCAAAATGATGTTTGGGACTATTTCAGAGCATTTTGCTAACCTTCGACACATATCAAGATGCAAAACTTGTGTTTCGGGCCTGAATGCACTATTTCGGGGTACCGAAGTTGTAAAGCATCCATTCTACTCCATTGGGCCCAAAATGATGTTTGGGAGTGTTTCAGAGCATTTCGCTAACCTTCGTTTCGTAAAAAAATACAAAACTTGTGTTTCGGGCTTGAATGCAATATTTCGGGGTACCGAAGTTGTAACGCATCCATTCTACTCCATTGGACCCAAAATGATGTTTGGGAGTGTTTTAGAGCATTTCGCTAACATTCGACACGTACAAGATGCAAAACTTTTGTTTCGAGCCTGAATGCACTATTTCGGGGTGCCGAAGTTGTAAAGCATCCATTCTACTCGATTGGACCCATAATGATGTTTGTGAGTGTTTCAAAGCATTTCGCTAAGCTATGGCTCGTAAAAAGATACAAAACTTGTGTTTCAGGCCAAAATGCAATATTTTGGTGTACCGAAGTTGTAACGCATCTATTCTACTCCATTGGACACAAATGACGTTTGGGTGTGTTTCAGAGCATTTTGCTAACCTTCGTCACGTAAAAAGATGCAAAATCTGTGTTTCGGGCCTGAACGCACTACTTTGGGGTACCAAAGTTGTAAAGCATCCATTCTACTACATTGGACCCAAAATGATGTTTGGGAGTGTTTCAGAGCATTTCGCTAACCTTCGGCACGTAAAAAGATGGAAAACTTGTGTTTCGGGCCTGAATGCACTATTTCGGGGTACCGAAGTTGTAAAGCATCCAATCTACTCCATTGGACCCGAAATGATGTTTGGGACTGTTTCAGAGCATTTTGCTAACCTTCGACACATAAAAAGATACAAAACTTGTGTTTCAGGCCTGAATGCACTACTTCGGGGTACCAAGTTGTAAAGCATCCATTCTACTCCATTGGGCCCAAAATGATGTTTGGGAGTGTTTCAGAGCATTTCGCTAACCTTCGGCTCGTAAAAAGATGTGAAACTTGTGTTTCGGGCTTGAATGCAATATTTCGGGGTACCAAAGTTGTAACGCATACATTCTACTCCATTGGACCCAAAATGATGTTTGGCAGTGTTTCAAAGCATTTCGCTAACAATCGACACGTACAAGATGCAAAACTTTTGTTTCGAGCCTGAATGCACTATTTCGGGGTACCAAAGTTGTAAAGCATCCAACTACTCCATTGGACCCATAATGATGTTTGTGAGTGTTTTAGAACATTTTGCTAACCTTCGACACATAAAAAGATGCAAAACTTGTGTGTTTCGGGCCTGAATGCACTATTTCGGGGTACCAAGTTGTAAAGCATCCATTCTACTCCATTGGGCCCAAAATGATGTTTGGGAGTGTTTCAAAGCATTTCGCTAACCTTCGGCTCGTAAAAAGATGCAAAACTTGTGTTTCGGGCTTGAATGCAATATTTCGGGGTACCAAAGTTGTAACGCATACATTCTACTCCATTGGACCCAAAATGATGTTTGGCAGTGTTTCAAAGCATTTCGCTAACATTCGACACGTACAAAATGCAAAACTTTTGTTTCGAGCCTGAATGCACTTATACTGGGTACCGAAGTTGTAAAGTATCCATTCTACTCCATTGGACCCATAATGAAGTTTGTGAGTGTTTCAAAGCATTTCGCTAACCTATGGCTTATAAAAAGATGCAAAACTTGTGTTTCGGGTCTGAATGCAATATTTTGGGGCACCGAAGTTGTAACACATCCATTCTACTCCATTGGACCCAAATAATGTTTGGGTGTGTTTCAGAGCATTTTGCTAACCTTCGTCACGTATATAAGATGCAAAACCTGTGTTTCGGGCCAGAATGCATTACTTCGGGGTACCGAAGTTGCAAAGCATCCAATCTACTCCATTGGACCCATAATGATGTTTGTGAGTGTTTTAGAACATTTTGCTAACCTTCGACACATAAAAAGATGCAAAACTTGTGTGTTTCGGGCCTGAATGCACTATTTCGGGGTACCAAGTTGTAAAGCATCCATTCTACTCCATTGGGCCCAAAATGATGTTTGGGAGTGTTTCAAAGCATTTCGCTAACCTTCGGCTCGTAAAAAGATGCAAAACTTGTGTTTCGGGCCTGAATGCAATATTTCGGGGTACCAAAGTTATAAAGCATCCATTCTACTCCATAGGACCCAAAATTATGTTTGGGAGTGTTTCAGAGCATTTCGCTAATCTTCGGCACGTAAAAAGATGCAAAACTTGTGTTTCGGGCCTGAATGCAATATTTTGGGTACCGAAGTTGTAAAGCATCCATTCTACTCCATTGGACCCATAATGATGTTTGGGAGTGTTTCGAGCATTTCGCTAATCTTCGGCACGTAAAAAGATGCAAAACTTGTGTTTCGGGCCTGAATGCACTATTTCGGGGTACCGAAGTTGTAAAGCATCCAATCTACTCCATTGGACCCATAATGATGTTTGTGAGTGTTTCAAAGCATTTCGCTAACCTATGGCTCGTAAAAAAATGCAAAACTTGTGTTTCGGGCCTGAATGCACTATTTCGGAGTACCGAAGTTGTAATGCATCCATTCTACTCCAATGGACCCAAAATGATGTTTGGGAGTGTTTCAGAACATTTCGCTAACCTTCGGCACGTAAAAGATGCAAAACATGTGTTTCGGGCCTGAATGCACTATTTTCGGGTACCGAAGTTGTAAAGCATCCAATCGACTCCATTGGACCCAAAATGATGTTTGGGACTGTTTCAGAGCGTTTTGCTAACCTTCGACACGTAAAAAGATGCAAAACTTCTGTTTCGGGCGTGAATGCACTATTTCGAGGTACTGAAGTTGTAAAGCATCCATTCTACTCCTTTGGACCCATAATTATGTTTGAGAGTGTTTCAAAGCATTTTGCTAACCTATGGCTCGTAAAAAGATGCAAAACTTGTGTTTCGGGCCTGGATGCAATATTTTGGGGTACCGAAGTTGTAATGCATCCATTCTACTCCATTGGACCCAAATGATGTTTGGGTGTGTTTCAGAGCATTTCGCTAACCTTCGTCGCGTAAAAAGATTCAAAACTTGTGTTTCGGGTCTGAATGCACTATTTCGGGGTATCGAAGTTGTAAAGCATCCATTCTACTCCATTATCCAAAATGATGTTTGGGAGTGTTATAAAGCATTTCGCTAACCTTCGGCACGTAAAAAGATGCAAAGCTTTTGTTTCGGGCCTGAATGCACTATTTCGGGGTACCGAAGTTGTAAAGGATCCATTCTACTCCATTTACCCATAATGATGTTTGGGATTGTTTCAGAGCATTTCGCTAACCTTCGGCTCGTAAAAAGATGCAGAACTTGTGTTTCGGGCCTGAATGCAATATTTCGGGGTACAAAAGTTGTAAAGCATTCATTCTACTCCATTGGACCCAAAATGATGTTTGGGAGTGTTTCAGAGCATTACGCTAACCTTCGGCACGTAAAAATATGCAAAACTTGTGTTTCGGGCCTGAATGCATATGGAACTACTTGTTTGACTCCCTCCAAATGAAATGAGAGACTCGGCACTCCTTCATCCAGGATAGGCGCCATGGTCATGAGAATTTCCAAGGTGAATTGCTTGTGTGTGTTTACCGACACTCTGTTGGAGAATCGCACCCAACCTAGGTGTCCCAACATGTAGTAAATATCCGTAAATATCTTCATTCTTGGCACCATCTTGCGATCTTCCTTGAATTGACGATTCATACTCAATGATAGGTTGTGGTCAAGGATGTAAACACAAAAGATGATATTTGGTTTTAAAGGGTGGATATCCGGCGAGGTTTGTGAGATCTCCGATGTGGGGATACACAATGCACGGATAAAAAAGCTAGCAATAAGATAGATATGCAAAAACGGAATGACCAACTTCTTAGTCTCGTGCCAGAGAAATCATGGCCTGAAATAACTCACCAAACAATAAATCTTCTATACTAAGTTTTTGCACTCAAATATTTATATGGCTTTGGATATGTAGAGAAACACGCAAGTGGTAATTATGACAAGGTTAGCATTACTTTTAAGAACGAAAATAAATGATCTTTAATCCATCTAAAACTTGAGAGCACATAAAACACTATGGGTCTTTATTTTTATCATAACCTCCACCAAAGATTAAGCTAGCATTTAGATAATTTCAGATTTGCATTTTAAGAGAGCATTAGCTTAATCATGCATAAAACAAGTACAAAGATAAACAAAGCAGCAATTATAATCATATATCATCATGGCATAAACTTTGTAACTTTACCAATGGTAAAAACAAGGTGGTGACTTTATTCATGATGGAAATAAAAACTAACACACATGCTGAAAATTTTAAAATAAAAACTGAAAACACTACGCATACATACGCATACAAGCTAAAAATTAAAGAAAAAGGGAAAAGGAAAGATAGCTAAAGCTCCTCCTCTCTCTAATCTTCCGCCGGTGGTTGATATTGATAGTCTTGGTTGTTGTACCCTTGCTCATAATAGGATTGAGCAGCCCCTCCTATGAATTGTTCTGGTGGTGCTATGTGAAGGCGTCCAAGCTCTTAAGCGATGTTGCATTTCCTTCACCTACCTGGGCTGCATTGGTTTGGATGGCTGCGATATTTTGCATGTTTCTTACTGCGTATCCTCCAATGATGGCCACACTTTGTTGTGGTTGAGAAAAATGTGCATAAGGCTCCGCAAAGGCTACGTTGGGCACCACAAAATTTGGTAGGGGCATGGCTGCACCACTCCCCCATGCTTGCATTGACGCACCACCATAGTAACTCGACGGCGTCCGAATTCCTCCAAATGGTGGCACATAATTTTGTTGTGCACCTCCTTCTTGTGTCGCGGAAGAACTTTCTTCTATAATCATTCCTCCTCTATTTTTCTTCACCGGCACGAGAAGTCCTTCCTCTAACCAATCTTCCTTCCCTTGAATAAAAGTCTTAATCTTGCATCCGGAAGGGGAAAATTTACTTTGGCCACTTTGAAGCCTCCTCTCTCATCTCCACTTATATACTTGCCTTGCTTCATATATTCAAATCCAAGGGAAGTCCCGAGTAAGAGATGCTCTGGGTTCTTTGTAATACCCTGTCTCAAAGAGATAGCCAACATGGAGAGGTAACACCCCGAACCAATATCTCCTGAACCCGATGTTGCTTCACAACACCACCGATTAATCATAAGGTGAGTGGGGTCGATTGGCTGCCTGGCAATCAAAGCCAAGTAAAGCCAATTCAACTTTGTGTCAGTTACCTTTGTCTCTCTCATTCTCCCCAAAATCTTTTTGCACATCCATGAGTGAAACACTTGGATAATGGGGTTCCGGATAGTATTTTTTTATTGATAGGCTCCTCCTGCGATCATATTCCAAAAACCGTCCAACAAATCGTCACGCCTCCGCTTCTCTTCTTCCCCTTCCGCCACCGCCATCTCTGCCCCTTGCGCCACCACCACCTCTGCCCCTTGTGCCGCCGCAGTCGCCGGCGATTGGAAGATGACGAAGCCGGTGAAGAACTGGGAGCAGTCGGAGCGTGCGAGTAACCAGAAGCGGGACCCGAGGACCGGGAGGTTCACCCGCGCTCCTAGGGCGTTGTGGTGCGCTGAGCCTCCGCCGCCTCCGCCGGCGTCGTTCCTGACGTCCCACCAGGCTTCGAAAGGATCGCTCCCAATCTCAATCGCGTCGGGGGATCAGCATTCCCATCTGCAAAACCTAAGGTTGAATGTCTCGCCCTGTCATTGTTTAGAGGGTTTTTTAATTCAATCAGAAGATGTTCATCGTTTATAAGTTCAATTACTCACTGATTTTGCATTTTCGTAATTTGCTTGATTGTTGTACTAATCTATGCGCCAATGGATATATGCATGCCCTTAGAATCTTGTGGGGGTTTTTTAGTTAAGCTTGTGGGGTTTTTTCAGTTAAGCTTGTGGGGGGGTTCAGTCAATCCTAATTTCCTTGAATGTAGAACTAACTTATGTGCCACTGTAAAACTATGATTTATAATGGTCATGCAGTATGGTTTACAATGCACTGGATATATATATGCATGCCCTTAGAATAAATTGATTGCTCTTGGTCAGAAATTGTGTTATTTTCAGATATCCATATGCTCATGGACATATATATGCTATTTTCAGATATCCATATGCTCATGGACATATATATGCTATTTTCAGATATCTATATGCTCATGGACATATATATGCTATTTTCAGATATCCATATGCTTAAATTATGCTATTTTCAGATATCCATATGCTCAAATTATGCTATTTTCAGATATCCATATGCTCAAATTATGCTATTTTCAGATATCCATATTCTCAGAACTGGACTTTGTTGTTATGCTTTTATGAATTCAAACTGGCATATGTGTTGTTGAAACTGGTATTTTTAATTAGTACAAGTACTCAGTGACTATATATGGCATATCTTTAAATTGCTTAAGTTGAACTACTCAGTGACTATAAATGGCATATCTTTAAATCTTTTTAGTTGAACTACTCAGTGACTATATATGGCATATATTTTAATTTTGACTGGATTCTTTAAATCTTTTTTAGTTGGAGTACTCACTGTCTATATATGTGTTGTTTAATCTTCACACTGAAACTGGCATAACTGAATTGGCATTTATTCGTCAGCACTTGTGCAAATGAATTGTGATTCACTTAATTTTCAGGCCACCACACGCGGGGGGCTCTCCACCAAGGCCGCAGAGCGCGCTCTGAGAGTTAGTGAGTGCCACAGGAAGGTCTGCATGACAACCCGGTACCTAGTGAGCGCTTCTAGTAGCGCTGGCACTGCTGAGTCTACAACTGAAGAATCAAACGGGGAAACTTATGTGAACCCAGTGCAGCAGCTGAAAGGGAAGGAGAAGAAGGTGACTTTACTGTTGTTGACGGTTTTGAGATAATCTGATTTGAGATCAGTTAGGCCTTATCAGTGCTCATTTTCATAACATTTGGACTTCTGGGAGTTACAGAAGGAGCTGGGGACTTCACATGAGAATGTGATGCTGCTGGAGGTTCAGCTCAACAGGGAGAAGAACAGGTACACCAGACTCAAGGCTGCTCTCAAAGCTGCTGCTGACAAGGCAAAGAAGAAGACGAAGTGCATTCCAGAAGAGTGATGGTTAAATGTCAAAGCTACTCCTGACTCTAATCTTTTGAAAGTTTGGCTAATCTATATGGGCATGTGAAGAAACTAGTAGAACTGCATGCATGTCAAGAATGAACCTATATGGTTGCTTGCTTTTGCTTTTGTGAGTGATGGAAGACATTAACTTAGTTGTGTCGTAGCAGGTTGGAAGGCAAGAAGATTTTGTGCCTTGCTTGCTTTAGCTTGTAAATACATATGGTCAGTGCCATGCGCCTAGTTAGTAGTGCCTTATGTGGCAACAAGACAAGTAACTTTCATCTGTTGGCATGTACATGCCCTATAAATATGATATTAGCTTGTTAAAGTATTATTTGTGGTAGTCAATCTGGTATAGTTTTTTTAGATTTCGAGTTTTTAAATTTAGATAACAGTAATCACCAATCTATATTATTGTAACAAAGTTTTGATAAATCTAAACTGATGAGCAATCTATATACTTGTAACAAGTTTTTTTATCTCAAAGAAACTGTATTGCTCGCAAAAAATAGTATAAAGGACCTCAACTACTTATACTTCGAAAAAAACATATATTCAAACTAGAAATCTTCATCTTCGTCATCTGGAGACATGTCATCGTTGTTATCGTTGGCATCGTCACTACAGTATTGCAGCACTGTCTCATCCTCCTCCTCATCCTCGCTATCGACATCAATAATTGCAGCTTCCTTCTTGTCTTATTAATTCTTGCAAATTGTCTTCAATTATAGTGGCTTCCCCACCTTGAATATTTGGCAATAGCACGTCGTCGCCACCTTCTTGCACCACATGCTCAGTACCAGAATGGTAATCATCCTGATGCACATCATGGCTGCCCTCATCTTTTCTGCCACATCGTAAATGTTTCTATGTTCAAACTTCTGCACAACTCGCCAATCTTTACATAAAGATGTGTCTTGAATGTAAAATATCTTTTCCGCTTGAGAAGATAGGATGAAAGGATCTGTCTTGTACCATAATGACTGCACATTGATGGATTTGAAATGTCCATCATCTTGAAGGCCTTTCCCCCTACCTTCTTGGTTGTACCAATTGCATCGAAATATAACCACAGTTCGACAAACTTGAAGATTCGAGTTATACAACAACTCAATCACCTCTTGAAGGTCTCCATAAAAATCTATAATGTTGTTATTATGTTCACCTGGAGTCATGACACCACTATTTTGTGTCTGCGGGAACTTTTCGCGATCCGCTGTGCTATACCGAACACCATTAATCTTGCAAGCTGCAAGAAAACTTAACTTGTAGACATGGTCCACAAGACAGTGCCCACAATCCTTCGCTAACCGACCCTGGATTCTCCTTGCGTTGGTGCTCAATCTATTGCAACAAAAATAATCATTAGCAAAAATACATATCCATTTAATTTCTAAATAGGTGTAGTTACTAATGTGGTGCCTGAACCACTTGGCAAATCCTTGTTCAACCATTTTATCCACATTATTTTGTTGTGCACCTTGCTGCAACAGCTCGTCTCTGTACAACCTGCAAAGACAAGTTTATTTAATTTTTTAAAAAATTAAGTAACAAATCAGCAAGTCTTAAAAATCATACTTACTCCTTATATTCATTAGCTTCTTCACAATTATGTAGCACATACCAAACTAACTTATCCATTATATAATCTTCAATGTATTGGACCCTATTGCCTCCAACAAGAGTAACACCATGCTGAAAAATAGAGATGTCATCAGGCAATGGTACCTCTCCACCACTATCATCCTCCGAGTTGAATCTAGTGTCCATATCCTCCATGTT
Source organism: Cenchrus americanus (assembly GCA_947561735.1). Lineage (NCBI taxonomy): Eukaryota > Viridiplantae > Streptophyta > Magnoliopsida > Poales > Poaceae > Cenchrus > Cenchrus americanus. The sequence continues at coordinate 147,751,445 of OX387239.1, read as the reverse complement.
ACTAGAACAAAATGTCAAGGTGTCACTTGCCACATATGCCTCAGCAATTGATCCTTCTGGCTTGGCCCTGTTCCTTACAAAATTCTTCAAAGTGCCCAGGCGTCTTCTATTGGGTACATCCAGCCGTATTGAACAGGACCTCTTAGCAGTGCCTCGTCGGTAGATGGACACACAAGTGAACCATGACATCAAAGAAGGCGAGGGGGAAAGATTTTCTCAAGCTTGCATAAGATCAATGGAATCTGTTCTTTCGGTGCGTTTGACAAAGATCAATCCTTATATTTCTACTGCATAGCTCCCTAAAAAAGGTCCCGAGCTCAGCTATTGCTTCATACACATCCTTCGGCACCAATCCTCTTAGTCCAGCAGGAATGATTCCTTGAAGGAGTATGTGGCAAGAATGTGTCTTGAGCTTTCCAACGACCCTCGCACCATCTTCACTTATGTACCTTGCTAGGTTAGCAGCATATCCATCAGGAAACTTGATACCTTCGAGAAACTTGCAAAACTCGACCCTTTGCTGCTTCCCCAACGCATAAGGAGCGGGTGGAGCACTGACTGAGTTATTCCCTTTATCCTGTAAGTGCAAATGATGTCTGATGCCCATATCATACAAATCTAGCCTAGCATTATGTGTGTCCTTGGTCTTGCCAGGCACATTGAGTAATGTGCATAGAATGTTTTCACATACGTTTTTCTCTATGTGCATGACATCAAGATTATGTGGAAGCTTCAAATGTATCCAATAAGGCAACCTCCACAACACAGATTTGCGGCTATAAATCTTTGGACCCACATCATGCTTCCCTGGCCTTATCTAGCTCATCTAGGACCTCACCCAAAGTGAACTTCTGTGGTGCATCTCGGTTTTCGCGCTTGCCATCGAAAGCCAAGCTTCTCTGCCATGCATGTGACTTTGGAAGGTATCGATGATGTCCAATGTAACATATCTTATTCCTTATTGCCCGAGACAGAGGATCCTTGTCGCAGTAAATACATGCAAAATACCCTTTTGTTGTTCGCCTAGACAGCGTGCTCAAAGCAAGGTAGTCATGTATACACCATAGCACAGCAGCACGAAGGTCAAACTTCCTACCAGTACTTGCATCATAGGTACTTACACCCTTCCATAGCTCTAGTAGTTCTTCAATTAAGGGCTCAAGGAACACATCAAAATCCTTTCCTGGAGATTTTGGCCCTGGGATGAGTAAAGACATAAAGCAATTTGCAGGATTAACACATTCCCAGGGTGGGAGATTCAGTGGAGTCAGAAGCACTAGCCACATACTGTACTGGGTACTCATGTTGCCAAATGGATTGAACCCATCTGTAGCTAAGGCAAGCCTCAAGTTCCTTGGATCAGATGCAAAGGAGTTTTCTATACTGTCAAAGTACTTCCATGCTTCCCCATCAGCTGGATGGCTCATTACATTCTCCACTGGCGTCCTTACTTTCATGTGCCATCGAGTTTCCTCAGAAGTACGCTTTGAAGCATATATTCTCTTCAACCTTGGCAACAGTGGAAAATGCCTCAGTACCTTATGTGGAACCTGCTTGGTCCCAGTTTCATCTTTCCATCTAGACTCCTTGCATACTGGGCACACATTCAACTTCGCATACTTGGATGTTTTTGAATCCCGAAACAACACACAATTTGCACACATGCATGTTTTTGTATCCAAGGCCCAACTCTCGAAGGTATTTCTTCGCCTCATCATAAGAATTTGGCAACTCACTCTTAGGGTATCCTGATGAGATCAAGTTCATCATCGTTGAAAATCCTGCATTGCTGATTCGATAACGAGACTTGATATACAACATCCTCACCGTAAAAGAGAATTTGGAATGCCTAGATCTCGGGCTAAGTGCCTTCTTCGCATCCTCAAGCACTCTTGCAAACCTTGGTTCTTCTCCATCAGCCTCTGCTTGAGCATACAGATCTCCAATCATCTCTGGTACTCCAAGATCCTCATCAAGATGACCATCATTGTCCACATCCACTTGTATCCCATAGTCATGATCACCTTCCACATCCTGGTGCTCTGTATTCTGAACTTCAGCACTATCTGCAGGCTCGCCATGATGAATCCATCTGGTATATGTAGTTAACATTCCAAAGATGTGTATGTGCTTTTCAACATCATGTTGGGGTCGCACCCTTTGATTCAGACAATTGCGGCAATGACAACGTATCTCGATGTCTTGTGTGTATCTTGCTCTAACAAATTCCATAAACTCTTCAACTCCTTTCAAATATGCAGGTGTGAATTGTTTCCCAAATATCCAGCTTCTATCTATCTGTTTTGACAAAAAACAACAAATTATTTAAAAATACCCAAACAAAGATTAAATTGAATAGATACAAAAAAACGTGCAAATTTAAACAATTATTTGATAAACAAAACTTTGCATCTTAGTTTCGGAATCAAAAAATTCAATTTACAGTTGTATATATGACCCAAGCTTTCAAGCACATATGCATATTCAACAAAAATTTCAAATAAAAAAAATCCTAAAACCTTGCAATCGCCGCTGCCGTTCTGACCACGATGGAGACACCTCTCGTCGCGCCAGACGCCTCCTCTATCCTTGTCTCGAGCGCATGAGTTGTTGTACTACACCGACATCGCGTCGATGGGTGTACCAGGCACCTCATTCACACGCCTGACGCCTAAACCGCGAGAAACGCCGCCGCTCGTCCCTGAGTCGCGATGAACTTCACGTATCTGCGCTCACGACAGAAAAAAGATACTTAGGTCACATGTATCGTTGGCCCATTATGATCGATATCATGACAGACCCAAGATTCAATAATTGACTTACAAATAGACTAAATGCAAACTCACAACATGAAACAACATGTAGTGCAGTGGTATGGTTCCTACTTCAAAACCGGCTAGTCCCCCGTTCGAAGCTCCGCGGGAGCACTTTTTTTGCCAATTACAATTAAAAATACTCATGTGCAGAGAGTGGGTCGAAACAGCTGTGGACCCCACGTCGTCACACTGTCAAGTGCAGAAACCTAATTTGTGACGAATTTGATTCATCATTAGTTGTGCCAAACGATACTACTTAAATTATGACGATACCAAATCTAATTTGTGACCACTAGGTTTCGTCATTACCATACTGTGTACCAAAATTTAATCTATGACGATCTCCTTTTACTGTTCCGTGACGTTTTTTCATTTTTGTCATAATTCTTTAACCCAAATCTTCGTCACTCGCAACTTATGATGAAAATGGACATTTCGTCATGGAATACATACCATTCTGTGACCAAAGTAAGCAGCGTCACGAGCAGATCGTCACTGATGATCACTTTTCTAGTAGTGTGCCTTCCGGCACGTCAACTAGTTCCGGGGCTCCCTTTTGAAAACCAAGTAATTCCCTAATATATTCATTGGGGACCACTTGTTGAATTCCCTCCAAACAGAATGAGAGACTCGGCACTCCTTCATCAAGGATAGGTGCCATGGTCATGAGAATTTCCAAGGCGAATTCCTTGTGGGTGTTTGTCGACACTCTGTTGGAGAATTGCACCCAACCTAGGTGTCCCAACATGTAGTAAATATCCGTGCCAAAACCCAACATGTGGAGAGCTTGGTCGTCGAAGTCGACGTTCGCTACAAGCCTCTTCTCAAGGCGAGCGAGCTTCTTCTCCTCCTCTGTCATGATGATAAATCCATATTCAGAGTACCGCGTGTATGGAGCTGGAGCGGATGATCATGTCAAATGACGAGGTGGGATGGGCGGCTCCTCCGTACGTCCTTGAGGTTTGATGAACCTCATAGACGAGCTTCGTGTGGCCCTCATGCCACCGAGGAGAAGAGAATCGTTCCTCCTCGGTGGTGTCGTGTCCTCCTCCATAGTTCGGGGAGACTCGGAAACCGAATGCCTCCTCGATGAGGTTGTTGATGATGGCTTGGATGATAATCCCTTCTTCTTGGTAAAAAGACTTGTAGTTTTCTTCCACATGGTTGCTGCACTCTCCTCATTAATATAAATCTAGGGTTTTCAACTAGTAATAAGGCACACAAAATTTATTTCAGAGTATGGACTTTGAGTTGAATTAGGATGTGTTTTGTTGGACGAAACAAACTCGGGATGGATGGCTAAGTCTAAGGTGGTTTTGAACTACAAACTTGAGCACACGAACAAGGAACTGGATGAGCAACTTACCTGGCGAAGGAGAGCACCAGGGTGCTTAAATAGGGGGGAGGCCGGCCTGCTTGGGCTGACCGGCCTGGGGTCCTCCACGCTCCTCCCGGCTCTGGATTTCTTCCAGCATACTCATCTTCACTTTGATGCTTTGTGATCGCGTGCTCCATGGGTTGCACCGCCCAAACTCTCTCATCCACTCTGTTGCTTGGATTATTGGTCCTTCCACTTGATGTCTTTGCTTTGAGTCAACTCCATGCTCCTTTGCCTCACATGCCTCCATGATTTTCCTGCAAAATAAGGCCTTGGCTGCCCCCCATGCTTGTCCTTTGCATGTGGCTTTGATGAAAAATGTTGGAGGGGCTTCCCGTGATGCATCATGATGCATGCATGGTTAGGTTAACTAGATTGCCTCCCTCTAAGCATGTTTTTAAGCTAAGCACTCCTCTAATTTTGAAAATTAAAAATAAACTCATAGCTATTAATGAGTTCAAATATATATTTATAGGAGTTTTTAAGGCATTAAAAACAAATGTAAGTCGGAAATATATTCCGACTTCTTTTATGTTGGTCTCACCGGTATTGTTTGCCTTCATTAGTTGAGAGCAGCTGTACCCGGCTTGATCATGGGGGCATAGGTTTAGGTTCTAAGTTTGGTTAAATGACAGAGATTTTGAATGAAATAAAATTAAAAAGGGTTAGAAAAAAATTCTAATCTTAAAGAAACCAAGGATATAGATTCTTAAACCAACCAAAAATCAAGTTTCTAGGTTCACGCGAGTCCTACCGCGTGCTGAAATTTAAATAACATCTAGGTACAAGGTGTGGCTCTACTCATGTGTTTTTAGCAAGTAAAATAAGTCAACCATAACATCATGAAGAGTATGAAAGGTTGAGATAGGTTCGGAATTTTTTTTTGGTTTTGGTTTCTCGAAAAGAAGCAAATAACACATAGGATGGCTCATGTAAAGGGTTTATGATCCAAACAAAATATCAAACCAAGAATTATGTCTCTAATATTGTTCAACCACTCTAAGTAAATGTCTTGCGTAGCAAATTTCAAAACTAACTTACTTGAAAAGACTCGAAAAATTCTTGAATCGGGTTGTCCTCCCGGTAGCTTATTCTTGACTCGACGAAACGGGTTGCCTCCCGCCTTGCGCTTCGTTTATAGTCCATGGCTAGACTTCTTCACTTGATTAATTCGGATCAACGCTCTTTGCGGGCATTGCAATCTTGGGTACCCACTTACGCACCATCTTGGGCGCGGGCTTATTCTCCGGCTTAGTCATCTTTTTGGTCTTCACAGGCGGCTTTTATTCCTTTATCTTGACGGATGCAACAACCTCTTGGATTTCCTTCGCTTCCTTCTTCTTTGGTTCCTCTTTCTTCCTTGGCTCCTCCTTAACGACGCGATGATGAGGCAGAATATATTTAACTTTGATCATGTTGCATACCTCGAGGCATGGTCGGAACTTGAAAGAACTCTCGCCTTTAATGTCAAACTTGATCTCCCCCTTGCCGACGTCGATGGTTGCTCCTACGGTCTTGAGGAAAGGCCTCCCAAGGATGAGTGGTGGCTTCTCCCTCTCTCCCATCTCAAGTACCACAAAGTCGACAGGGATGAAGTGGTGTCCGACCTTAATGGGCACATCCTCGGCGATGCCCAAGGGGTAGCGAATGGAGTTGTCACCCAACTCCAAGCACATGCCCGTAGGCTCCAATGGTAGGCGTAGCTTCTTGAACACATCTCTTGGCATGATGCTCACACTTGCTCCAAGGTCGCATAATGCCTTATCAAACTTGAATGAACCAACTGAACATGGAATCATTGGGCATCCGGGGGTCTCCTTTCTTCTATAGTCCATTTGCAATAGCGGCGCTACATTGCTCGGACATCTTGACATAATCTACCCTGAGTGTTGATATCTCATACTTGTTTGCAAGAATATCTTTGAAGTAGCGAGAATATGTAGAAACTTGAAGGGCATCCAATAGCGGCAGGTTGATGCTTAACCTACGCACAACCTCCACAAACTTCTCAAAATGATTATCAAGTTTACCTCGGAAGTAGCGTGGCTTAAGTTGTGGTATCTTCGTGTCTTCTCCCAGCATCTCAAACTCGAGCTCTTTGGTGACGATCTCAGTAACCTCATCCTTAGCAAATTCCATCGCCTCGGCGGATGGTTTAGGCTTCCTTACTCCCGTGGAACGTTCCGGATCTTCGGTCTCCTTCCCCGAACGAGTTTGAATTGCCTTCGCTGTTTCGGGACCTTGAGGTTGTCCTGGAAGCTTCCCTTCATCCGCGGATAGGTGCCCAACAAGTTGTCTCACTTGCATCTCGAGCATCTTCATCATGTTGAGCACTTGATGGTTGGAGCTTCTGTCGGTGTTTTAGACCGGCAACCTACTACGGGGAGTACCCGAAGTAGATGATTGTGACTCGCCGAGATCGGTAACTCGAAGGAAGAGACACGTGGCACACAATTTAGACAGGTTCGGGCCGCGAGGTGCGTAATACACTACGTCCTGTGTGCTGCGTAGCTCTGGATTGATAGGGCACGATTACAAGATGGTGCAATAGTGCGTCGTGAGTTGTAGGGGATTGGATGAGGTGAGGTGATCCTGAGATCGGTCCCTGCCTCGCCTTATATAGTTCGGGAGGCAGGGTTACAAGTCGGAGTAGGGAAAGAGTACTAGTCGAGTACGTCTAGGAGTCCTCTATATAGTGCGGAACATGTACAGCTCCCTAACCGAGTACTACTCCTGTGTAGTCCTTGTGCTCCACGCCTTCAGGTGCCGTGTAGCGCAAGCCGGTAGTCCCGGGGGCCCACCGAGTAGTCGGTCCCGGTACCCACCGAGGTAGTGGGCCCAGGGAGGTCCATACGACAAGCCCCCGAGTACTTTGTAGTCGAGAAGGATAGCTTCAAGTAGTCTTGACGGCCTTAACGAGTAGTCCTCAAGCGTCCCCGAGTGCTACAAGTCAAAAGTCCTCAAGAGTAGTCGAAGCATCCCGAGGGCCGGAATGTACTCCGGACGATGTTTGAGCAATCTTGAAGTCTTCTCGAGTAGTTCCAAGCGTCCTCGAAAACTGCCTTCGAAGATCTTCCAAAACTGCCTGTCTTGTCTTGAAGCCGAAGCCGGTATGGAGGTGCAGTTTGCAAAACCGCGCTTCACATGGAGTAGCCCCCGAGCCACAAGCCGCGGGCTTTAGCTGAGGGTTCATCTGAAATCTTGGCAAGAAAATCCCGAAAAATCCGGAGAGAAAAAACCGAAGGACACGTGGCACGGAGCCCCCGAGCCTTGAGTCGAGTACTTCCTCTCGAATTGAAGGGTCTTCTTGAAGAAATGTGTCCTGAGATGCTCTTGAGACTAGCCGCTTCCCAGGTAGTCGAGTAGAAGTAGCCGAGCCCCCGAGGTGAAGCGCGTCTAGTAGAATATGAAGAGTCACGCGCAGCCGCTGACTCAGCCGCACGCAGACTGAACAAGCCGCCCGTTGCGGAGCCGATTTGGCTTATAAATAGAAGCCAAAACCCTTAGGGTTTTCCACCCATTCGAGCCGCAATCATTCCATTTGAATCTTGAAGCGAATCCACTCCCAGCGCCTGCTGTCGTCGTAGTAGATCCAAGCGCGCCGCCACCCGAAGCCTTTAGGGTAGCCCCAAGCGGATGCGAGTGAAGACGCCTTGCACTTGGAGGATGAAGCCGTTGCCGTCCAAGACGTCCAAGGCCGCCGGGAAGAAGAGGGGCCGTGAAGAGGCCGCCGCGGCTGCCACCGGAGCGGCGCCGCCCATGTCGCCACCGCGCGCTGATCCAAGCCGCGAGTGGAAAAAATCGAAGGTGAAGACGGAGGACCTGCTGACCCTGCTGAACAGTGGGTTCATCAGGAAGAAGGACCGACTACGGCCTGCTGACCCTACAGAAGAAGCCCCCGAGCCTGTGGCGGAGGTTGTCGAGAAGACCACCGGGGGAGAGGCGGCCACCACGTCGCCAGAGATTGCTCTGGAGGTGGCGATCCGCTCCCCTGAGATTCAAGACGCGGAGCCCATCCGCTCTGCGCCGATGACGGAGGCCGCCTCGGGTAGCCGCGGCGGGATAGAGCTCCTTGCGGACGATCTCGTCGAGCCGGCGACGTTAGCCAAGCACTTGGAGGCGATTCGTCAAGCCGAGCAGTGGATGAAGGTACGTAGCCGTAGCCTTGGAGTAGTCAATCCTTTTCGTCGAGTACTCTTCGTGACTTGAGTCGTCTTGTGCAGGACGTTGCGGAGCGGTCCCGCGAGAAGTCGAACCTGTTGCAGGGGTATGGCGACACCGTGCTCCGAGCGAAAGCGCTGGAGGAGCAGCTCTTGAAGTCGCGGAAACATGCGGCCGCCATGCAGTCGAAGCTCGACGCCGCCTTCGCCAAGTACCACAACGACGTCATGGAGCTGCAGGCGAAGGGCGACGACTTGGTGCGGAAGAACAAAGGCCTCCGCAACAAGAACAAAGGTATGTCCTTTGACTTGCCGAGTACTTGTTGGAAGTCGAGAAGCGTCTGACCCGCCGTTGCCTTGCTGTGTTGCAGAGCTTGAGGGCCAGGTGGAGCAGCTCAAGGCCTCGGAGGTGAGCATGAAGAACCTCTTCTACCGGGAGCAAGAAGCCCGCCAGGTACTCGAGCTCGACTACAAGGAACTCGCCTTCGAGTGCGAGAAGCACATGGAGCTGCGGATTGCTTCTGACAGGGATCTCGTCAACTGCTACAAATCTTTGCAGAAACTGAACGAGGACTGCGAGGCGTTGCGAGCCCAGTTGAAGGAGTTGGAGGAAGCCGCCCTCCCGATCGCGAGGCTCCTGGTGCCGCACCCGGGCGGCCCCCAGATCGCCCCTCTGGTGGATCGACTTCGTGAAGCTCCAAGCCGGTTGGCCGCCTACGTCAAGCATATGGCCAAGTCGATCCCAAGACAAGTCTTGGCCTTCATGAAGTCGTACTTCCTGAAGGCCCCAGTGGAGGTGGTCGCCGGCGGGGTAGCCGCCAACTGTATGCAGAGCTGCTGGAGCAGATGGCTCCCATCGTGGAGCAGGTAGCCGAGAAGCTGAACCTCCAGTAGCCCTGTGATAGGTAGCTAGTAGCCATAGTTGTACAGGAAAACACTTGTAATGAATTGTATCAAGTATCAATGAAAGAAATTTTTCCAGCAATGAGTACTCGTAACCGCGATCTCAGAGTGCGGAGCGCCCATCGTAGAGTAAGTGCGAGTAGTGGTACTCGACTTCAATAGTCCCGTTGTAGGGAGTAGGCAGTAAATAAGCTGATGAGCGATCAATCTTTATTACTGAAGAAGTACACCTGGGAGGCCAGGGCCGTAGTTACAAAGTAGTCGCCTGGACCCGGAGGCCGCTTACAGCTAAGTAGAGCTGGAGCGGGTGGCCGCTTGCAGCAGGTGATCCGTAGGTAGCCGTGTAGGCTGGATCGTAGATCCGTAAGTAGCCGCGCGGGGCTGGATCTTGGGGGTGGTCTCTTGGTAGACCGCTGCTAGAGTCCTTGACGCTCGTCGCAGCCCAGGGTCCGTAGGTAGCCGCGCGGGCTGGATCCTGGAGAGGAGAAGTCCGGAGACTGGGGCCGTGACCCGGAGGGTCGCTCGCGGCCAGGGGGCGTTGATGTAGTCGATTGGACTTGGACCCCGGAGTAGTCGTGTAGACTAGGCGTAGAATCGACAGAGTTGGTCGACGTTCCACGAGTTGTTGACGTCTTCGCCTTCAAGTGTTTGGAGGCGGTAGGAGCCCGGCCCGGTCACCTTGCCCACGGTGAAGGGGCCTTCCCAGGGGGAGCTGAGCTTGTGAAGTCCTTCCGTGTTCTGGATACGGCAGAGGACAAGATCTCCAACGTTGAAGGAGCGTTCCTTGACGTTGCGATCATGGTAGCGTCGGATACCCTCCAGGTACCTTGCTGATTGGACGAGGGCGGCGCGGCCGAGCTTCTTCGAGGCCGTCGATGTCAACTCATCCGTCGTCTTCCGAGACGCCTTCGTCGTAGTGCTCCACCGCCGGCGAGTTCCATATGACGTCGGCAGGGAGGATGGCTTCAGAGCCGTAGACCAAGAAGTAGGGGGATTGCCCCGTTGGCTTGGATGGTTGAGTCCGCAGCCCCCAGAGTGCATTGGGTAGTTCCTTGATCCACTTGCCCCCTTTGGAGTTAGCGGCATCGTGTAGCCGCTTCTTGAGGGCGTCGAGTACCATCCCATTGGCGCGCTCGACTTGTCCGTTGGCCCGTGGATGGGCGACTGAGACGTATCGAACGTCAATCCCGCTGTTCTCGCAATACTCCCAGAACTGGTGGTTGTTGAAGTTGGACCCTGTGTCCGTGATGATGCGGTTGGGTAGCCGTAGCGGTGTACGAGTTCATCCAGGAAGTCGAGTACTCTGTCAGCCTTGGGGCATGTGACTGGCTTGACCTCGATCCACTTGGTGAACTTGTCGATAGCCACCAGTACCCTGTTGAATCCTCCTGGCGTAGTTGGCAGTGGCCCAATCATGTCGAGCCCCCAGCAGGCAAAGGGCCAGGTTGGCGGTATGGTGACTAGTTTGTAGGCTGGGACGTGTTGTTGCTTGGCGAAGTACTGACACCCTTGGCACCTTCGGACGAGTTCTTCGGCATCGCCCAAGGCTGTGGGCCAGTAGAAAGCTCGCTGGAAGGCTTTGCTGACCAGCGTGCGTGAAGACGCGTGGTTGCCGCAGACGCCCTTATGGATCTCCTCCAAGATGTCCTTGCCTTCTTCACGGGGGACGCACTTCATGAGTACTCCAGAGGATGCGCCCCGCTTATAAAGCTTGTCTCCGACAAGGACGTAAGACTTGGCGTGGAGGACGAGTTGTTCAGCCGCGTTCTTGTCGGAGGGGACCTTCTGCTCGCTGAGGTAGTCGATGAAGGGTTGCCTCCAGTCCACGTCGATCATCATGACCTCCTGCCCACTCGGTGCCGGGGCGGTGGTCGGTGGCGCCGCCTCCGGATGGATGGCGCGTGAAGCTCATGGACGAAGACGCCCGCCGGTACTTGAGCGCGGGTGGATCCAAGCTTCGAGAGGACGTCCGCTGCAACGTTGTTGTCGCGGACGATGTGATGGAACTCGAGACCATAGAATTTGTTCTCGAGCTTGCGGACTTCTAGGCAGTAGGCGTCCTTGTTCTCCTTGTTGCGGTCCCAGGACTTGTTGACTTGGTTGATGACCACTGCGGAGTCGCCGTAGACTAGTAGCCGCTTGATGCCCAGTGAAGCCGCGAGGCGAAGCCCGTGTAGGAGAGCTTCGTACTCGGCTTCGTTGTTTGAGACCTTCCAGAAGATCTGCAGGACGTACTTGAGTTGTTCGCCCGTTGGAGAAATCAGGAGTACCCCTGCGCCTGCGCCCTCGAGGTTGAGTGAGCCATCAAAGTACATCACCCAATGCTCTGGTCGCACGGTGGGAGTAGGCAGCTGGTTCTCCCGCCACTCTGCCATGAAGTCGACTAGTGCTTGCGACTTGATGGCTGTGCGTGGCTTGAAGTCGATAGTGAGGGCGCCGAGCTCGACAGCCCACTTGGAGATCCTCCCGGTGGCGTCTTGGTTCCTCAAGATGTCGCCGAGCGGGTAGTCGGTGACGACGGAGACCGAGTACTCCTGGAAGTAGTGTCGTAGCTTCCGCGAGGTGATGAGTAGAGCGTACAGGAGTTTCTGCACGGGCTGGTAGCGAGCCTTGGACTCTAATAGAACCTCGCTGACGAAGTAGACTGGGCGCTGGACCGGGTAGGTGTGGCCGTCTTCCTGCCGCTCGACAACGATGGCAGTACTGACCACATGAGTAGTCGCAGCTAGGTAGAGCAGTAGCTGCTCGCCCTTGTGAGGAGCCGTGAGGATTTGCGGTTTTGACAGGAAGTCCTTGAGCTGGGCAAGGGCTTGATCCGCCTCTGGAGTCCACACGAACTTCTCATGGTGCTTGAGTAGTTTGAAGAAGGGGAGACCCCGTTGTCCTAGCCTCGAGATGAATCTGTTCAACGCCGCCTTGCACCCCATCAGCTTCTGGACGTCCTTGATGCTCGTGGGAGCTTTCATGCTGGTGATGGCGGAGATCTTCTCGGGGGTTGGCTTCAATGCCGCGCCGGGCCGATGATGAAGCCGAGTAGTTTGCCCGAAGGGACGCCGAAAACGCACTTGTTCGGGTTGAGCTTCCGGCGGTACTCGCGTAGCGATGCGAAGGTCTCTTCAAGGTCGTCGATGAGGGTACCGGAGTCCCCGGTTTTGACAACCACGTCATCCACGTAAGCCTCGACGTTCTTGTTGAGTTGCCGCTTGAAGCGAGCCCGGATGGCCCGTTGATAAGTAGCGCCGGCGTTCTTCAACCCGAATGACATGGTCGTGTAGCGGACGCACCAAACGGGGTGATGAACGCGGTCTTCTCTGGTCTTCCTCCTTGATTGCGATCCGGTGGTACCGGAGTAGCGATCAAGGAAGCGAGCAGTCGCAGCCCGCCGTGGAGTCGATGACTTGATCAATCCGCGGCAACCCGAAGGGGTCCTTGGGGCGTGCTTGTTGAGGTCGGTGTAGTCGACGCACATCCTCCACTCGTTCGAGTTCTTCTTGCGGACGAGGACGGGGTTCGCGAGCCACTCGAGATGGAAGACTTCTCGATGAAGCCTCGCTGCCGCGAGTAGCTTGGCGAGCTCCTTCTTGATGGCGTCCCGTCTGTCGTCGGCAAAACGTCGGAGGTGTTGTCGCTTGGGGTGGCCTTTGGGTCGACGTTAAGGCAGCTCAATCAGCTCCCTGGGCACTCCTGGCATGTACGCTGGCTTCCACGCGAAGATGTCGCGGTTAGCCCGAAGAAAGCTGATGAGCGCGTCTTCCTATTTGGGGTCGAGGCCGGCCCCGAAGGTGGTGGTCTTGCTGGGGTCGCCTGTTCCGAGGTCGACCGTCTTGACGAGTACCTCCTCAGGTGGCTGAGGCTTGTTGGCGCTGTCAGACTTTTCTGGAATGTCGAGTTCGCTTGTCGCAAGCTTCTTCGACGCGGCGTAGACCTCCATCATCGCGTTGGGTACTTGGTTTGTAGAAGCGATCGCCACGGCTTCTGTGTCGCAGTCGTGGGAGATCTTCAAGTCCCCTTGGAGGGAGAGTACACCGGCTGGGCTTGGCATCTTGAGTACCAAGTAGGTGTAGTGGGGCACCGCCATGAACTTGGCGATGGCCGGCCTGCCGAGGATGGCGTGGTAAGAGGTCTCGAAATCCGCGACCTCGAACTTGATGTACTCGGTGCGGTAGTTGTCCCGAGACGCCCCGAAGGTAACTGGCAATACCACTGAGCCCAGTGGGATAGCCGCGTTGCCTGGGACGATGCCGTAGAAGGGCGTGCTGCTCTTGGTGAGCATGGGGGTGACGTCGAGCTTCATTTTCTTCAAGGTTTTGGTGAAGAGGACGTTGAGCCCGCTTCCACCGTCGATGAGCACCTTGTTGAGCTTGGAGCCCGCCACCGTTGGCTTCGGGACGAGGGGGAACCGTCCGGTTCGGAGAAGCCGGTCCATTGATCCGCGCGGGAGAAGGTGATGGGTACCTCGACCACCCGAGAGGGGTCGAACCGCCGGCTCGATGGACATCACTTCACGACGGGTAGCCTTCGCTCCCGCCCGCTGGGGCGTCCGCCGAAGAGGACGTTGACGGTCTTCTCGGGTTCTTGGAAGTCGTTGTTGTCGCCGTCCTTCTTCTTGCCCTTTTGGTCGTGAGGGTGCGGTGGCTCCGGCGTGTCCTTGAGTGCATGCCTGAGTTGGTAGCACTGCTCGGTAGTGTGATTGCCGTTCGGATGCCACGGGCATTTCTCCTTTAGCAGGTCTTTGAACCCGCCCGAGTTCTTCTTCGAGTTCCCTTTCGCAGGGTGCTAGATAGCCGCGACGGTGTTGTCTGGCTTGCGCTTGCGGTTGGGACCCGAGTAGTAGTAGTTGTTGTTGTTGTTGTTGCGGCCGCCTTGATTTGCATTGCTGCCGCTGCCGCCGCCCTGGTTCTGCTTGGACTTGCCGCGGATGGCGTCGTACTTGGCGTTGGCCTTGTCCTCTTCATCCGCCCAGGACGTGATCATGTCCTTGAGGTGGGGGATGGACTCGGGGCGGCGACGACCGAAGTCCTCGAAGGTGCGGCGATGGTAGAGGCGCGTCCTGGAAGAGGTCGATGACCTCCTTGTCGGTGACGTCGACGACGGTAGCGCGCTTGTCGAAAAAGCGGCGCATGTACTTGCGGAGGGTCTCACCCTGTTCCTGCTTGATCATGGCCAGGTCCATGCGAGTACCCGAACGGCCCATGGCGCCCGCGAAGTTGCTCGTGAACTGCTCCTTCAGCTGGTCCCACTTGTCGATCGAGTGCTTGTCGAGCGACTCGAGCCATGTGAGTGGTGCTTGGTCCAGACAGAAGGGGAAGTAGAGGCATTTGGTGTCGCTGTTGCCGCCAGCGTTCTCGATGGAGAGGGCGTAGCATCGGAGCCACTGGATAGGATCCTGCTTCGCGTCGTACTTGGTGATCCCCAAAGGCTTGAACTTGTCGGGGAGGAGTAAGTTGCGAAGTCGAGGTGAGAAGGCGGGGAAGCCGTAGCCCTCAGTAGCAGTGGTCGACTTCTTCCGCCGCAGCTCCTCGATCTTCTGGCGGGCGTCGTACCCGCCGTGCGAGGCGCCGGAGGCGTGGTCGTTCGCGTGGCCTCGGCCGCCGCGGCCGCCGCCGCCTCCGGCCTCTCGTTGGCCCCATGGTTGGAGCTGCCGCCGTCGCCTGCCGCCGCCGTCGGGGTCGTTGCCGCCGCCCCCGGCCGGAGCGCGGTGGGGAACGACTTCTCGGTTGCCTTGGTCCCTCTCGTGAGGGTCCGCCGGCGTGGGAGCGGCGGCGGTTTGGCTCGACCGGGAGGTCGGCTCGAGTACGGTTGGGACCGGCGTTGGCGGCTGCGACTAGTAGCTTCGTTGTCGCGAGGTTTGGCCGGAGGAGGTTGGTTGACTCGTTGTCGACCCGCATGAAGTAGGCTTCTTCGGCGAGCTTGGCGATGACTTCTCCCGGCGCGTATGCCCGCGAGCACGGCGTGCGATCGTTGTGATCGACATGAGGCACTACTCGGGAGTGGTGTGAACTCGCTCTCGACCGCCTCGAGAGCTTCCGCAAGGTTGCGGACGGGGGAGGTTGTCCCCGAGCCGCCGACGTCGTTCGGCTGCGCTTCCTGTTACGTTCGCGTCGAGCGTCCCTGTTGGCGGCGGTCTCGTGCGGGGTGCCTCAGCAGACAGCTCGTCTGCGGAGATGTCCTCCAGGTACTTGTCCTCAGCCGTGCCTGAAGGTCCTGGGGTTTCGCCAGCAGCCATGAAGACTTGGCGATCGGGGGTACCCAAGCTGGATTCAGAGGGTGCCACCTCAGTTGGTGTATTCGAGTCCGCTCGGGTTAGTGGCGTTCCCTCCTGGAACGGTAGCGAGTCGATGTAGGCGACGTAGCGTGAGTCTCCCTTTGCCAGGTCAGCGGGCTTGCGGTCGGGCCAGTAGACGTATCTTCCGGCCGGCGTTGATTTTATAACCAGCCCCGAGGCTAGCCCTGACAAGGGAAGCTCAGTGGAGTCGTCTTCGGACTCGGGCTCCTCAGGGTCCGATCCGAAGTCGAACTCGTAGTCCGGGTTCGAGTAGAACTCGGAAAGAGGGCTGGAGTCCGAGACGCGCTCGGGGACGGCGTCGGAGTCCGAGTTGTACTCGGGTACGGGCTCCTTGCCGGCCCGGCGCGAAGTGGGAGCCCCCGTGCGGGCCCG
Source organism: Cenchrus americanus (assembly GCA_947561735.1). Classification (NCBI taxonomy): domain Eukaryota; kingdom Viridiplantae; phylum Streptophyta; class Magnoliopsida; order Poales; family Poaceae; genus Cenchrus; species Cenchrus americanus. The sequence goes on along the minus strand of OX387239.1, from coordinate 147,735,530 downwards.
GCTGGTGACGCGTGGGCCACGCACGGAGTGCTTGCGTGGTGAGGGGGCCATCTGCGATGGCTGAGCAGCCGGCTCGCATGCGATGGCCCATGGCGACGTCGGGTTCGAGTTGGAGACGGACTCGAGCTCGAAGTCGCCGTGGTGGTCGAAGAGCGAACCCTCGCCGAACTTGCCGGCGAGTTCGCCTGTGACAACTTCAGGAAGCGTCACGAGGCCTGTCCTCGGGTTGGGCTGCATGGTTAAGCGGCGCTGGAAGGAGCCCGCGCCATCGGCAGTGCAGACCCAGGCGCCGAAAACGAAGGTGTCGCCACGGTTGAAGGCGACGGTTGGCTTGAAGTGGACGGATGCCGTCGAGTTCGCCATGTGATCTCGAGCGAGGGCCCCTACCACGGCGCGCCACCGTCGGTGTTTTAGACAGAAGCAACCTACTACGGGGGAGTACCGGAGTAGATGATTGTGGCTCGCCGAGATCGGTAACTCGAAGGAAGAGACACGTGGCACACAATTTAGACAGGTTTGGGCCGCGAGGTGCGTAATACCCTACGTCCTGTATGCTGTGTAGCTCTGGATTGATAGGGCACGATTACAAGATGATGCAATAGTGCGCCGTGAGTTGTAGGGGATTGTATGAGGTGAGGTGATCCTGAGATCGGTCCCTGCCTCGCCTTATATAGTCCGGGAGGCAGGGTTACAAGTCGGAGTAGGGAAAGAGTACTAGTCGAGTACGTCTAGGAGTCCTCTATACAGTGCGGAACATGTACAGCTCCCTAACCGAGTACTACTCCTGTGTAGTCCTTGTGCTCCACGCCTTCAGGTGCCGTGTAGCGCAAGCCAGGTAGTCCCAGGGGCCCACCGAGTAGTCGGTCCTGGTACCCACCGAGGTAGTGGGCCCAGGGAGGTCCATACGACAGCTTCCGACCTCTATCACCTTGATATCGATGTTCTCCAACACCTTGTCTATGGATTTTAACTTGGTGACAGTGTCCTTGTTGATCTTAGCTTGCTCGTCCATGAAGTCCTTCAATTGTATACGAAGCGGAACCAAATTCGGAATGGATGAGCATGCATTAAATTAAGGTCTACGTTGCCCGTAGAGAAAGTTCGACAAATCCCCCTTCCTCATGTAGTCGAGCACTTTGGCTTCCTCCGAGCAATCCTTGTGGACATGGCCGTATGCTCCGCACTCTTCACACGTGGATCTTGCTTCGGCAGCCTTTAAGTCTTGAGCTTCTTTCTTCTCTATCTCCATCTTCTCCATCCTTCGCACAAGCAAATCAATCTTGCCTTCGAGTATGTCTTCCTTCTCCACTTGCAAGGCTCCTTTGACGTTCCCTGTGGGTTGAACCAGAAGCAAGCATCCGGATGACGCCCACGTGTCATTGTCTGCGACCTTCTTGAATAGAGTGAAAGCTTGGGTCGGTGTAAGCTCGATGATGTATCATCCCGCCGATGCATCGATGATTGTCCTTGACGCCATGGTAAGTCCTTTGTAGAACTTTTGAATGAGATCCTCCTTCGGGAACATGTGATGTGGAACCGCCTGAGTGTACTTATTGAAGCGCTCGAATGCCTCCGATATAGTCTCCATAGGATATTGAGCAAAAGTAGCAATCTTATTGTGCAAGCTTTGAGTTTTACCTGGTGAGTAGTATTCCTTCATGAAGGCCCTCATCAATGTGTCCCAATTTTGCACCGTCTCCGCCGGTTAAGAGAGAACCATTGCAAAGCCTTCCTGAGTAATGAGAACGGAAAGAGACTTGCCCTCATTTGATCTTGAGTCACCCCATCCATGTTGAATGTTTGACAAAGTTGAATGAACGCTTGAAGGTGAAGGTTCGGATCCTCTTTACCGGTGAAGGGTGAATGTTGCATCATGCGGATTGTTGAGGTATTGATCTCAAACGGCCTTCCGATCTCCGTGAGGTTGAAGATTGGTAGGTTGACGATGTCCGGGGTGCATAGCTCCCCGATCTTGCACTCCAACTGCGGTTGTTCTCCCATCGGTGGAAGTCGATTCTCTCTAGGGCTTTGAGGTGGTGATTCCTTTGGAGACTCCGACGATCTCTCGGCCTCCACTTTTGGATATGCAAATTCTAGCTTTTTAGCTTGTGCTTCATGTCTTCTGAGCCTGTAAAGTTTTTCTGGATCATCCACAAAATTATCGGGTTTGTTGGAGAGGTAGTCGTCCATCTCCTGTTAGGGTTAGCAATAAACAATATATATATATATATAACAAAAATAAATCTAAGAAAACTAGGGTTAGTCAAACTAGATTAGATTGATTTTGAGGATGATCAAAAGTTAGTAGATGCAAAAAGAAAAACCAAAAGAAAGCTGAAAGTTATTCACAAAAAGCAATAAAAGATCGAATCTTGATCACTTGTTCCCCGGCAACGGCGCCAAAAAAGGGGCTTGTTGACGGTTTATATTCGTATCAAACTTCAATTGGACTTGCAAACGGACAAGTCCTTCGTCGTAGTCAAGGGATCTTTCTTCCCTCAAGTGTGAACCCAAGGTATCGAATCTGTGGAACAAATGTGTGATGCAAGAATCAATCTAATAAAGCCGAGAACTTTGATCTTCAAAGGGGAATCTTATGCATCTAATCTAAAGATCATCATGAAAATGAATCTAATCTATGAAATCTGGAGGTAGCAAGAGGTAGAGAGGGATAGATAAACCAATCTAGAGAGATTGGATCAAGCTTTTGTTGAAGTTCCAAGCAAAGAATAAGTAACCGAGTTGAATCTCATAAAAAGCGTCTTTAAATCACGGTTTCCCGTCCGACTCCGAAAAGCCCGCCTTTTGGAGCCACCGTTCTGTCACAACTTACCCCTATTCGTGTGTGTTAGTATAGGGTGAGTCCAAAGGACAAGTTGAAATCTCTCGGAAGGTCAGGCATGCACCTCTAGCCACCACGGCTACAAGAACACCCTCTATGATCTATCTCGAGAATAGATCTTAAGATACGAAAAGCGATTGAAATCAAAATCGTAGGAGAAACACTCGATCGCTAGAAATCGTATTGCAACTTGATAATTCAACATAATACATGATACATGAATCAAGATCACCACCGGGATCCTACCTTGATCTTGCTTCTAACTCCTGGAACTCCAATGTGGTCTTCCTTGCAAGGTTCCCACGCCGGCTAGGGGAACCCTAGACAACTAGCTCGACCCTCTCCTCTACGAGATGGTGTCCCTCTCTTCTCTTCTCCTCGGCGGCGGATGGCAAAAAAATTGATGCGTGGCGCCTGGCCTCGGGGCTATAAATAGTCCGAATGACGGCTAGGTCAAAGGGGGCTGACTGGGCCTCGAAGTGGGCTGGGTCGGCCGACTTGGGCCTACTTCGGCCCAGCTCGCGGCCTCCTTCGGTGGTGTTGCTTCCCGAGCCTTCTAGAGTCTTCTCCCTTCTGCATGTGGGCCCTTGACGTCAGTTTCTCCACAGTTTAGATGAAGCTCCTTGTCCCGCAAGATTTTGCCTTTTCTGTCCGAGTCCTCGAAGTTTCTGTCTTCACGGGTTGGTCCTTGGCCTTCTTGGAGCCATGTTCAATTCATTGCTTGACTTGTACCGGACTTCGGGGTCTTGTCATGAGGTGCTTGATGAACTTTACCCAGAAGTCTTGCTTTCAACACAATTCCTGCATAAACATTAAACTCCAAAACCGACATGCACAAACGGACTTGTTATACCAAGGGGGTTAGTACCAATGGATAAGATATAAAATTCATGCCAACGCTGAAGGTAAACTCATGGCTAGGTTGACGGAAATTCACCATCAACACCACCATACACGCCGGACCCAGTCCCCGAGTACTCCGCACCTCGGCTGCCAAACAAGGTCAGTAGTCATGACAAAAGCCCCAAGTACTGATTAGCTTGACGTAGTTGTACTCACTCGTGTTGTATGTTGCAGGATGATGTTGCGAAGTATGTCTCCGACTCACCCTCCCCGCCGCGACTTATAGGAGATGCATAGGGGAAGGGAGAGGCCAAGAAGAAAGAACATTGCGAAGTTGGTGAAGGAGACAACGTCGTCGTCATTAAGTACAGTTCTAATGATGAGGACGAAGAGACGTTGCAGGAGCGGTTCCAGCTCCAGTCGAGATTTAGCCATGGTGGAATGCCAAATGTTCTCGTCATCATCGTGAAGCCAGCTAGCCTAGAGGCTAGCCTACTGATGCCGCCGAGGAAGCCGCGCAACGTGGCGCGGAAACGCACAGCGAAGAAATTGAAGATCTCCGAAACCACCAAACAAGAGGTGAGAACCATGACTAGTGTAGTTGAGTACCTCCCATAAGTACTCTATTACTGATAGTTGAACTTGTGTTGTCGCAAGATATCCCCCCTCGGACCCTGTTGAGCAGGGTGACGAGGACATCTGGGAAATAGGAGCGGTGGCTGAGAGGAGTTTCAGCCTGCCTGCCTCCACTGAAGAAGCCGTACCAGAAGCGCACAACAAGATATTGGCGCCGTAGAAACACGAGCATCGGTCAAAGGAAGACAGGACCCCTCCCCGGCTGCAGCAGTAGAGCAGCCAGAGGAGGCTCATATGAAGCCGGGACGACCAGCGAGGCTGGCATAGTCAACATCGCCAGCATTCTGGGCGGACCGACCGTGACTGTGGTGCGGTCAACCCTGTAAGTTTCCGCAATCCTCGAGTAGTTATGAAGTCATTAATCATGTGTTGCTAACTGGATACTTTGTGATGCAGGAAATCCACAGACTTGTTGTGGGATGGTAGGGAGACCGGTACACCAGCTGATGGGGAGGACCAGTCAGCGGAGGTGCACGAACCCACACCCCCACCACAAACTGAAGCCATAGTGGAGCCAACGCTTGAAGAAGCGACCTTAGTCAAAGGTAAGTGTCCTGTCATCAGTGGTAGTCATCATGCGTAGTAGTCGTAGTCGTTGAGTTTGACTTCATATACTCATCTTGGAAGGAGCACAAACAGAGGGAGCCACGATCCCTGAAGCCATGGCTATGCAGACGACTGCTGTGGAGACAAAGCCCACAGAACCAGATGCTGAGACAGCGACAAGAACAACCCCCGAGCTGAGGGCTACGGTAACCCCCGAGCTGAGTGCGGAGACACAGGTCGATCCGCTCCCCGGGGCAAGCAAAAACGTAGTCGTCCGTGAGCCCATCATAGAAGAAGCCGCACCGATCTATTCGGCACCCATGCCAAAGGCAACATCGCCAAGCCGTGGGGGTCTGGACCTGTTGGACGACAGCCTCATCGACCCGACCGCTGTTGCTCGGAGCATGAAGTCATGGCGCCATACTAAGCAATGGATCAAGGTACATTGCGAGTACCCTAAGTAGCCTTGTGTTGCGAAATACAAAGTACCCATTAATTGTTCTATCTTGAGAAGAAGCCCGATCTTCTGCAGGGGTACGGCGACACAGTACTCCGAGCCGAGGCCTTGGAGAAAGAGCTCAAGAAGTCGAAGAAGCATTCTGCTCTGCTCGAATCCAAGCTCGATGGCGCCTTCGCTCAGTATCACAATGAGGTACAAGAGATGCAGGCGAAGAGGGCGACTTGATCCGGAAGAACAAGTCACTACACCAGAAGAATAAATGTACATTTGCCGCCAAAGTCTTTGAGTACTTATTGCAATACCTTGGAGTAATCTCACACTCGTTGAGTTGTCTGCAGATCTTGAGGCAAGAGTGGACCAGCTGAAGGCGTCGGAGACGGATCTCAAGAATATCGTGTACTGTGAAATCGAAAAAAGAGAGGTACTTGAGTACGACTACGCCTAGTTGCGCCATGAATGCATCATGCACATGGAGGTTCGCAAAGCTTCAGATTATGACCTTGTGAATTGCTATAAATCTCTGTAGAAGCTCAACGAGGATTGTGAGAAGCTCCGAGGCCAGTTGAAGGAACTTGAGTAAGTCGTGCTGCCTATTGCGAGGCTGCTGGTGCCACATCCAGGTGGGCCCAAGATTGCGCCATTTGTAGACTGGTTGAAGGAAGCCCCCGAACGACTGGCAACATATGTCAAGCATCTGGCGAAGTCAATTCCGAACTAGGTCTTGGCGTATATGAAGTCATATTTCCCCAAGGCCCCTGTGGACGTGGTCACTGGCAGACTTGCAGCGAATTGTACTGATGATCAGAACAAGGTTCTCCTGGAGGAGATGGCGCCCATTGTTGAGCAAGTTGCGGAGAAGCTCAACCTTCAGTAGCAGTCCCTGTAGAAAATAGTTTAGGGTAATTCATGTAAGAAAAACAAAGTAGTCAGTAACTTGTTTGAATAATCGATGAAAGTTGTCCATGTATTGTGTATGAAATGAGTACTCGTGGCCGCCACTTGCAGTGAAGTACGCGGAGTACCCAACCATAGAGAAGTTGTGAGTAGTAGTACTCGGTTGAAGCTGCCTGTTTAGAAGGCTCAGTAAAGAAGTTGAGTAGAAACATTCTTTATTACTGATGAATGAGTACACCTGGATGGCTAGGGCCGCTTACAAGTGTAGTCGCCAGGACCTGTACGCTGCCTACGGCTAAGTGGTGCTAGGGCCCTTGAGCCGCTTACAGCTAGAGATCCGTTAGTAGTCGTATAGACAGGATCTAGAGTACATGGTCTTGCAGACCGCCGCTAGAGTCCTCAGCACTCTAATCAGCCCAAGATTCGTTAGTAGTCGTTGACGCTAGATCTTGGAGAAGAGTAGTCTGGAGACTAGTGCCAGGACCGAGAGGCCGCTTACAACGAAGAGTCCGTGAGTAGCCGTATAGACTTAGACCCGTTGAAGAGTAGTCGAGCGACTACGCGTAGAAGTGACACAGTTGGTCGACGTTCCACGAGTTGTTGATGTCATAGCCTTAAAGTGTTTGGAGGCGGTATGAGCCTAGTCCGGTCACCTTGGAGACAGAGAAGGGACCTTCACACGGCGAGCTGAGCTTGTGTAGTCCTTCTGTGTTCTGGATGCGACAGAGGACTAGGTCACCGATGTTGAAAGTGTTCCTTGACGTTGTGATCGTGATAGCGCCGAATACCCTATAGGTAACGTGCTGACAGGATGAGGGCGGCGCAGCAGGATTCTCCAAGGCTGTCGATGTCAACCCGTCTGCTGTCTTCTGAGATGCCTTCGTCGTATTGTTCTACTACCGGGGATTCCCACATTACGTCGGCTGGTAGAATAGCTTCGGAGCCGTAAACCAGGAAGAAGGGCGATTGCCCTGTTGGCTTGGTAGGTTGAGTACGAAGCCCTCAGAGTGCGTTGGGTAGTTCCTTGATCCACTTGCCTCTTTTGGTGTCGGCTGCATCATGCAATCCCTTCTTGAGGGTGTCGAGTACCATCCTGTTGGCGCGCTCCACTTGTCCGTTGGCGCGTGGGTGGGCAACTGAGATGTACCGGACGTCGATCCCGCTGTTCTCGTAGTACTCCTAGAATTGGTGGTTGTTGAAGTTGGAACCCAAGTCTGTGATGATGCAATGGGGCAGCCCGTAGCGATGTCCGAGTTCATCCAAGAAGTCGAGTACTCTGTCGGCCTTTGGGCAGGTGACTGGCTTTACTTCGATCCACTTGGTGAACTTATCGATGGCCACCAAGACTCAGTTGAATCCTCCTGGCGTAGTTGGCAGAGGCCCAATCATGTCGAGCCCCAGTGGGCAAAGGGCTAGGTTGGTGGTATGGTGACTAGCTTGTAGGCCGGGACGTATTGTTGCTTGGCGAAGAATTGGCATTCTTGGCACTTTCTGACGAGTTCTTCAGCATCGGCCAGAGTGTGGGCCAGTAGAAAGCTCGTCGGAAGGCTTTGCTCACCAACGTGCGAGAAGATGTGTGGTTGCCGTAGACGCCTTTGTGGATCTCCTCCAAGATGTCCTTGCCTTCATCCTGGGGTATGCACTTCATGAGTACTCCGGAAGTGGCACCTCACCTGTAGAGTTTGTCTCCAACTAGTACGTAGGTCTTGGCTCGGCGGACGAGTTGTTCAGCCATGTTCTTGTTAGAGGGGACCTTCTGCTCGCGGATGTAGTCGATGAAGGGTTGTCGCCAGTCAACATCGATCATCATGACCTCCTGACCGGGCTGCGGCGACGCTGGGTCAGTGGTCATGGGCACCAGCTCCGGGATGGATGGCGCATGAACCTCGTGGACGAAGACTCCGACAGGTACTTGTGCGCGAGTAGAACCAAGCTAAAGGACGTCTGCTGTAATGTTGTCGTGAACGACGTGGTGGAACTCGAGACCATAGAACTTGTTCTCGACCTTGCGAACTTCCAGGCAATAGGCGTCTGTGTTCTCCTTGTTGCGATCCCAAGACTTGTTGACTTTGTTGATGACCATTGCGGAGTCGTCGTAGACTAGTAGCCGCTTGATGCCCAATGAAATTGTGAGGCGGAGGCTGTGCAGTGGGGCCTCGTACTTGGCTTCGTTGTTTGAGACATTCCAGAAGATCTGCGGGACTTACTTGAGTTGTTCGCCCTTTGGAGAAATCAGGAGTACTCCTGCGCCTGCGCCCTCGAGCTTGAGTGAGCCGTCGAAGTACATCACCCAATGCTCTAGTCGCTCAGTTGGAGTTGGTAATTGATTCTCCCGCCACTCCGCCATGAAGTCGACTAGTGCTTGAGACTTGATAGCGGTATGTGGCTTGAAGTCGATGTTGAGGGTGCCAAGTTCGACCGCCCACTTGGAGATTCTTCCAGTAGCACCTTAGTTACGAAGTATGTCACCGAGCGGGTAGTCGGTGATGACGATTATCGAGTACTCCTGGAAGTAGTGTCTGTTGACGCTCCTTAGCCTCACCATTAAGTGTGCACAAACGGTGACGGCGCCAGGAATGCTTGTTGGCACTCGCTAGCGTCGCTGCCAGGTTCGCACCTCAAGCGACAGGGCTAAGGGACGTCTGGGTAAAACACACGATTACAGAAAGGTCCGCAAGCACACGGATTACCATTGTTGCACTTCACCCGGTGGTATTCGAGTTATCGTACTTATATTTTCCCAAGGGAGGCACTACGACAAAGATGATCGAATAAACGATGGAGAAAGACAAGACTTGGTAAAGGGCTATAGCGGGGGATAACAAATAAAGATATTCGGGGATAATGTGACACACGCAAGGAGATCTTGATAAAGGACTAGAGAGGATCTAGCGAGCTGGGAGGACAACGAGACGAGAAAGGATCCTAACACAATCTACCTATTCTTGTCAACTCTAGGCAAAGGACAAAGGCAAAGGATAACCGAGGCAAGCTAATTCGACAAGCTCTTCTAGTGCTGCAGGGGCATGCAAAGCCGTGCCCTCAGAATGGGATGAGAAGGGAGGACGACGACACGCTGAATCCTATCGGCCCGAACTAATGTGGTTGACTACAGAGACCGTCTGGAGCTGTCACCTCCTTAGGGTACCACAACTATTCCGTTGCGCGGGACACAAATCTAAGACTAAGGTAAGCTCTGAGCACCACGCTCACAACGAACCAAAGAACCTTTCCCCGGACATCACGAAGGAAGGTCTCTCTTTCCCGTTAAACACCGGAGATCAAGCGAAGAACAACCACAACACTATAGGGTTCAAAGCTATGCTAACAAAGACTAAACTAACTTTAGTCTAAACCAAGAATAAAGCTTCTAGAGCAAAGTAAAAGCTGGATGTAATTGACTCGAAAAGTAAGATAGAAAGATAACTTGAATTGTACTTGAGTCTAAACAAAGAAAGGATACAAGAGTAGTATTGGAACTCTGAAGAAGACTCCTCCGGAACCCAAAGACTAGCTCGACTCGACTCTAACTCCCAAGCTACACTAATCTTACTGTAAGTAAACAAAAGAGTAGAAATGAGATACTCCAGTGCTGTGTGTCCGTTCCAGTGAGTGTGAGGTGCCTTTTATAGGCAAGGGAGGTCGGTTGAGTGCGTGGGCCCATTTTCACAGGTGCGGCCGGATTAAGGGGTGCGGCCGGCCTTGTGATCCACTGCCTTTCGCCTTGGATGCTCCTGATCACTGCTTCTGAGGCGGTTGAGGGTCGGTTTCACCCAGTATGGCGGTCGGGAGGTGCGGCCGGACTTACTCCGTGCCATGTGATGAACCGTCTTCGCTCAGGGACGCCTAGGATTGCCTTGGAATGACAGTTGTGGCGGTTAATCGGCTGGACTAGTGGACCCATTGATCCAAGTGATTCCAACCTCATGCATTCAATCAAACCAACGTTTCCTTGGTCGATCTCATTAATCCAAGTCGTGCCCACGGGAGGGGAGGTGATTTAGACCGGAGACGTGCCACGGGGTAGGTGCAGCCACACCTGGCAAGGCCGGCCGCACGTGCAGGGCCGGCCGTGCCTGGTGGTGCGGCTGTTGACGGATAAAAGACATATCCACCTACGATCCGCAAGCGTACGGACCTACACCTTTTTCACCACGGGATTCCCAAGGTTATTGTCCATCCGCGGAGCAAGGGGATTACAAGCGTTTGATCTACCTCTACTTACTAGCTACTCCAACCCTATCTAAGGTTAAGCTAGAAAACGACTACACTACACTAGAGAGAACGATTAAGCAATAAAGATAGAAGACACTCGCCCATGGGTCTACGATACTCGAACATGCAATCGCTTTAAACATGAAAACCAATCTAATCTGTCGGGGGTTGTGACCACGGTTTCGCCCTTTCCCTCCCCCCGTACTGTCACTACGTGGAGGTATTCGTGACTAGACCTATGATGGACACAACGTATTGAATTGATCCAAGGGAGCATTGGGATCCATACTTCGGTAGCTAACCTTAAGCATCTAAGCACATTCAACACAAGATGATAGATAGATAATCCAATAAGGTATGATTACATCTTCAAGACCGATTACAACCCATGGACAAATAAGGAGATTACCCCATCAAGGTGCTAGACATAGCACCGTTGATCATGGTCACCCTTCCGATGGTGTCTTCCTTCTTCTCCACTTGTAGGTGCTTCCTTCGAGATGGTCGATCCCCCTCTGGAGATCTCTCTCCTCTCTCTGTCTAGCTTGTGGATGGCCTCCTGGTGCGAATGGCTCTTTCCCTTGCAAATGGCGGCGCCTCCAGGACTTTAGGGTTGAAAATCCTTCGGGTGCAAGGAAAGGGGGGCCGAACCGACCTCGGAGTGGGCCAGGACGGCCGGCCTGGGCCGACCGACCCAGGCCCACTTCGGCCCAGTCCGGTCGCCCCTTCGCTCCCGTGGGTCCTCATGCATTTATGCACTTTGCCCCCTTCACTTGCACTATTTTGAAGATGTCATCCTCACGTCCAAGATGGAGGTTCTCTTTGCATGAAGTTCGGTCTTTTACGCTTCAATCCCCGGGGGTGTTCCTTCGTAGCACTTCGGTCCTTGCCACCATTGGAAGTGATTTCATCAAGCTCATGAACACGAACAAGACTCCGTAAATGTTCCTTCGAACTTGTTGTGAATCCGTCCTTTATGTCCATGTTTTCCTACATAAACACAACACTTCCAAATGCATGCATATAGATGAACTTGTTATATGATTAGTGTGCCTAGTGGCGGGTTAGTTCCATAAACAAATCCAATCCAAAGTGTAATGAACATGTTTGGTGTACCAAAATACACCGTCAACATCTCCCCCATGCAAGTACTCGTAAAAGAACTTCGTCCAAGGCGTTGTAATCGTGTTCCGCTATATCCTTTTCACAAGTTAGTAAATCTTTTATCTTTAATACATAAACATAAAGTAATAATCATCATACATAAATATGGGTGTTTAGAATCTTTACCACGTCAAGATTTACCCCACAACTCAGACTCTTCACTCGAAGCCTTCAATCTCAGCCATGCTTACTTCTTTGCTTCTATTGGAGGGTTTTTATGATTTTCAAAATAAAGTTCCTGCAACAAGTGTTAAACAAAAACATTTCTCCAAGCTCTCTCATGTCACTCATATAAAGTGGCTATCCTAAACATGTTTTATAAAACTCTCACCTCCCATAAATCACTCATATAACAGGTAAAGTGGAACTATAGGTATGGCTAGCACAATCAACACAAGTATTGTCAAACTAAGAACTTCTTCTAATGGTTGTTTACTTTCTAAGCCAATGATCATGAGAATTAATCCATATGTGGGGATATCAAGGATGAGAAGATATAGAATGGTGGACATGTGCAAGGGCAAAAGAAAATATGACTACGAGGCTCCGATGACGTCCTCGTTGTTGGATTGCACATGGTTGGAAAAAGATTTAAAGTTTTGTCTCTCAACAACGTGACATCCTTCCTTGCACTTTATTTTTCTTCTTTTACTTGATTTATCCTTCTCATATCTTTCTTGCCACTCCTCTTTTCTCTTTCTCTTCTTTTTCTTTCATTCTCTCATACACATATTTTTTTACTTTTCTATTTTTATTTTTTTCTTTCTTTATTTTCCATACACATATTTTTCTCTTTATTTTTTCCTCTCTTGACATCTTTTTCTCTCTTTTCAAAGCTCTCAACTCCTCTCTTTCTTGCATGCACACAATCTGAATTTTAAACAAAAACAATGCTAGAGACGAGACGAAACTTTGAAAGTAGGTTGCGTTCAATGAATGCGATGTACAAAAGAGATGTATAGGTTCGGGTATGGAATTCGGCGATGTACGGGACCTCTGATGTGAAAGTCATGTTATCGAATGCATGACGAGGCTAGCAACAAAAGATAAGCACAAGGACATGATCAATGCTTGAAATTAAAACTCCCAAAAGAGAAGGATCCTAGGCCAACTCATCATGCTAATCGCACTTATGGTGGAGCAAAAAAATAAGTTTGGCTTTGTATAGGATTTTTTTTCTTACTCTCAACTTGGAAAAAGAGGTTTTGCTAACCTTTATTACAAGGGTTTTTATATAATTTTCAGAATTCAATTCCTCAAACTTTTAGCATTCAACATAGCACAACCAAAGTGTAAAGCTCAAGATCGAAGTGTGGTATGGGTACTTTTAGAGGTAGCAATTCCACTAAGCACCACGGTAAATGTTTCTCAAACCACACACTTATGTTCATATATCAAAAACTAAAGATGAACGAACGAGTAAATCAAGATAAGCATTACACAAGACACAAAATTTAAAGGACTCTTTTTATTTGATTTTCTTTGACGCAAACACTAAATTAAGACACTTGCAAAAAATTTAAAAGCACACTCAAAAACTAAAGACTCTTAAACTCTCTCAAAAACTAAACCAAACCAATCTAAACTTGAAGTTCAAAAACTAAAGGCTAGCTAGCTAGCTCTCCCCACGCTAAAATCATACGACGTCCTCGTCGTATCTTACAAAAATCCTAAGGGGAAAACTAAACCTAGTGGTACTTCCCGCAACTATTGCACCACTTGCCCTTCATGTTCCCAACCATGCCAAAAAGTTTGCGCACGTTGCGATTCGGGAACTTGTAGTCGTCTTCGACCACGCGTTCCAAATCCTCCATACGCTGCCTCATCGCCTCCATGTCCTAGAAACATTCATCGACCGATGCGTAGAGCTCTAAGCTGGAGTGACGGCAAGCCGCACAACACATCGGATGCATCCCGAAAGGGTCGTCATCGCCAGGGTCTCCACCGTCGTCGCCGCCGCCGTCGCCATCATCATTGTCGTCACCGTCGTTGTCGTCGCCTCCGCCGTTGGGGCCTTCGGGAGTCTTCTCCTTGGGCACCTCTTCCCAAATGTACAAATCATTATCATCTCTTCTGGCGGCCGCCCACAAGCTCGGCTACGATCGTCGGAGTAGTCGCTATCCCCATAGTCTTTAGGCTCGAGCGACACCTCCTTGTAGTCCTTCCGCTTCATGCCTCGGAGGCGCGCCGACCTTTGAACGGGAGTAGGGACGTTCTCCTCTTTGACGGGGTTGCGAGATGCGATAGCTCCGGTTGGGACACGCCCTCCGCAACAGATGTGGGCGGTCCTCTTGATCTCGACGGGTAGCTTGAGCTCGCATCATTTCGCCTCCTCCATCGATGGCTCCTTGGCACCTTGCTTCAACTCTATGCCCTTGGGGACACCATGGCTGCTGCATGGGTGCAAACGATTGCTAGATGGGATGGGTTCCCGAGCTCCCAATTCGGCCAAACAAATAGTCCAAAAGGAAAACCCTAGAAACCTCATTTTCCTTATTCAAACTTCCCTTAAAATTTTCTGACCGAAGAAGGAAGTCGAAAAGGAGCATTCCGGGGGAAAACCAGGGCGAACCGCCACCGGGGCCCCACTGGGCCGGTCGAACCGGGCCGGCCGGCCCACCCTGTTCTGGGGATCTGTCCGGTCCGGTTTCCCGTGTACCGCCCTTTTTGCATTCTTAGCCCGTGAGAAAAAGTTGGCCCAATAGATTTTCGCGAGAAACTCCAGAAAAATAAAAGAAAAACTATTTACAAAAATCCATACCATTTTTCGTCCTAGGTTGGATATTCGGGCTCTTCTTCCATGGTGAAAACATCAACATGGTGAAGGGGCACGACGTCAGGTTCGTAGTAAACCTTAAGTCGTTGACCATTCACCATGAACTAATCACCTTTCACATCCATAATGGTTCTTGCTCTGTTGGAGAGCACCGAATGAACAACATAAGGTTCGTCCCACTTGCTTTGCAATTTCCCCTTTCCGAAGGTTTTAAACCTCGAATTGTAGAGGAGGACCTTATCTCCTTCTTTAAACTCTTTCTTCTTCAGCCTTTTATCATACCACCTTTTAATTATCTCTTTGTATATGCTTGCATTTTCATATGCTTTCAACCTCATCTCCTCTACCTCATTTATTTGAATTCTCAGTTCACCACAGCGGCATCGAGATCAAGGTTCATCTCTTTGATCGCCCAATAGGCTTTATGTTCCAACTCAACCGGAAGGTGGCAAGCTTTTCCATAGATGAATTGATAACGGGTCATACCTATCGGGGTCTTGAACGCCGTTCGATACGCCCACAAAGCTCCGTCTAATTTCTTTGATCAATCCTTGCCTCCCTTCTCTATGGTTTTGTTGAGGATGCTTTTTAATTGCCTATTCGACGTTTCCGCTTGTCCGTTGGTTTGTGGGTGATAGGCCGTAGAGACCCTATGTTCAATTCCCAACTTGGACAAGCACTTTTTGAAATTCTTCCCGGTAAAGTGAGTTCCTCCATCGCTTATCAAGATTCTCGGTGTACCGAAACGAGGAAAAATCATGCTCTTGATCATGGCAATGGACTCCTCCGTGGAAGCTTTACGACATGGCATAGCCTCTACCCACTTGGATACATAATCAACCATGACTAGGATATGCTCATATCCATGCGAGTTTTTGAAAGGTCCCATGAAGTCTATTCCCCACACATCGAATAAATCGATTTGTAGATTATATCTCAAGGGCATAGAATTTCTTTGAGAGATGTTTCCGGTTCTTTGGCATTTGGGGCATGATGCAACGTATCTTTTAGTATCTTCATGCATCTCCGGCCAATAGAATCTGCTAGACCACACTTTTGCTTGGGTCCTAAAATGGCTATAGTGTCCATTGTACTCCGCCGAGTGGCACTTTCTCAAAATTTCTAGCCTCTCTTCTCTTGGCACACATCTTCTCATGACTCCATCATTGCCAAGTTTGAAGAGGTATGGTGCATCCCAAAAGTATTTCTTACTTTCGGAGATTATCCTCCTTTGAGAGTTTCTATCTAGATAGTCAAGAAGCATCTTCTAAATCGCTTGAATGATATCAATCATCCAAGTGTCTTTATCGAGCACTCGATAGAGGTGGTCATCTCTCATCTTGTCCTCTATGGGCTCTTTATCATCTTGTCCACGATTCATCCTAGACAAATGATCGGCCACAACATTCTCCACCCCTTTCTTATCACAAATTTCAACATCAAACTCTTGGAGAAGAAGGATCCAACGGATCAATCGTGGTTTAGCATCCTTCTTAGCCAAGAGATACTTGATGGCCGCGTGATCGGTGTAAACAATGACCTTTGAGTTCACGATGTAAGGATCTGAATTTTTCAAAGGCGAATACCACCGCTAGCAACTCTTTCTCCGTAGTGGCATAATTTAATTGTGTCTCATTAAGAGTTTTACTAGCGTAGTAAACGGTGTGAACTCGGCCTTCCTTTCTTTCACCCAAAACCGCGCCTACAGCGTAGTCACTTGCATGACACATGATCTCGAAAGGTTGGCTCCAATCCGGAGGTTGAATAATGGGAGCACTCACCAAAGCACTGTTCAAGGTCTGGAATGCCACTATGCACTTCTCATCGAAGTCAAAAGCCACATCCTTTTGAAGAAAATGCGTCAAAGGCTTAGTGATCTTCGAGAAGTCCTTAATAAATCTTCTATAGAATCCAGCATGGCCTAGAAAGCTCCTCAAGGACTTAACATTCGTCGGAGGTGAGAGTTGCTCAACCGTCTCTACCTTAGCCTTGTCCACTTTAATGCCTCTCTCGGATATAACATGTCCGAGCACTATTCCTTATTTAACCATGAAGTAGCACTTTTCCCAATTTAACACCAAGTCTACCTCCGCACACCTCGTGAGGACCTTATCGAAGTTTGCCAAGCAATCCATGAACGTCTTCCCATAAACGGAAAAATCATCCATGAACACCTCGACAATTTCTTCGATGAATTCCGAAAATACAGCCATCATGCAACGTTGAAAAGAGGCCGGAGCGTTGCATAGACCGAAGGGCATCCTTCTATATGCAAACGTTCCATAAGGGCATGTGAACATTGTTTTGTGTTGATCATCCGGGTGAATGGGAATTTGCATGAACCCCGAGTACCCATTGAGAAAGCAAAAATAAGCGTGGTTCACTAATCTCTCGAGCATCTCGTCAATGAACGGTAGGGGAAGTGATCTTTCTTCGTTGCTTTGTTTAGCTTTCGATAATCGATACACATCCGCCACCCGGTCATGGCACTTTGTGGTATCAACTCATTCTTCTCATTCTTCACCACAGTTAAACCTCTTTTCTCCAGTACACAATGTATCGGGCTCACCCATTCGCTATGCGGAATCGGGTAGATGATTCCGACATCAAGTAACTTGATGACCTCTTTCTTTACTACCTCTCACATGGCATGAGCTAACCTCCTTTAGTGGTCCACCACGGGCTTACATTGGTCTTCCATTGGTATACGATGAGTGCAAAAGGCTAGGCTAAGTCCTTTGAGATCATTGATTGAATATCCAATCACCTTCCTATGTTTTTTCAATAAAATCAGTAACTTCTTATTTTCTTCGGGACTCAACTCGTCGCTCACAATGACTGGAGAAGTCTTGTATGGGCCCAAAAATTCATATTTTAATCCTTTGGGTAAAGGTTTATGGTTTACCTCGGGCACTTGTGGCTCCTCGGGTTTAATTTCTCCTATGTCCTCGAATTTTTCTTCCTCCACGCTTCCATCTTGTGGTTCTAAGCCTTTTGTTGCCTCATCTAGTTCTTCATCTTGTTGATTGTTAACTTGATTTTCCATCACTCTTTGCAGCGGGTCTCTAAGGGTTTCAACAAAACAAAGACTATCTACCTCCTCTACTTCGTCTTTGGGAGGAAAGGGTGTAGGGTGTTTAGAAACGCGAAGAAAGTTATATGTGTACTTCGTTCCATTAAGGCTCATTGTTACTTTGCCTTTTCCGGCATCCAACACAACATAACCAACTTAAGAAAGGGCCTACCTAGGATTATGTGATCATGATTACTATGGTAAACATCAATAACAAAGAAATCGATTGGTATACATGTTCCAGAGATCTTTACATCCATGTTGCAAGCAATACCTGGAGGTCTAATAGTTCCACCGTCGCCCATGATTAATTTCGTTGATGTTGGAGCTAAGTATAGGTTGTGGTCTTGAACTTTATCGTAAATTTTAGAAGATAGGACACTTACTTGGGCTCTGATGTCACACAAGGCTTTGCATTGAACTCCGTTGATCTCGCAACTCAAGTGTGGTGTCGTCTTCTCTTCTTCTTCGGATCCTATCGCGTAAACTTCGGCGAGGCAAGCATATGGCGATGCTTCGGGCTTGATCCCCATGATTCTCTTCACCTCGGCTATGTGCTCCGGATCCACTTCATCATCTCCAAAGAGCTTTTGAAAGATCTCACCGGTGGTTTCAAGGTCGTATGAATCTTCTGCTTTCTTCTCTGGTGGGAAATCCACTTCCAATGCTCTTGCCATCCCCTTTTGATTAGGGAATGGTCTTCTCTTATCGAATACTTCTCCGTAATCGATTGGAACCCAATCCATTGGTTCGAACTCCTTTAGTGGCTTCGCGCTTGACATGATTCTCTTGTTTGCTTCATTTGATTCGGCGAAGTCAATGCTCGGGCTAGTTCTTGACTTGGTGTAATCTTCTTCAAGCTTTTCCGGGATTGGCTCCTCTTTTGTGACTTCCGGGGTTGGCTCTTTAGAAAATTCAGCACACTTCTTCATCCTTGAATCATGTTCAGGCTCTCCCGCAAGTCTTGTTTCCCAATCTCTTCGCATGGCAGCCGCTTTACTAATTTTTGTAGAAGTTGAGCGGCTTCCGTGAGTGTTTTCTCCATGAGATCCCCACCTGCACACATTTGGACGTGGTGCATGCAACTAGGGGTTAGGGAAAAGAAAAATGTATGCATGAGTACGTCATCGGAGAAGCCGAGTTTTGCTCCTTATTCGATCAACTCATTAAACCTATTCCAAGCTTGGTCTATCCCTTCCTCTTCTCCTTGCGTGAAAGTGACCACTTGCCTCCTTAGATGTTGAACCTTGCTAATTGGAAAGAACTTCTCACAAAACTTCTTTGTCAACTAGTTCCAATTGCCTTCAACTTCAAAGGACGCAAACGAGTACCACGTCTTCACTTCACCAGCAAGTGAGTAGGGAAAGAGATTCCATTTGAACCATTCATCGGGAACTCCTTCTTGACACATCGTGTTGCATAGCGTCGTGAAATGCCTTATGTATTTATATGGGTTCTTCGTAACCATCCCTTCAAACGGGTTTGCCGCCACCATCTCGATGATCTTGGATTTGATTTCATACTTGGTCGCTTCGAGCTTCGAATCCGACTCTTGTACTTTTATGTCTTCACATCAAGGACTAGCGTAATCTCTTAGTGATTTCTCCGGTTCTTCCACAGGTTGATTGACGAACGCAATCTAGACAACAAGATAGAAACAAAAACAAAAACAAACAAAGTGGTTTTCTAGGTAATATGTGTTAGATGTTAGTAAACAAAAGATAAACTAAATATAAAACTAAGTTAGATGCAAACCAAACGATGTAAACTAGCTTGCTCCCCCGGCAACAGCGCTAGAAAAAGGGGCTTGTTGACAGATAAAAGACGTATCCACCTACGATCCGCAAGCGTACGGACCTACACCTTTTTCACCACGGGATTTCTAAGGTTCTTGTCAATCCGCGGAGCAAGGGGATTAAAAGAGTTTGATCTACCTCTACTCACTAGCTACTCCAACCCTATCTAAGGTTAAGCTAGAAAATGACTACACTATACTAGAGAGAACGATTAAACAATAAAGATAGGAGACACTCGCCCATGGGTCTACGATACTCGAACATGTAATCGCTTTAAACATGAAAACCAATCTAATCTATCGGGGGTTGTGACCACGATTTTGCCCTTTCCCTCCCTCCGTACTGTCACTACGCGGAGGTATTTGTGACTAGACCTATGATGGACACAGCATATTGAATTGATCCAAGGGAGCATTGGGATCCATACTTCGATGGCTAACCTTAAGCATCTAAGCACATTCAGCACAAGATGATAGATAGATAATCCAATAAGGTACGATTACATCTTCAAGACCGATTACAACCCATGGATGAATAAGGAGATTAACCCATCAAGGTGCTAGACATAGCACCGTTGATCATGGTCACCCTTCCGGCGGTGTCTTCCTTCTTCTCCACTTGTGGGTGCTTCCTTCGAGATGGTCGATCCCCCTCTGGAGATCTCCCTCCTCTCTCTCTAGCTTGGGGATGGCCTCCTGGTGCGAATGGCTCTCTCCCTTGCGAATGGCGGTGCCTCCAGGACTTTAGGGTTGAAAATCCTTCGGGTGCAAGGAAAAGGGGGCCGAACGGACCCTCGGAGTCAGCCAGGCCGGCCGGCCTGGGCCGACCGGCCCTGGCCCACTTCGGCCCGGTTCGGTCGCCCCTTTGCTCCCGTGGGTCCTCATGCATCTATGCACTTTGCCCGCTCCACTTGCACTATTTTGAAGATGTCATCCTCGCGTACAAGATGGAGGTTCTCTTTGCATGAAGTTCGGTCTTTTACATTTCAATCCTCGGGGGTGTTCCTTCGTAGCACTTCGGTCCTTGCCACCATTGGAAGTGATTTCATCAAGCTCATGAACACGAACAAGGCTCCGTAAATGCTCCTTGGAACTTGTTGTGAATCCGTCCTTTATGTCCATGTTTCCTACACAAACACAATACTTCCAAATGCATGCACATAGATGAACTTGTTATATGATTAGTGTGCCTAGTGGCGGGTTAGTTACATAAACAAATCCAAACCAAAGTGTAATGAACATGTTTGGTGTACCAAAATACACCGTCAACAGTGGCCGCGCCTAGCTCGTGTGGCACGTTGGTTCAATTTTGTCCTAAATGTGTACCTACCCATAAAAATCACAACACAACTCGTGGAACTTTATTAGTATAAAAAATGTGCACAAAACTTGTCGTATACTCCTTTCGAACCCAAGGTTTTGACGGTCGAATCTTTGTTGTAAGGACTGTCAATAGTGTCGTAGCTTCCGTGAGGTGATGAGTATTGCGTAGAGTAGCTTCTGTAGCTGGTACCGTGCCTTGGACTCTGACAGGACCTCACTGATGAAGTAGACTAGTCGCTGAACTGGGTAGGCGTGGCCGTCTTCTTGCCGCTCGACGACGATGGCAGTACTGACCACATGAGTAGTCGCAACAAGGTAGAGCAGTAGTTGCTCCTTTTTGCTAGGAGCCATGAGGACCGGTGGTTTTGATAGGAAGTCTTTGAGTTGCTCTAGAGCTTGGTCAGCCTCTGCGATCCACACAAACTTTTCTCGGTGTTTGAGTAGTTTGAAGAAGGGTAGTCCCCATTCTCCAAGCTTCGAGATGAATCTGTTCAGGGTCGTCATGCACCCGGTCAGCTTCTGTACATCCTTGATGCAGGTTGGAGCTTTCATGTTGGTGATGGCGGAGATCTTCTCGGGGTTGGCTTCGATGCCACGATGGCTGATGGTGAAGCTGAGTAGTTTCCCTGAAGGTACGCTGAAGACGCACTTGTTGGGATTGAGCTTCCACTGGTACATTCGCAGGGATGCGAAAGTCTCTTCAAGATCGGCGATGAGTGTGTCAGAGTTTCGAGTCTTGATGACCACGTCATCCACATAGGCTTCGACGTTCTTGTTGAGCTGCTTCTTGAAGCAGGCCTAGATAGCTCGCTGGTAGGTGGCGCTGGCGTTCTTCAACCCGAACGACATTGTTGTGTAGCAGTAGGCGTCGAGCAGGGTGATGAACGCGGCCTTCTTCTGGTCTTCTTCCTTCATGGCGGTCTGGTGGTACCCGGAGTAGCAGTCGAGGAAGCAGAGTAGGTCGCAGCCCGCCGTAGAGTCAATGACTTGATCAATCCGCAGCAACCCAAAGGGATCCTTGGGGCAGTGCTTGTTGAGGTCAGTGTAGTCGAACACATCCTCCACTCGTTCATGTTCTTCTTGCGGATGAGGACGGGATTGGCAAGCCACTCAGGATGGAAGACTTCACAGATGAAGTTGGCCACGAGTAGTTTGGCGAGTTCCTTCTTGATGGCGTCCCGTCGGTCGTCGGTGAAACGGCGGAGATGTTATCACTTGGGCATGGCTTTAGGATCGATGTTGAGTGAGTGCTCGATCAACCTCCTGGGCACCCCTGGCATGTCCGTTGCTTCCATGCGAAGATGTCTCGGTTAGCCCGAAGAAAGTTGACGAGCGCGTCTTCCTATTTCGGGTCGAGTCCCGCGCCGATCTTGGTAGTCTTGCTGCTGTCGTCCGTCCCGAGGTCGATAGCCTTCACCTGTACTTCCTCTGTCGGTTGAGGCTTGTTCGTGGTGTCGGTCTTCTCGGGTACCTCGAGTTCAGTTGGGGCAAGCTTCTTAGAGGCAGCGAAGATCTCTATCATTGCGTTGGGTACTTGATTGATAACTGCGAGTTCCACGGCTTCGGTGTCGCAGTCGTAGGAAACCTTCAAGTCCCCTTGCAGCGCGAGTACTCCGACAGGACTTGGCATTTTCAGTACCAAGTAAGTGTAGTGGGAGACTGCCATGAACTTGGCGATCGCTGGTCTGCCGAGGATGGCATGGTAGGAGGTTTGAAATTCGCAACCTCGAACTTGATGTACTCAGTGCAGTAGTTCTCCCTTGTCTCCCCGAAGGTAACTAGCAGGACCACTGAGCCAAGTGGAATAGCCGTGTTACCCGAGATGATGCCGTAGAAAGGTGACGCGCCCTTGCTGAGCATGTCGGTGATTTCGAGCTTCATCTTCTTCAAGGTTTTGGTGAAGAGGACATTAAGTCTGCTCCCGCCGTCGATGAGTATCTTGTTGAGTTTGGAGCCCGCAATTACTAGTTTCAGGACCAGTGGAAAACATCCTGGCTCAGAGAAGCTTGTCCATTGATCCTGGTGGGAGAAGGTAATGGGTACCTCCGACCACCTTAGAGGTGTCGATGCCGCTAGTTCAATGCTTATAACTTCCCATAGAGTGAGCTTTTGGGAACGCTTGGAGGGTAGTCCGCTGAATAGGACATTCACTGTCTTGTCGGATTCCTGGAAGTTGTCGTTGCCTTTGTCGACTTTCTTCTTGCCCTTCTTGTCTTTATGAGGCCGTGGGTCGGGAGTATCCTTGAGTGCTCACTGGAGTTGGTAGCACTGCTCGGTGGTGTGGTTGCCATCCATATGCCACTGGCACTTCTCTTTGAGCAAGTCTTTGAAGCCGCCAGAGATCTTTTTGGAGTTGTCCTTCGCAGGGCGTTGTATATCCGCGACTGTGTTGTCTGGCTTACGCTTGTGGTTAGGACCTGAGTAGTTGTTATTGTTGCGACCCCCGTGATTCATGTTGTTGTTGTTGTTGTTTCCGCCCATGTTGTTCTTGCTCTTGACGCGAATGGAGTCGTACTTGGCGTTCACCTTGTCCTCTTCGTTGGCCCATGATGTGATCATGTCCTTGAGCATGGTGATGGAACTCAAGCGGCGGCAACTGAAGTCTTCAAAGGTGTGACGGTGGTAGAGTCCATCTTGGAAGAGGTCGATGACCTCCTTGTCGGTGATGTCGACTACGGTCGCATGCTTGTCGAAAAAATGTCGCATGTACTGGCGTAGCGTCTCTCCTTGTTCTTGCTTGACCATTGCCAGGTCCATGCGGGTACCCGAGCACCCCATGGCGCCCGCGAAGTTGCTGGTGAACTGAGCCTTCAGCTGGTCCCATTCGTCGATCGAGTTATTTTTGAGTGACTCGAGCCAAGTGAGTGGAGCTTGATCCAAGCAGAAGGGGAAAAGAGGCACTTGGCATTGTTATTGCCACCAGCATTTTCAATGGCCAAGGCATAGCACCTGAGCCACTGGACTGGGTCTTGCTTTGCGTCGTACTTGGAGATCCCGAGAGGTTTGAATTTCTCAGAAAGAAGTAGCTTACGAAGTCTTGCAGAATAGGTGGGGAAGCCGTCGATGTCGCTTGCTTCAGTGCCCTTTTTACGGCGGATCTCGTCGATCCTGTGGCGAGCGTCGTAGCCACCACGTGCGTTTCCGGTGGCGTGGCTATTCGCGTGGCCTCGGCCTCCACGATCGCCGCCTCCACATGCTCTTCTACCAGCGCCGTGAGATGAACTTCCGCCGCTGCTGCCACTGCCGCCGCAACGACTACCTCCGGCGCCACCGCGACTGCCGCCGATAGCGCCCTAGCTGTTGCCGCCTTGTGAGGGTCCTCCAGCTGAGGCCCTACATGATGAGGACACCACGAGTACATCTACACCAGCAGCACCTTCTCCTACTCTAGCATCGGTAGCACCGTCTTCGGCACCACCTTCTGGGCCAATTACTCAGGCCCGTGCAAGAGAGTTCAACTTCGTCATGATGCTGAAGAATGAAGGCCCGAAAGACTGAAGGCTGGCCCAACAAGAGGCCTTATGTGTGGGCGCCTGGGACTGGCCCAAGAGGGCGCATAGGGTTGCACCCCCGCACCCACGATGCTAGGGGCGGCGCCCCCTTTGCTGGCCGCCCCTCCACTAGGGGTTGCGCCCCTTTTATTAGTCATAGTCCAGTATCTTTTACAACTTGAGTTTTATTTTACATCTAACTTTAGCTACACTAGAAAATGCACAAATACGTGTTGTCCTCTGTGATTCAGAACTCCACCTTTGAGTGATATTAAGAATGCTCGCCTTAGATTCTTGTTCGTTTTTCGATTGCGCACAGGAATTGGTCTTTGTGATCAAGCTGATCTTGCGCCAGCAAGGTCGGTAACCATCGGGAGTTGGTTTAGTGATTGCATTGGCACTTCGAGTCTCGCTCGTCATAGTCGGATCGTGAGGGTCGCCTCCCACCAGATCGAAGTTATCTCCACTCACCAAAAGATCGGGCACTTCGCCTCTATCAAATGGTATCAGCTTTCCAGGTTGATCGGTGAGTTTTATCTAGTGTTTTCCCCTTCTTACAGTCCACAAAAAAACCAAACAAAAATTTACTTTCAAGTTAGATCTTTGTCCCGACAACCGTTTAGCCTTGCACATTCTTTCAATAAGTGTCTTTGTTGAATTTGTGTGCTTACACGTTCAATTGTTACTGGTTACTTGTGTTTTCTACCTTTTGTCCCATCTTTTCTTGTAACACTAGTTTCATCTCCACTGCTCATCCATCAGCCACCTCGTGCGCACATCCGTCGCGCAGCCGCCTCGGTCGCCCCATCCCTGTTTTGTGGTGCGATAGGTCAAAAAAAGGAAAGAAAAAAAAAGAAGGAAAGCAGTCAAAAAAGGAAACAAAAAGAATCCAAAGAAAGAGAGACCACTGCACAATCCAAGTGGGAAACGGGAACCGATTCATCTCAGTGAAGGAGTTTTGCGCCACAATTTCTCTTGGCTCGCAAGCCTTCTGGGTTGCACCGTGCATGCCCTGGTAGCTATCTCTCCCTGATTGTGCTACGTACCCCTACATCGAGCCATCACCTCTCTCTTTTCCAGTGCATATTCTAAGTTTGCCTTTACTCTAGAGAGATAAAGAGAGAGAGAATACCCCTATACTTTCAGAAAAAGTGTGTGTGGTAATTTGCTGTTGGAGATCCTCGGTGTTCATATTATCAGTTTTGAGGACTCCTGCAAAAAAACAGAAGCAAAAAAACAGGCATTTGCTACACCCTCTCCACCTTACTTGTTGTCTTTTCGATTTCACTTGTTGCCAGCAGCGTTTGTTTCGTGTTTAGCACTATCATTCAACTTTGCATTATTGTTTGAGTGTGCTAATCCTTGACTTGAGTGCAGCCTACCCAGAACTCCACATATTTCTACGATGAGCATATTTTGTTTCTCCAGGCAATCGCTTCTCCAATCTTTCGCGAGTTCCACCGGTTGGTTGCAGGTTGCCCCTGTGTGCGTGGTAAGAACAGATAAGAATTTGATAACAACATTAGTTTGAGAGCCTTTGTGAGCTATTCCACCACATGTTGGCATCCGTTTTTATTTCGTGTTTGCGCTAACCATGGCAGGCGACGACGACAAGAAACAGCTGCATGACATGCAGGCTGAGATTGATGGCCTTGTCACATACATCAAGACGATCCACGAGCGGGTGGATTCCACAGTTACTATGGCCAACGCGCGGTTCGACCAGCTTAATCTCACGCAGATAACTACCAAGATGACGCTTGATGCCATTGTGTCACGACTCGATGCATTGAACATGGTGGTCACTGATTTGGTGGCCCAAGGATGTGTGGGTGATGATGAGTAGGAGGATGCTGACCGCCGAGGCAAAGCCCGCTGTGTACCACACCGCCCCGCTGGTAATGATTCCTTCTCTAAAATCAAATTTAACATTCCACCCTTTAATGGAAAATATGAGCCTGCCGCATATCTTGATTGGGAATTAGAAGTTGAACAAAATTTTCATGTCATGATATTGCTGCTACCTCTCAAGTTAAGGCTGCCATTAGTGAATTTACTGATTTTTCTTTAATTTGGTGGTGTGAGTACAAGAATAAAAATCCTACTGTTGTTCCAACCACTTGGGAGCAATTAAAAACTGCTATGCGATATCGCTTTGAGACGTCATATTATGCTCGTGATTTGCTTAACAAAATCAGCAATTTCAGCAAGGTTCTTAGTCCGTTGAGGACTACTACCAGGAGTTGCAAAAAGGTATGATTCGTTATGGTATATGGGAGGAACCTGACACTGCAATGGCACGCTTTCGTGGTGGTTTGAACCGCGAAATTCAGGACATCCTTGATATAAAGAATATGCTGACATGACGTAATTATTTGGGTTTTTCTTGCAAAGCTGAATGTGAATTGCTGGGACGCTGCTCGAGGACATATTCTAACACTTTTGCAGGTAGGAACTCGTCGTCCAGTTCAGCACCTGCTCTCCCTGTGCCATCCACACCTACACCGCGTCAGAGGACAGCTACGCCAACAGGAGCCGCCCCAGCCACAGGCGCAGCATCCACCACAGGTCGTACATGGGATATCACGTGTTTTTGTTGCAGCGAACGTGTCCACGTGGCTCGGGACAGTCCGAACAAGCGCACATTACTCATTCGTGACAATGGTGAGTACTCTTCAGCTAGTGATTCGCATCATCATCGACAACGGCAACTGCAACAATTTGGCGAGTACTATGCTGGTCGAGAAGTTGTCTTGACCCACTCGTAAGCATTCAAACCCATATCACATTCAGTGGCTTAATGATGGTGGTAAAATTAGAGTATCACGATCGGTGCACGTTCCTTTTTCTATAGGTGCTTACTCAGATTATGTTGATTGTGATGTTGTTCCTATGGAAGCTTGCTCTTTATTACTTGGTAGACC
This sequence comes from Cenchrus americanus, assembly GCA_947561735.1. Lineage (NCBI taxonomy): Eukaryota > Viridiplantae > Streptophyta > Magnoliopsida > Poales > Poaceae > Cenchrus > Cenchrus americanus. Next base: position 147,708,548 of record OX387239.1, on the reverse strand, counting down.
TTGGCAATATGATACTGATAGCTTGCATCATGGTCGTTCGAATCATTATTCTCTCATGTTTAAGGGGCAGAAAATAATTATACATCCTATGACACCTGAACAAATTGTTAAAGATGGTCTTGCTAGAGCTGTTAAAACTGCTAAAGAACAGGAACCATCACCATCCACTTCGGATAAATCTGAAATTAAGTTGAATGCTCCTGTTTTACCTGCTACACGTGCTGATTTTGATGATATTCGAGATGCTCATTTGCCATGCTATGCACTTGTATGCTCTAGTGTGCTTGTTTCCCTTGATGATGCACCATCTTTGGATATTCCGCCTGCGGTTGCTAACCTTTTGCAGGAGTACACTGATGTCTTTCCCAAAGACTTGCCACCGGGTCTTCCACCGCTTCGTAGCATTGAGCACCAGATTGACCTCCTTCCTGGCGCTCAGCTTCTAAACTGCGCCCGGCACCGTACAAACCGGATGAGACAAAAGAGATTCAGCGCCATGTGTAGGCATTGCTTGATAAGGGTTACATTCGTGAGTCTCTTAGCCCTTGTTCAGTTCCTGTGTTACTTGTTCCTAAGAAAGAAAGTTCATGGCGTATGTGTGTAGACTATCGTGCTATTAATAACATCACCATTCGTTATCGATACCCTATACCACGCCTTGATGATATGCTAGATGAGCTTAGTGGTGCCATTCTTTTTACTAAGATTGATTTGCGTAGTGGTTACCACCAGATTAGAATGAAATTAGGAGATGAATGGAAAATGGCTTTTAAAACAAAATTTGGCTTATATGAATGGTTGGTTATGCCGTTTGGTTTGACTAATACTCCCAGCACTTTTATGCGCTTGATGAATGAAGTTCTGTGGCCCTTCATAGGATTTTTTGTTGTTGTCTATTTTGATGATATCTTGATTTACAGCAAATCTATGGAAGACCATTTGAAACATTTGAGTGTTGTTTTTGATGTGTTGCGTGCTGCCCACTTATTTGCTAACATGGATGAATGCATCTTTTGCACACAACGTGTCTCCTTTCTTGGTTATGTTGTTACTCCACATAGCATTGAGGTCGATAGCAGCAAAATTGCTGCCATTCAGGAGTGGCCTACACCGACGACGGTAAAACAGATTCAGAGCTTTTTTGTACTTGCAGGTTTCTACCGCAGGTTTGTTCGTGATTTTAGCTCCATTGCAGCGCCTTTACATGAGCTTACAAAGAAAGATGTGACATTCGCTTGGAGCGATTCGCAAGAGGTAGCATTTCGTACTTTGAAAGATAAGTTAACTCATGCTCCCCTTTTGCAATTACCTGATATTAATAAAGTATTTGAGCTTGAATGCGATGCTAGCGGTATTGGGCTAGGTGCTGTTTTGTTACAAGAAGGAAAACCAGTTGCCTATTTTAGTGAGAAATTAAGTGGTGCTAACCTGAAATATTCTACTTATGATAAGGAGCTTTATGCTTTAGTGCGCACTTTGCATACTTTGCAGCACTATCTTTGGCATCGCGAGTTCATAATTCATTCTGGTCATGAGGCTTTGAAACATATTCGTACCCAAACAAAACTGAATTCATTGAGTCTTTTATTTACATTATTAAACACAAGAATGGGAAGGATAATTTATTGCTGATGCTTTGTCTCGTCGCTATACCATGCTGTCACAGTTAGATTTTAAAATCTTTGGCTTGCAAACTGTAAAAGATCAATATGTCGACGATGCTGATTTTAAAGATGCTTTTGCCCATTGTCTTCATGGCAAACCATGGGGCAAATTTCACATATAGGACGGGTTCCTGTTTCACGCTAACAAACTGTGTATTCCAGCTAGCTCGGTTCGTCTTTTGCTGTTACAGGAAGCGCATGGAGGCGATCTCACGGGACACTTTGGCGTCTACAAGACACATGGGGTGTTGGCTGCCCATTTCTTTTGGCTCCGGATGCGTCCTGATGTTGAGCGCCTAGTTGCACGCTGCACTACTTGTTAGAAAGCTAAGTCACGATTGAACAACCATGGTTGTATATGCCTTTGCCTGTTCCTACTTCCCCTTGGATTGATATTTCTATGGACTTTGTTTTGGGATTGCCTAGAACTAAGAAGGGGGGATAGCATTTTTGTGGTTGTTGATCGATTCTCCAAAATGGCTCATTTCATACCTTGTCATAAGACTGATAATGCTAGTAATATTACTGAATAGTTCTTTAGAGAGATGTTTTGTTTGCATGGTATTCCAAATACAATTGTTTCTGATTATGATGTTAAGTTTCTCAGTCATTTTGGGAGATCTCTGTGGAAAAAATTGGGAACTAAATTGTTATTTAGCACAACTTGTCACCCTCAGACTGATGGGCAGACTGAGGTGGTATATAAAACTTTGTCAACCATACTTAGGGCCATTTTAGATCAGAATTTGAGACCTTGGGAGGATTGCTGGCCCCATGCTGAGTTTGCTTATAATCATGCAACACAACCTCTGCAAAGATGTGACCTTTTCAGATTGTGTATGGTTACATCCCTCGGGCTCCTATTGATTTGTTTTCATTTGATACTGAAGACGCCCCACACTTAGATGTTATTGCACATGTTGAAGAAATGGTTAACCTACATGAACAAACTCACCAAAACATTGCTACTGCTAATGTTTAAATATCAGGTTACTGGTAGTAAAGGTAAAAAACATGTTACTTTTGAATCTGGTGATATGGTTTGGTTGCATTTGAGAAAGGATCGTTTTCCTACTTTGCGTCATTCTAAATTAATGCCTCGTGCTGCTGGTCCTTTTAAAGTGCTAACCAAGATTAATGATAATGCTTATATCCTTGACCTGCCTGCGGAGTTTGGTGTTTCCACTAGTTTAATGTTGCAGATTTGAAGCCATATCTGGGTGAGGATGAGGAGTTGCCGTCGAGGATGACTTCAGTTCAAGAAGGGGAGGATGATGAGGACACCACGAGTACATCTACATCAGTAGCACCTTCTCCTACTCCAGCACCGGCAGCACCGTCTTCGGCACCACCTTCTGGGCCAATTACTCAAGCCCGTGCAAGAGAGTTCAACTTCGTCATGATGTTGAAGAATGAAGGCCCGAAAGATTGAAGGCTGGCCCAACAGGAGGCCTTGTGTGTGGGCGCCTAGGACTGGCCCAACAGGGCGCCTAGGGTTGCACCCCCGCACCCACGACGCTAGGGGCGGCACCCCCTTTGCTGGCCGCCCCTCCCCTAGGGGCTGCGCCCCTTTATTAGTTAGAGTCTTGTATCTTTTACAACTTGAGTTTTGTTTTACATCTAGCTTTAGCTACACCAGAACACGCACAAATACGTATTTTCCTCTGTGATTCAGAACTCCACCTTCGAGTGATATTAAGATTGCTCACCTCAGATTCTTGTTCGTTTTTCGATTGCGCACAGGAATTGATCTTCGTGATAAGGCTAATCTTGCGTCGGCAAGGTTGGTAACCATCAACAGTTAGTGCAGCGATTGCATTGGCGCTTCGAGTCTCGCTTGTCGTAGTCGGATCGTGAGGGTCGCCTCCCACCAGACCGAATTATCTCCACTCAACAAAAGATCGGGCACTTCGCCTCTATCACGTCGCCATGGCCTTGGAGTCCTCCATCTTGAACTTCCTCACAATGTCCATGGTGTACTTAGCTTGGTGCATGAATGTTCTTTCCTTAGATTGTTTGATCTGGAGGCTGAGGAAGAACTGCAACTCACCCATCATGCTCATCTCAGATTCCCTGCTCATGTCTTCTGCAAACCTTGCAACAAGAGAGTTAGACGAGCCATCGAAGACAATATCATCCACGTATACCTGCACAATTAGGATATCCTTGCCCTTCCTGGGGAGAAACAAGGTCTGATCGACCTTCCCCATCTCAAAACCTCTCTCAAACAGGAACCACCTCAACCTATCATACCACGCTCTAGGTGCCAGCTTTAACCCATACAGCGCCTTCCTCAACTTGTACTCCCGGTGGGGGTACTTCTCACTCTCAAACCCCGATGATTGCATCACATACACTTCTTCCTCCAACACACCGTTCAGAAAGCACTCTTCATGTCCATTTGGTGCAATTTGAACCCTTTAGCCACAGAAAAGGCTAGAAGGATCATAATCGCCTCCAAACGAGCTACGAGAGCAAAGGTCTCCTCGTAGTCCCCTCTTTCTGACTATACCCTTGTGCCACCAACCTCGACATGTTTCTCACCACCTCTCCTTTTGTCGTATGGACATCCCTGGGCCCACTACTCAGGTGGGTACCAGGACCGACTACTCGGTGCGCCCCTGGGACTACTCGGCTTGGGCTACACGGCACCTGCTGGCGTGAAGCATAAGGACTACAGAGGATTAGTACTCGGTTAGGAAGCTAGACATGTTCGGATCCATGTAGAGTACTCCTAGTCGTACACGACTAGTACTCCTCTGGCAAACCGACTTGTAACCCTGCCTCCCGGAGTATATAAGGCGAGGCAAGGACCCCTCTCTAATCATCTGCATCACCTTGTAAATACACCTAATCAATCCAGAGCTACACAACATATAGGACGTAGGTTATTACGCACCTCGCGGCCCGAACCTGTCTAAATTGTGTGCCACGTATCTCTCCTTCGAGTTACCGATCTTGGCGAGGCCACATTCATCTACCTCGGGTACTCCCCTTGGTAGGTTGCCGGTCTAAACACCGACAGCTGGCGCGCCAGGTAGGGGATCTCGTCGAAGATCTCATGGAGACCTCGACGGCTTCCATTGTCATCAAGCCAACCACCGCTTTCAACCACGGTGACACATTCATCTTCGGTTCCTGGGTCTGCACCGCTAACGGTGCTGGGTCGTTCCAACGCTACCTCACCATGACCATGACCCCGAACCCAGAGACTGGGCTCTTGATGCTTCCTGAAGTCATCATAGACCCACTCGTCGGAAAATTCAGCGAAATTTCGCTCCGCAACCAAGTCGCCAACTTCGAGTCTAGATCCGCCTCCAACTCGAACTCGACGTCTCCTTGGGTCATCGCATGCAAGACGATCCCGCTACACAAGCACTTCCCATACGACCTTTGCAACTCCAGCAGGGCCCACGCGGAAGCTCTCGCCGCACGTCGGGCCGGCAAGAAGATCACCTCCGAGTACTCCTCAGACTCAAATACCGTACCCGGCTACAACTCGGACTCCTCCTACGAGTTCGACTTCAGTTTGGACCCAATTGAGTCTGAGTCTGAGCTCAACACGACCGAGGAACCGTTATCAGGTCCTACTGCTGGCTTGGTCATCACATCTACTCCAGTCGGCAGATTCATCTACTGGCCTAACCACAAGCCCACAAACCTAATCAGCGACAACTCGCGCTGCGTCACCTACCTCGAGACACTCCCTGATAAAAGGGGAGTGCCCGATCTTTCGGTGAGTGGAGATAAATTCGATATGGTGGAAGTTGACCCTCACGATCTGACTACGACGAGCGAACCCGTGGCGCCAATGCAATCGCTTAACCAACTTCCAATGGTTACCAACCTCATCGGCGCGAGATCATACCTGCATGCAATCGAAAAACGAACAAGAAAAAGATGCGAGCAATCTTACTGTCACTCGAAGGTGGAGTCTAAATTACACGACGGCGGCACGATTGCGGCTGTTCGGTTGTAGCTAAGGCTAACAAATAAATCAAACTCAAGATTCTATGGCGGCAGCTGCTGAGTATATATGGAGGGACGTCATCCTAGGGTTGGCGCGTCCTAGGGTGGGGTGCCCCCAACTTGGGCCTAAGGCCCATCAAAATGGCGACGCAACACCTTGGCAGATTCTGGACGTCAACTTGTTTCGAAGATTCCCGTCGACTCAGGACGAATTTTGGCATGAGACCGGTGCCATTGGAAGCTCTATGAAATTGTGCTTCCAACCATATATATAGAACGTCCAAAACTGACTCCGTATGCGACCTGGGCGTCCATTTTATTGTGCACTGCTCCTGGACTCGAACTGGGCTCGAACTTGAATTGCTTTTGGTCTCCACCTCGGGGACTCGAACCGGATCAACCTTGGACCTCCTTCTTGAATTGGAAAACCTTGCTGGACTCCATCTTCTCCAATCCATGCACCACACATGGACATAAGCATGGTTTCCATGTCCTCATCATTCTCCCCCTTTTGAAGGAAAGTCGTCCTCGACGCCGATTGTACTTGAAAATAATCCTGCACAACGCAACGGAGAACGGGGTTGTGGAAATAAAGCAAGTCAAAACAATTGTGAGGAGGAATGTGACCATGTTTCCAATTGTGTATCATGTCATGTCGCATAGAATTGCCAACATCTCTGGAGACTTCGTTATTGAAAGACACATTATGTTTGTTATTACTATCCTGCAAAAGATTAGTACCAACAAAGGACATAACAGGAATAGCCAGTTTATTGCAAGAAATTCAGCACCAAATATCATGGAGTGCCACCAATAATGCTTTCCTTCTTGCGAAATAAAACTACTAGAGGAACATGTGAATATGTTTGTATGATGGTTACTCACTAATCGATTACAATCTTGCAAAACAAAAGGAGAACTCAGACGTGTACAAATGTAAACACGATGTACCATATATTGTCCTTTGTTGTTATATTTTCCAATAACATGATATGAATATTTAGACAACCGTGGCAAATTAGCATATGCAAAAATTCTCTCTTCTAAACAATCTAGATTACATAAATCATTGAATTCAATGTAACCCAAGGTAGGTAAAGAAGACAACAAATGGAGCTCATCACTTTTACTAGCAACATGCATAACAAGTTTATTTTCAGCACTAGCATGTAAAACGGAAGTAGTAACACACCATGCATCTTTATCACCATGTGACAAAGATAAATCAAGAGATGGTTCCATTATGAATTGCTCAACTAAAGTATGATTTGTGGAAAAATTTAGCATATTAACACAATTCTCACCTTCCGTGAGTGTAGCACCATGGACATTACCTATGTTCTCAGTAGGAGTATTTGGTTGCTTTGTAAGTGATGGTTCAGAATTGGCACATGAGGATGTGAACTCCTCATTTTCTTTCATGTCGTCTGTGTCCGCTTGCTGGTGGTGAGCAGCCTAATGCGGAATCACCTTCGACTCAGCCCTCTCGTGGGATGTACGTGTGGACGTGGATGGTGCAAGGGAAATAGACGCTGAATTGGGTGTTGAACCGCTGCCTGCAAAAGAGTTAGAATATTTCTTCGAGCGGTGTCTCTGCACGTCACGTTCAACGTTGCGAGCATAATATGAAGGCACAAATCGACGTCGCATAGCAGCTTTTAATTCAGCCCAAGTGGTGGGTGATAGAGGGGGAGTGCCCAATCTTTCGGTGAGTGGAGATAAATCTGATTTGGTGGTTGTTGACCCTCACGATCCGACTACGACAAGCAAGACTCGAAGCGCCAATGCAATCGCTGAACCAACTCCCGATGGTTACCGACCTTGCCGGCGCAAGATCAGCCTGATCACGAAGATCAATTCCTGTACGCAATCGAAGAACGAACAAGAATCTGAGGCAAGCAATCTTAATATCACTCGAAGGTGGAGTCTGAATTACACGACGGCGGCACGATGGCGGCTGTTAGGTTGTAGCTAAGGCTAACAAATAAATCAAACTCAAGTCTGAAAATAAACGAGGGGTCTATCTAAATAGGGGACGCAGCCCCTGGCGGCCACGAGGGGCGGCGCTACAGTACCCGGTACTGTTCACGCGCGTGAACAATACCCTGGGCCCACATGGGCCTCCTGTTGGGCCAACAGCCCAAAAGGTATTGGCGCAGCGCCCTGGCAGATTCTGGACGTCAACTTGTTTCGCAGATTTCCGTTGACTCAGGACGAATTTGGGCATGAGACCGGTGCCATTGGAAGCTTTATGAAATTCTGCTTCCAACCATATATAGAATGTCTAAAACCGACTCTGTATGCGACCTGGGCGTCCGTTTTATTACGCACTGCTCCTGGACTTCGAACTGGACTCGAACTTGAATTGCTTTTGGCCTCCACCTCGGGGACTCGAACCGGATCAACCTTGGACCTCCTTCTTGACTTGGAAACCTTTGTTGGACTTCTTCTACTCCATTCCATGCACCAATCATGGTCGTATGCATGGGTGTCATGTCCTCATAATTCTCCCCTTCTTGATGAAAAGCCGTCCTCGGCGTCGATTGTACTTGGAACCGATCCTGCACAACACAAGAGTGAACGGGGTTTCGAAAACCAAAGAAATCAAAATTATTGTGAGGAGGAATGTCACCATGTCTCCAATTGGTGAATATGTCATCTTGCATATAAAATTTAGCGAGCATGTAAGCATCTTGATCGGATGACACATAATATTTGGCAACACTACCCTACAAAAGATTAGTACCAACAAAAGACAAAGGAGGCATATGAAGCAACCAGCAATGCTCCCCTTCTTGGAAGTAAACTTGTTTCACAGAAACTGAACTAGAGAAAGGTGAATGAATATGTGTAGTGTGGTTGCCCTCTAGTGGATCAAAATTGAGCACAACAAAAGGATAATTCAAATTTTCACAAATGTACACTCGATGTATCATATATTCTTCTTTGTTGTTATATTTACCAATAGCATGATATGTGTGTTTAGAAAAACATGGCAAATCAGCATATTTAGAAAGTTGCTCTTCAAAACAATCTAGATTACACAAAACATCAAATTCAATGTAACCCAAAGTATGTAAAGAAGACAACAATTTCTGCTCATCATTAGCACTTACAATATGCATAACATGCTTAGTTTCAGCAATAGTATTTGGTTCCAAAGCATGTAAAACTGAAGCATTATCAACCAAATCATCTTTATCACAAGGAACATCAAGCAAAACAACATGTGACAAAGATTCGTCAAGAGATGGTTCCACTGACAATTGCTCTATGATATCATGATTTGTGGAAAAATTTAGGACATTAAGACAATTCTCACCATCCATGAGCGTAGCATCATGAGCAGTACCTGTGTTTGTAGTAGGCGTAGGAGGGTCAGTGGGAAGTGATGGTTCTGAAATTGCATAAGAGGATGTGTCCTCCTCAGGTGCCACCAAGTCGTCCTTAACCTCGTGCTTTGGATCGGAATCCGCAAAATGTTAGGTGTGGCAAGAGATACAACAATGGACTGTTCCTGCACAATTCGCTTTGTTTTCCACTTATAATATGAAGGCACAAATCGATGTCGCATAGCAGCTTTAAATTGAGACCAAGTGGTGGGAATATTAGTGGAATGTTTCTGTTTATATTCACGCCACCACATCAAAGCAAAATCAGTAAATGCACTAAGAATAGCTGTAACTTGAGAATTAGCAGGAATATCATGGCATAAAAATTGTTGGTCTACCTCTAACTCCCAATCAAGATATGCAGCAGGATCATATTTGCCATTATAAGATGGAATGTTAAATTTAATCGGAGCAAAGGAATCATTAGTGGGGTGACGTACCCCGCGGCGGTGGTCTCTATCCTTCTGCAACTCGGTGATCGTTGTCGTCAATGCATCTAGGCGTGCCACGACGGTGTCGAGAGTGGTCTTGATGGCCGTCTCCGCGAGGATGATTTGATTGAACCGCTTGTTCGCATCCGCCTTGTCGGCATCTCCTGCCATGGTTAGCGCAAACACAAAACAAAAGAAAATGTGGTGGAACGGCTCACAAGGTGCTCACACTAGTGCTGTTATCAAATTCTTATCTGGTCTTACCACGCACACAGGGGCGACCTGCAACCAACCGGTGGAACTCGCGAGAGATTGGAGGAGCGATTGCCTGGAGAAACAAAATCTGCTCGTCGGAGAAATCTGTGGAGTTTTGGGTAGGCTGCACTCAGATGAAGGATTAGCACAATTCAAACAATAATGCAAAGTTGAAAAAGAGTGCTACACACGATCAAATGTTGCTGGAAACGAGTGCAAAAGCGGAGGAGAGCGAGGGAATCAAACGGGAAAAAAAGGTTCGGTGGAAGGGCAAGGTGCATGGCGCAGACCCGAGAGAAACCACGAATAGAAATTGGCTCGATGGACGATGGACACTCCGCCGGTCCCTTTTTTTGGCTTGTGTTTTTTTTGACCTTTTCTCTTTTGTTTTTAACTCTTTCCTTTGATAATTTTTTTTAACTTGCTAAACACCCACGCACGTAGGGAGAAACAATCTCAAGCGGCACAAGCAGCGCTAGTACATCGCAACTCACGACCAGGGGGGTCACGGCTCTTTTTTCGTTTTCTTTTGACTTTCTCTCTTTTTTTATTACTTGCCAAGCACACCAGTAGGAGGAGACAACTCCGGGGTCGAGCGGCGACTGGGAACTATCCCGCGCGCGAGGGGGGCACTGATTGGAGCGTGCGTTGTAGGTTTTTTTTCCTTTTTCAGGGGACTACATGGATCGTGCGCCTCACAGCGTGAGGGGTACGCGGTCAGGAAGTTGAGCTGCGAGGGGGGTTGGTGTTATGCGCAATGGGAGTCTGTCACGAGGGAGTGGGTTTTGGCGTGGTGGGGAAAAGAGAGCAGCCGAGAAAAAGAAAAACGGCGGCCACGAAACTAGGGTTACATGAGATGAAAAAAACAAGTAACCAACAACGATCGAAAAAAACAAAGCACACAAACTCAACGAAACAAAATATTGAATGAAAGTGCGAGGCTAAAACGGGTTGCTGGGACAAAGGTCTAACCTAGAACAATTTTTTTTATGGTTTTTTGGACTATAGGAATTAAAAACACTGGATAAACTCACCGATCAACCTGGATATCTGATACCACTTGATAGAGGGGGAGTGCCCGATCTTTCGGTGAGTGGAGATAAATCCGATTTGGTGGTTGTTGACCCTCACGATCCGACTACGACGAGCAAGACTCGAAGCGCCAATGCAATCGCTGAACCAACTCCCGATGGTTACCGACCTTGCCGGCGCAAGATCAGCCTGATCACGAAGATCAATTCCTGTACGCAATCGAAGAACGAACAAGAATCTGAGGCGAGCAATCTTAATATCACTCGAAGGTGGAGTCTGAATTACACGACGGCGGCACGATGGCGGCTGTTCGGTTGTAGCTAAGGCTAACAAATAAATCAAACTCAAGTCTGAAAATAAACGAGGGGTCTATCTAAATAGGGGACGCAGCCCCTGGCGGCCACGAGGGGCGGCGCTACAGTACCCGGTACTGTTCACGCGCGTGAACAGTACCCTAGGCCCACATGGGCCTCCTGTTGGGCCAACAGCCCAAAAGGTATTGGCGCAGCGCCCTGGCAGATTCTGGACGTCAACTTGTTTCGCAGATTCCCGTTGACTCAGAACGAATTTGGGCATGAGACCGGTTCCATTGGAAGCTTTATGAAATTCTTCTTCCAACCATATATAGAACGTCCAAAACCAACTCCGTATGCGACCTGGGCGTCCATTTTATTGCGCACTGCTCCTGGACTTCGAACTGGACTCGAACTTGAATTGCTTTTGGCCTCCACCTCGGGGACTCGAACCGGATCAACCTTGGACCTCCTTCTTGACTTGGAAACCTTTGTTGGACTTCTTCTACTCCATTCCATGCACCAATCATGATCGTATGCATGGGTGTCATGTCCTCATCAGTGGGAGTGGTAATGGGATTTTGTTCATAACGCCACCAATGTAAAGCAAGATCAGTAAAAGTACTAATAGCAGCTTTAACTTGAGAACTAGCAGGAAGATCATGGCATGAAAATTTATGTTCGACCGCTAACTCCCAATCAAGATATGCAGTTGGATCATATTTGCCATTGTAAGGTGGAATTCTAAACGGAAGCTTAGCAAAAGAATCATTACCACCACGGATGGATGCACAACGGGCGTGTCCATGGAGGTCTCCAGTGTCGACCTCCTTCTGTAAACTTGTGATCAGTGTTTTATTGCATCGAGGTGTGACACAATGGTGTCGAGCTTGGTCTTAGTGGCCTGCGGCCGGTCATCCCTCTTGTCGTCGCCTGCCATTGTTAGCGCAAAATCGACGACAAAATAGGGGTCTAATGGCTCACAAGGCGCTCACTATAATGATGTAGCAAATTCTTATCTGTTCTTACCAAGCACACAGGGGCGACCTGCAACCAATTGGTGGAACCTGTGAAAGATTGGAGGAGCGATTGCCTGGAGAAACAAAATCTGCACGTCGTAGAACTTTGTGGAGTTCTGGATAGGCTGCACTCAAATCAAGGATTAGCACAATCAAACAATATGCAAAGTTGAATAATAGTACTATACACGATTAAACGCGGCTGGAAACGAGTGTCAACTATGGATGAGAACGAAGGGAAAAATAAAACGGGGGGTCTCCTTTTCTTTTTTTTTGGACTTTCTCTTTTTTTATCGCTTTCTTTCTTTTTTTACTTGCCAGCACACACGAAAGGGAGGGCCAATCCCGTGGGGGGACGCGGCGGGCGCAACTGGTTAGGTGCGATGGGAGTTTGACTCGTAGACTTCGCTTTCTTTTTTTTGCCTGCCAATCACGTCACCAAGAAAAGATGCACCGTGAGGGGGATGCGTCCAGAAGTCCGTGGGGGCCGGCGTGCGTTTCCCACGAGCCGCGAGTAGGGCCGACGCGAGGGAGGGTTTGCGGCGTGAGGAAGGGTTTTTTTGCGGCTAAGGCAGCTACGGTGCGAGGGGGAAAACAAAAAAACAAAAGAAAACGGTGCGACGCGAGCAAAATGGTGTGGCGCGGCGTGAGGAAGGAGTCGCGCGAGGGTGGGCGGTTCGGAGCGCGATGGAAGGGGGAAAGGGTTGCGGCGTGGTGTTGGCGTGGGGAAAAAAGAGAGCAGCAAAGAAAAACGAAACGAAGGCGGCGGCTAGGTTACATGAAAAGAACAAGAAACAAAGGAAAAAAACATGAGTAACCAGCAACTATTGAACGAACAAGCACACGCAACTATTGAACGAACAAGCACACAAACTCAACAAAGCAAGTTATTAAATGAAGGTGCAAGGCTAAAACGGGTTGCTGGGACAAGGGTCTAACCTAGAACAAATTTTTAATGGGTTTTGTGGACTATATGAATTTAAAAAAACACTGGAGAAACTCACCGATCAACCTGGAAATCTGATACCACTTGATAGAGGGGGAGTGCCCGATCTTTCGGTGAGTGGAGATAAATTCGATTTGGTGGAAGTTGACCCTCACGATCCGACTATGACGAGCGAACCCGTGGCGCCAATGCAATCGCTTAACCAACTTCCGATGGTTACCAACTGTCGTATGGGCCTCCCTGGGCCCACTACCTCGGTGGGTACCAGGACCGACTACTCGGTGGGCCCCTGGGACTACCCGGCTTGCGCTACACGACACCTGATGGCGTGGAGCACAAGGACTACGGAGGAGAAGTACTCGGTTAGGAAGCTGTACATGTCCCGCACTGTATGGAAGGCTCCTAGACGTACTCGACTAGTACTCTCTCCCTACTCCGACTTGTAACCCTGCATCCCAGACTATATAAGGCGAGGCAGGGACCTTTCTCTAGCATCCAATCTCAACTCACGGCGCACTACTACACCATCTTGTAATCGTGCCCAATCAATCCAGAGCTACGCAGCATACAGGACGTAGGGTATTACGCACCTCGCGGCCCGAACCTGTCTAAATTGTGTGCCACGTGTCTCTTCCTTCGAGTTACCGATCTCGGCGAGGCCACATTCATCTACTTCGGGTACTCCCCTTAGTAGGTTGCCGGTCTAAAACACCGACACCAACCTCGTCGGCGCGAGATCAGCCTGATCATGAAGATCGTTTCCTGCACGCAATCGAAAAACAAAGAAGAAAAAGATGCGAGCAATCTTACTACACTCGAAGGTGGAGTCTGAATTACACGACGGCGGCACGATGGCGGCTGTTCAGTTGTAGCTAAGGCTAACAAATAAATCAAACTCAAATTTCTATGGCGGCGGCTGCTGAGTATATATGGAGGGACGTCATCCTAGGGTTGGGGCGTTCTAGGGTGGGGCGCCCCCAACTTGGGCCTAAGGCCCATCAAAATAGCGACGCAACACCTTGGCAGATTCTGGACGTCAACTTGTTTCAAAGATTCCCGTTGACTCAGGATGAATTTTGGCATGAGACCAGTGCCATTGGAAGCTCTATGAAAGTTTGCTTCCAACCATATATAGAACGTCCAAAACCGACTCCGTATGCGACCTGGGCGTCCGTTTTATTGTGCACTGCTCCTGGACTACGAACTGGGCTCGAACTTGAATTGCTTTTGGTCTCCACCTCGGGGACTCGAACCGGATCAACCTTAGACCTCCTTCTTGACTTGGAAAACCTTACTGGACTCCATCTTCTCCGATCCATGCACCACGCATGGACATAAGCATGGTTGCCATGTCCTCATCACTCCCGTTCCAGGAAGGGACACCACTGGCTCTAAATGAAGACGAGCACACTCCTACTGAGGTGGCGACTACCGACTCCAGCCTTCTCACTACAGACCGTGAGGTCTTCATGGCGGTCGGGGATGTTGGAACTTCAGAAAACCGATCTGATCGGTACGTTGACGACATCTCGGATGACGAAGAATTAGCTAACACACCTCCCAATGAGACTATCGAAGACAAGAACGCTCTGTGTGACCACAAAAGGAAGCGAGTTGATCGACACCGACATCTCCGGGAAGCTCTCCCCATCCGAAACCTCAATGAGGCTCTGGATCAAGTCTCCAACCGGGTGCACACTACTCCTGAGCAATGCCTTATGTCTATCACCACGATAGCACGGCAAGCCCAGGGGCACCACGCAGGTGAAATCATCGCCAAGCTTGTTGAAGACGCCTACTTCATGCGGGTCGACAACAGGGTCGCCCAGGTACCCCCTGCTGGAAACCACGAAGCCACTAGTCGCAGCCCGGCAGACGGCGGACACAACTGTATCCGCGGAGAACACCAGCCAAATCCCAACTGCTCTAGTGATAGAGGCAAAGTGCCCGTTCTTTTGGTGAGTGGAGATAACTTCGATCTGGTGGGAGGCAACCCTCACGATCCGACTACGACGAGCGAGACTCGAAGCGCCAATGCAATCGTTGAACCAACTCCCGATGGTTATCGACCTTGGTGGTGCAAGATCAGCCTGATCATGAAGACCAAGTCCTGTGCGCAATCGAAAAATGAACAAGAATTTGAGGCGGGCAATCTTAATATCACTCAAAGGTGGAGTTCTGAATCACATAGGACGACACGTATTTGTGCGTGTTCTGGTATAGCTAAAGCTAGATGTAAAACAAAACTCAAGTTGTAAAAGATACACGACTCTGACTAATAAAGGGGGCGCAGCCACTAGTGGAGGGGCGCCAGCAAAGGGGGCGCCGCCCCTAGCATCGTGGGTACGGGGGTGCAACCCTAGGCGCCCTCTTGGGCCAGTCCTAGGTGCCCACGCACAAGGCCTCCTGTTGGGCCAGCCTTTAGTCTTTCGGGCCTTCATTCTTCAGCATCATGATGAAGTTGAACTCTCTTGCACGGGCCCGAGTAATTAGCCCAGAAGGTGGCGCCGAAGACGGTGCTGCCGGTGCTGGAGTAGGGGAAGTTGCTGCTGGTGTAGATGTACTCGTGATGTCCTCATCATCCTCCCCTTCTTGAACTGAAGTCGTCCTCGACAGTAACTCCTCATCCTCACCAAGATATGGCTTCAAATCTGCAACATTAAAACTAGTGGAAACAGCAAACTCCGCAAGCAGGTCAAGGATATAAGCATTGTCATTAATCTTAGTTAGCACTTTAAAAAGACCAGCAACACGAGGCATTAATTTAGAACGACGCAAAGTAGGAAAACGATCCTTTCTCAAATGCAACCAAACCATATCACCAGATTCAAAAGTAACATGTTTTTACCTTTACTACCAGTAACCTGATATTTAGCATTAGCAGCAGCAATGTTTTGGTGAGTTTGTTCATGCAGGTTAACCATTTGTTCAACATGTGCACAACATCTAAGTGTGGGGCGTCTTTAGTATCAAATGAAAACAAATCAATAGGAGCCCGAGGGATGTAACCATACACAATCTGAAAAGGGAACATTATAGAGGAATGTGTTGCATGATTATAAGCAAACTCAACATGGGGCAAGCAATCCTCCCAACGTATCAAATTCTGATCTAAAATGGCCCTAAGCATGGTTCATAAAGTTCTATTAACCACCTCAGTTTGCCCATCAGTCTAAGGGTGACAAGTTGTGTTAAACAGCAATTTAGTTCCCAATTTATTCCACAAAGATCTCCAAAAATGACTGAGAAACTTAACATCACGATCAGAGACAATTGTATTTGGAATACCATGCAAACGAATAATCTCTCTAAAGAACAATTCAGCAATATTGCTAGCATCATCAGTCTTATGACAAGGTATGAAATGAGCCATTTTGGAGAATCGATCAACAACCACAAAAGTGCTTTCCCTCCCCTTCTTAGTTCTAGGCAATCCCAAAACAAAGTCCATAGAAATATCAAGCCAAGGGGAAGTAGGAACAGGCAAAGGTATATACAAACCATGGTTGTTCAAGCGTGACTTAGCTTTCTGACAAGTAGTGCAGCGTGCAACTAGGTGCTCAACATCAGCACGCATCCGGGGCCAAAAGAAATGGCAGCCAACACCCCATGCGTCTTGTACACGCCAAAGTGTCCCATGAGACCGCCTCCATGCGCTTCCTGTAACAGCAAAAGACGAACCGAGCTAGCTGGAATACACTGCTTGTTAGCGCAAAATAGGAACCCGTCCTGTATGTGAAATTTGCCCCATGGTTTGCCATGAAGGCAATGGGCAAAAGCATCTTTAAAATCAGCATCGTCGACATATTTATCTTTCATAGTTTGCAAGCCAAAGATTTTAAAATCTAACTATGACAGCATGGTATAGCGACGAGACAAAGCATCAGCAATAACATTGTCCTTCCCGTTCTTGTGTTTAATAATGTAAGGAAAAGACTCAATGAATTCTACCCATTTAGCGTGATGACAATTCAGTTTTGTTTGGGTACGAATATGTTTCAAAGCCTCATGATCAGAATGAATTATGAACTCGCGGTGCCAAAGATAGTGCTGCCAAGTATGCAAAGTGTGCACTAAAGCGTAAAGCTCCTTATCATAAGTAGAATATTTCAGGCTAGCACCGCTTAATTTCTCACTAAAATAAGCAACTGGTTTTCCTTCTTGTAACAAAACAGCACCTAGCCCAGTACCGCTAGCATCACATTCAAGCTCAAACACTTTATTAAAATCAGGTAATTGCAAAAGGGGAGCATGAGTTAACTTATCTTTCAAAGTGTGGAATGCTACCTCTTGCGAATCACACCAAGCGAATGGCACATCTTTCTTTGTAAGTTCATGTAAAGGCGCTGCAATGGAGCTAAAATCACGAACAAACCTGCGGTAGAAACCTGCAAGTACAAGAAAGCTCTGAATCTGTGTGACCGTCGTCGGTGTAGGCCACTCCTAAATGGCAGCAATTTTGCTGCTATCGACCTCAATGCCCTGTGGAGTAACAACATAACCAAGAAACAAGACACGTTGTGTGCAAAAGATGCATTTATCCATGTTAGCAAATAGGTGGGCAGCACGCAACGCATCAAAAACAGCACTCAAATGTTTCTAATGGTCTTCCATAGATTTGCTATAAATCAAGATATCATCAAAATAGACAACAACAAACAATCCTATGAAGGGCCTCAGGACTTCATTCATCAAGCGCATAAAAGTGTGGGAGCATTAGTCAAACCAAACAGCATAACCAACCATTCATATAAGCCAAATTTCGTTTTAAAAGCCGTTTTCCATTCATCTCCCAATTTCATTCTAATTTGGTGGTAACCACTACGCAAATCAATCTTAGTAAAAAGAATGGCACCACTAAGCTCATCTAGCATATCATCAAGGCATGGTATAGGGTATCGATAACGAATGGTGATGTTATTAATAGCACGACAGTCTACACACATACGCCATGAACTTTCTTTCTTAGGAACAAGTAACACAGGAACCGAACAAGGGCTAAGAGACTCACGAATGTAACCCTTATCAAGCAATGCCTACACATGGCGCTGAATCTCTTTTGTCTCATCCGGGTTTGTACGGTACCGGGCGCAGTTTAGAAGCTGAGCGCCAGGAAGGAGGTCAATCTGGTGCTCAATGCTACGAAGCGGTGGAAGACCCGGTGGCAAGTCTTTGGGAAAGACATCAGTGTACTCCTGCAAAAGGTTAGCAACCGCAGGCGGAATATCCAAAGATGGTGCATCATCCAGGGAAACAAGCACACTAGAGCATACAAGTGCATAGCATGGCAAATGAGCATCTCGAATATCATCAAAATCAGCACGTGTAGCAAGTAAAACAGGAGTATTCAACTTAATTTCAGATTTATCCGAAGTGGATGGTGATGGTTCCTGTTCTTTAGCAGTTTTAACAGCTCTAGCAAGATTATCTTTAACAATTTATTCAGGTGTCATAGGATGTATAATTATTTTCTGTCCCTTAAACATGAGAGAATAATGATTCGAACGGCCATGATGCAAGCTATCAGTATCATATTGCCAAGGTCTACCAAGTAACAAAGAGCATGCTTCCATAGGAACAACATCGCAATCAACATAATCAGAGTAAGCACCTATAGAAAAAGGAACACACGTCAATCGTGACACGCTAATTTTACCACCATAATTAAGCCATTGAATGTGATATGGGTTTGAATGCTTACGAGTGGGTAAAGACAACTTCTCGACCAGCATAGTACTCGCCAAATTGTTGCAGCTGCCACTGTCGATGATGATGTGAATCGACCGCTCTTGCACAACACCCTTCGTATGGAACAGAGTCTGTCGCTCATTCTTCTCGGCTGGGCGACCTGTGTACTAAGAACATGCTGCACAACAAGACTCTCGTACCTATCGGCGTCCCCCGGATTGACATGTATGTCCGTCTTAGCTGCATTGTCAGTGGCAAGCAAAGTATGTTTAAGTTTTTCTGAGTCACTAGCTGAATAGTACTCACCATTGTCACGAATGAGTAATGTGCGCTTGTTCGGACAGTCCCGAGCCACGTGGCCACGCCCGCTGCAATGAAAACACGTGATATCCCGTGTACGATCTGTGGTGGATGCTGCGCTTGTGGCTGGGGCGGCTCCTACCGGCATATCAGTCCTCTCGCGCGGTGTAGGTGTAGATGGCCCAGGGAGAGGAGGTGCTGAACGGGATGACGAGTTTCTACCTGCAAAAGTGTTAGAATATGTCCTCGAGCGGCGTCCCTGCACTTCGCGTTCAGCTTTGCAAGAAAACTCAAACAATTGGGTCATGTCAGCATATTCTTTATAATCAAGGATGTCTTTAATTTTGCGGTTCAAACCACCACGAAAGCGTGCCATTGCAGCGTCGGGTTCCTCTAATAAACCACAATGAATCATACCTTTTTTGCAACTCCTGGTAGTAGTCCTCAACAGACTGAGAACCTTGCTGAAATCGCTGCATCTTGTTAAGCAAATCACGAGCATAATATGACGGCACAAAGCGATGTCGCATAGCAGTTTTTAATTGCTCCCAAGTGGTCGGAACAGCAGTAGGATTTTTATTCTTATACTCACGCCACCAAATTAAAGCAAAATCAGTAAATTCACTAATGGCAGCCTTAACTTGAGAGGAAGCAACAATATCATGACATGAAAATTTTTGTTCAACTTCTAATTCCTAATCAAGATATGCAACAGGATCATATTTGCAATTAAAGGGTGGAATTTTAAATTTGATTTTAGAGAAGGAATCATTACCAGCGGGGCAGCGTGGTACACGGCGGGCTTTGCCTCGGCGATCAGCATCCTCCTCATCATCACCCGCATATCCTTGGGCCACCAAATCAGTGACCACCGTGTTCAATGCATCGAGTCGTGACACGATGGCGTCGAGCGTCGTCTTGGTGGTTGTCTGCGCGAGATCAAGCTGGTCGAACCACGCGTTGGCTGTAGTAACCGTGGAATCCACCCGCTCGTGGATCGTCTTGAT
The DNA here is from genome assembly GCA_947561735.1 of Cenchrus americanus. NCBI lineage: Eukaryota > Viridiplantae > Streptophyta > Magnoliopsida > Poales > Poaceae > Cenchrus > Cenchrus americanus. The sequence goes on along the minus strand of OX387239.1, from coordinate 147,688,552 downwards.
GTTGGTGACAAGGCCATCAATCTCAGCCCGCATGTCCTGCAGCTGTTTCTTGTCGTCGCCTCCTGCCATGGTTAGCACAAACATGAAACAAAAACGGACGCCAACACAAGGGTGGAACAGCTCACATAGGCACTCAAACTAATGCTATTATCAAATTCTTATCTGTTCTTACCACGCACACAGGGGCGACCTGCAACCAACCGGTGAAACTCACGAAAGATTAGAGGAGCGATTGCCTGGAGAAACAAAATCTGCTCGTCGTAGAAATATGTGGAGTTCTGAGTAGGCTGCACTCAAGTCAAGGATTAGCACACTCAAACAATAATGCAAAGTTGAATGATAGTGCTAAACACGAAACAAACGTTGCTGGCAACAAGTGAAATCGAAAAGACAGCATGTAAGGTGGAGAGGGTGTATCAAATGACTGTTTTTTCTTCTGTTTTTTTTTGCAGAAGTCCTCAAAACTGATAATATGAACACTAAGGATCTCCAACGGCAAATTACCACACACACTTTTTCCGAAAGGACAGGGGTATTCCGGTCTCTCTCTCTCTCCAGAGTAAGGCCAAACTCAGAATATGGTACTGGAAAAGAGAGGTGATGGCTCGGTGTGGGGATACGTAGCACGATCAGGGAGGGATAGCTACCAGGGCATCCACGGTGTAGCCCAGAAGGCTTGCGAGCCAGGGAAAAACTGTGGCACAAAACTCCTTCACCGAGACGAATCGGTTCTCGTTTCCCCCTTGGACTGTGCGGCGGTCTCTCTATTTTTTTTATTTTTTTCCTTTTGTTTTGATTGCTTTCCCTTTTTCCTTTTTTTCACCTACCGGACCACGGAACAGGGATGGGGTGACCAAGAGGTGGCTACGCGACAGGTGAGCGCACGAGGTGGCAGATGGATGAGCAGCTGAGATGAAACTAGGGTACAAGAAAAGATGGAACAAAATGTAGAAAACACAAGTAACCAGCAATAATTGAACGCGTAAACACACAAATTCAATAAAGACACTTGTTGAAAGAATGTGCAAGGCTAAACGGTTGCTGGGGCAAAGATCTAACCTGAAGGTAAATTTTTGTTTGGTTTTTTGTGGACTATAGGAAGGGAAAACACTAGATAAAACTCACCGATCAACCTGAAAATCTGATACCACTTGATAGAGGCAAAGTGCCCGATCTTTCGGTGAGTGGGGATAACTTCGATCTGGTGGGAGGCGACCCTCACAATCCGACTATGACAAGAGAGACTCGAAGCGCCAATGCAATCACTGAACCAACTCCCGATGGTTACCGACCTTGCTGGCGCAAGATCAGCTTGATCACGAAGATCAATTCTTGTGCGCAATCAAAAAATGAACAAGAATCTGAGGCGAGCAATCTTAATATCACTCGAAGGTGGTGTTCTGAATCACAGAGGACAACACGTATTTGTGCATGTTCTGGTGTAGCTAAAGGTAGATGTAAAACAAAACTCAAGTTGTAAGGCGCCGCCCCTAGCGTCGTGGGTGCGGGGGTGCAACCCTAGGCGCCCTCTTGGGCTAGTCCTAGGCGCCCACGCACAAGGCCTCCTGTTGGGCCAGCCTTCAGTCTTTCGGGCCTTCATTCTTCAACATCATGACGAAGTTGAACTCTCTTGCACGGGCCCAAGTAATTGGCTCAGAAGGTGGTGCCCAAGACAGTGTTGCCGGTGCTGGAGTAGTAGAAGGTGATGCTGGTGTAGATGTACTCATGGTGTCCTCATCACGATGCCTATAAGTACGACTACAGCTCTTGATGCGGACGAGGAAGGTGAGCATGTGGATCAGAAGGAGTACCGGAGCATGATCGGGTCACTCCTCTACTTGACGGCAACGAGGCTGGACATCCAATTCTCGGTATGTTTGTGTGCTTATTTTAAGCGTCTCCAAGGACTTCGCATCGACAAGCAGTCAAGTGCATAGTCAGGTATTTGCGACATACTCTCGACTTCAGCCTTTGGTACTCCACGTCTTCTTCTTTGACTCTTCATGGATTTTCGGACACGGATTTTGCTAGATGTTGGTTCGATAGGAAGTCCACTTCTGGGACCTGCCAGTTTTTGGGTTCCTCTTTGGTGTCTTGGTCTTCCTGCAAACAATCGAATGTTGCTCAATCCACTACCGAGGCAGAGTATGTTGCCGCAGCTAGTTGTTGCTCTCAACTCCTTTGGATCACATACATAATGAGCGACTTTGTTGAGGAATACACCCACGTCCCACTTCAATGTGATAGCACCAGTGTCATAAGTGTAGCAAAGAACCCAGTTCTTCACTCCAAAACCAAGCACATAGAAGTGAGGTATCATTTCCTGAGAGGCGACGTAGAGAAATGAAAAATCTCTTTGATCCATGTACCCACACATGACTAGCTAGCCAATATTTTCACCAAACCCCTAGATCAAGCAACTTTCACTCGTTTGTGGGGGGAGCTTGGTGTTTGTTTGATTTCTTGAGTTGGTGTGTGGGATCTCCTTTGTAGCATATGTATAGCTTTCCTCTGTGCTTTTCTTACATTTGGCATGGCATATTTAACATGATGTATAGGCATCTTTGTATCTTAGATTGCATGCATTTTGTATCATATGCATTGTGTAGGGAAAGCTTCTCCTATATACATTGTTCACCATGGTATGATACATATGTCCTTGTGAGCTAGTTTGGTGAGTTATTGCTAGTTTGGCTTAGCTCTTAATGATCTTGGTTAATATCCATGGTTGATGGCTATGTTTTTGAAAAATGACACATGTATGCTCTCTTGTGAAATACCTTTATATGATCTTGACATGTTTTAGTGGTTTGGCTGTGCTTAATTTGTGGTTGGATAGCTTATTTTGATCATATGGGGCCAAAGGCTCATTTGCCATCATGAATGTTTATCCCTCATGCTGGATCTTGTGGAGGGGCATAAGTTCCTTTTTGTCACAAAGACATTTCATGTACCAAATATGAATCTGAAAATGAAATGTAAATTGCTTAGAAAATGTGCTCCCATGTCATATGTGCTAAATTTAATTCGCTTTGGGTGCTAAACCGTTGCATGATGCCTACCAATGAGAAGTCTCATATATAGAAGTAGGCACATGGCTCGGTGATTTTGACATGACATGAGGTGCTTGTGGGTGTTTATGATGGTTTTATGATTAGAATGGTTGTCCTAGCATAAAATTTGTGTGGCCTTGCCATTTTGACATGTTTTGCTCATATTTAGGACTTTGCTCATGAGAGGGTGATTGTTCGCAAAATTGCTCAATTCTATCTTAGCTTCGCCCAATGGTTGTGAAACTTTGTGATCTTGTAGTTGATGTTATTACGAAGCAATAGAGTATCTAACATGCTCATTTGGACATGTGTAGCATCCTATTTTGCATTTTGTCTATTTGAGAAGCTCTATGTTGCATTTTTTTCATTTTTGACTTGATTCATGCATTGTCAACAATGGGGAGAAGTTTGAGCATGTTTTGGCCTACTGAATGCATCTATAAGGTTTCCAGGTGGTTTCAATCCTTTTCGGGATCTGTTGTGCACCAGTCTGACCGGTCGCGGTCACCAGTCTGACCGGTCACGTGTGCTGGCCTTGTTCACATGTTGGGCACCGGTCGAACCGATGGTGCTAACCGGTCTGACCGGTTAGAGCTGATCTAGTGTAGCTGCTCTGTTTCGAGAAGGGATTCGCATGCACTTGTCCAGGGGGAGTTGCATTGGTTCGGGGAGCTTGCATGTGTGCGGGGGAGCTCTTTATGGTTTTCGAGCTTTGGATTAGTGGTTTGTGCTCTTTTCTTGAGCATGCTTTTGTCTCGGATGTATCGAGCCATTGCCCTTGCCTAAGGGGCCCGAGACTTGTCTTCTTCAAGTGAGCTTGCTCTTTGCCTTTCCTTTGGCTTTCGATCGCTTGTTGAAGTTTCTTTTAGTCATTTCATTTCTTTTCCTTTTCTCTTTGGTTACCAATTGTGTGTGTTGTCAATGCACTCAACAAGGGGGAGATTGAGAGCCATGTGTGGTTCGAGGACCGGTGGCTGGTGGCTTCCTGGTGCGATGAGTGATTGACAACATGGTGTGGACTGATGCTTGGCTAAGTTCTGCAGGTGCAGATTGCGGCTTAACTGGTGTTGGTGCAGGTGAAGAACAAGCACGAAAGGTCATTGCTGGTGAGGCCTCTAAGTGTGGAGAAGACAAGTAGACTTGGTTCGAGGGATCTGGTGGCCAGCGGGATCAAGTGCGGGTCGCATAGTGGCAAGAACAACGAGATGAAGTCGTGGACTGTTTCTTGGTTGACCCTCAAAACAAGGTCGAGCTGCGACTACGTGGTAGCCGAGGTTGAGTGACGATTGGCGGAGGCTACACCGAGTTCGCGGGGTTTCCGGTGGTTGATCCGCAAAACCAAGACCGAAGAACTGAAGACGGAGGTGCAGCAACATCGGACCGATCTGACCGGTGTGTGACGACGCGGTCCGGAGACTTCGAAGCGGAGGACACGCGTCGGGATCGCAAGGCTTGCGTCGAGGCTAAGCAAGTTTGCGGTCACTGGGCATCCGTCCGATGGTGCAAAGACATAGACTTCCAAATTCGCCCTTGAGGGGCATGTATCCCTAGTTAGCTAATAAGGATAGTTCAGTCTTTCAGTTGCCTCCAAATAACCCAAGTGGTGAGAGGATGGCAGTCGTCTCTTGGAACCCTAACTCATTTTGTTTTGCTAGTTTTCCCCTTCCATTTTCCTTTGGAATTTCTAAGACTAGCTTGAGAGTTTCATGGTGAGATATTGTGAGAGGGAAGGATGATTGGGCGGCAAGCTACACCTTGTATGAACCTCTTTGGTATGTATATATGATTTGGCGTGGTTCCTCAAGGCTTGGATGTGTCTTTCCCGTTTCTCCTTTTTGGTGATTTTCAGAGGCTTTTCTTGGCGAATTTCTTGTGGCGGTTTTGAGACCTTTCTATTTGGGATTTGGTGGGGGATGTATGCATGAACCCCTCGTGGTTCTTTTCCCTTTGATTCTGCTCCCAAATCCGTGAGTAAAGGGGCTCAATTTTGGGGTTTTCGTCCTAGGGTTCGTGGTGTTCTTGGTGGAAATCCTTCAATTCCTCTTGATTCAGTGAGTTTCAGTGGACCATAACTTGGCTATGGAGTGCCCATGAGGTGTTCCTACTATTCCCAAAGTCTTGTGTGAATCCGTGGAGCGAATCGGGAGACGAGAGTTGGATTTGAGGGAGTTGACCCTCGGGCGCTGTTCATCCCGAGCTGCCCAGGCGTGACCGGTCTGACTCGTGCTCTTGACCAGTCTGACCAGTGCAAGACCTTGGTGAGATTTATCTCGGGGAACTGCCTTGTCTGTGTGGTTTGTCCCATGGTCCAGCTGGTCAGTTCTTGGCTTGTTTGGAGTTGTTTTGTTAGGTTTTGTGAGGGGTTTTCCTTTGGAGGTGGTTTTTGTTCCAGGGCCTAGAGAAGTCACTAAGGCTTCCTAGAACTTTGTTGTGCATCTGCTGTTCTCCACCAGCCTGACCGGCAGTATCCACTGGTCTGACCAGTGCCATCGGTCTGACCGGCAAGTGCCATCGGTCTGACCGGTGTGGCATAGACAGCAGGATGCTCAGTTTTATGTTGTGCGTTTGGGTGTTTGGTTCAGGTTGTTGAGTTGTTGGTTCCTAGGACTAGTAGCACTCCAGTGGCTACGTGGTCTTCACCAACTTGGGTAGTTGAGTCAGAGACATGATTAGATTTGTCGTGTTCGTCTTGTTGGAATTTCCATCTCCTTCGAGAAGAATTTTTATCGGCTCTCATTCACTCCCCCTCTGTGGTCGTCAGTTTCGACCCTTCACCCTCTGTCAACCTAGGCTTGTATCACCTACTACAAGCCCCCCTTGGGTATGTAGAACACTTTCTTGAACTGGACGTAGGGCATCCCCTCGGTGCTTGAACCAGTATAATCCCGGTGTCTCTAAGCCCAACCATCCAGATCAGACACACGATTCATACTAAAAATTACTTTCCGGTGGTATCAAACCCCGACACTAGGGGGTTAGAGTAGCCTGGGTGGCCGCCCCTCCTCCTTCGAGTTTTCTGCCTCAGTTTTGTGGCTCAACCAAGAAACCTAGTGGTTTTGTGGTGAACCACTGCAAATCCCGCGGACTTGGTGCAGCCTCACATCAATCTCCACTCATGACTTGGCTGCCACAGTCATCCTAACTCGGTCTTGGCTTTGAGGCTCAACTAAGGAATCGTACACGATTTCATCTTACAATTCTTGCCACCATGCGACCCACACTCCCGTTAGCCACCGGGTCCCTCGAACCAAGCCTACTTGTCTCTCCACACCTGGAGGTCCACCAGTACAGACCTTTCGCGCTTGTTCTTCACCTACATTAACGTAAATCAAGCCACAACCTACACCTGCAATACTAGGCTAAGGGTCAGTCCACACAACGTTTTCATCATTCATCACCAAGGAGTGGCCATCCACCGGTCCTCGAACGCACACAGGTCCTCACTTATATAGTGGTAGAGATACTCTCACTACATTAATTTATTTGCCACCTCAACAAATTACTAAGGACCTGTTTGGGACTGCTTCGCTCCAACTTTCTCAGCTCTCCTCCAACTTTGGCAAGCCAAACACCTCAAACTCCTAAAACTCTACTCCAAGAAAAAGATGGAGTTTTGGGCCAACTCACTTCAATGGTTGCTCCTCCTAGCATGGTGGTAGCATGGGTGTGGCCTCCAAGGCCGGCGGCGGCCGGGGTGCGATCTGCACATCGATGGAGGGAGGCATCGGTGGTGGGCGTGGAGGTCGCTCGCCCCGCGCATGATGGCCTGGTGGCGGCTGAGGACAGTCCTCGCTGACGATGAGTGAGGATAAGGTGAGTTGGTGAAGGAGAAAAGAGAATAAGGGAAAAGAGAGACTTACATGTGGACCCATTTATCAGGGGCATATTGGACATTTCGCTTATAAACTTTGTGTTCATGGAGCTGGAGTTAAACTGCATGCTAAACAGAACTATTGCTCCAGAAACTCCATAGTAGAGCTACTCCATGGTGGAGTTGTGTCGGGGATAGCCATAAGGGTCCCCTAATGTTAGGGGAAACACCCTTTTCTAAAAATAATAAAAGTAAACAAACAAGCCTACAACCACATACCACACCCCGCGTGGTCACGGCCCAAGGCGGACGGGGGCCCACGGCCCAAAAAAGCCTCGGCGGCCGATCAAATGGCCAGCCCCGACGCCCCTCAGGCGAACTTCCGCCTCGCTCGAGAGCCAGGCACTGCACCACGAACCTCCGCCTCGCTCGAGGGCTTGACACCCCCTCGGGTGTGCCTCCGCATCCCTTGAGGGCTTGACGCCCCCTCGGGTGAGTTTCCGCCTCGCTCGAGGGACGAGCTCCCTCGAGCGAATTTCCGTCTCGCTCGAGGCCGCCCTTGACCCACGACACCGCACCTGCTCCCCCAACTGGAGCATTAAATGCTCTAGTATGTCACGGGCGCCCGAGTCAAAGGCGAATCCCCGCCATGCCGACCGTCGGACACCGCCTGGGAATCATATCCCGGTGTTGTTCGACCAACTCGCACTGTGCGGCCATCCCTGGAGCTGTGCGGGTGTTGTGCGGGAAGGCCGGTGTCATTCCATGACACTGTGCCGCCAACTCCCGTACCTCCCCCACGTCGCCCCCCCTTAAAAGAGGACGGCGAAACCCTCAAAAGAGGTACGATCACCTACTCCGCACCCGCCCGGGATGACGCCGTCACAAAAGGACGGCAGGGCGCGTCTTCCCTGTCACCTCAGTCCTGTGCGGCCATCCCCGGCGCTGCAGCGTCATCTCCAACACTGTGGGAACCCAGGTCGACAGGACATCACCACGCCCACCGTTGTGCGGCCTCCGGTCTTTCGTCAGCCGAGCCCTCGAAGCTGCCCTTGGAAGGGCACAGGATCCACCACGACGCCCGCTAGAGGCGAGAATCGCCAGGACAACTGTCAACTCTACGACACTGTGCGCCATGCTGCCACACGTAGCACTTAGAGCCGCGCGGCATGACTGTAAACCGCCTCCCCTTGGCATATAAAAGGAAAAGGCGGTCCCCTGGCCGCAGGGGGGACGACAGAGAGCAACCCACTCGAATCTCTGCCTTCACCTACCATATTGGCACTTAGCCTCAATCAACCCTCAGGGACCTGGAGGCTTCTCCTCCTCTCCCGCCTTGCTTGTAGCTCCCCTCTACGAGCACCATGGTGCATTGTAATACAGCGCCACGAGTGCACCCCTGCTAGACGTACGGCCCACGGCCGGAACCAGGATAAACCCCGTGTCATGGCATTGCTTAGCACCAACCATCAAGAGACTGATCTCAGCGCTCTTACTAGTTAGTGTCAGGACTACTTTCCGCACCGACAGTTGGCGCGCCAGGTAGGGGGACTGCACTAAGATCAGCTTCCCACCAGCAGTCTCGATGGTGATCCGCACTGAGTACAGGTCCAAGAGGTACTCCATGGGCAGCTCGGACCCTCTCCCAGCTGGGTTCGAAATCCGGTTCGGGAGCCTGAACTTTCAGGCCACGGGGAACGGCTACCTCATGCGCATCACCAACAGTGACGAACTCCACCCGTGGCAGTCGACTGGCCAGGCCCAATGCCCACCACACCTACTACTGACGCTCCAGCACCCGCCCAGTTGGCTGCTGCGAGCACCTCAACGCCTCGGCGCCACCGGAGCACAGGCCAGCACTCGCGCCAGGCACGTATGGAGCGGCGTCGGGCCGCGCACACCGCGACACGAGCTGATGCGCCCACTGATGGAGCAACAACGCCCACGGAGGAGCACGCGGCCGCAGAGTCGCAGTTCCTCTACAGGATGCGCAACACAACGGCAACATACGCGTCATCCGTCAGCACTGACATGGCGGGGTACGAGGACCTTCCAGGACACCACCTTATCGCAGTCCGGAACCTCATCGCCACCACCAATGACGAGTCGTATCATGGTTCGGTCAGTGAGCTGTCGCCCGCAACCTCACACGGGTATGCCGAGTGGGACTTCTCCGGCGTACCGGACCAGGTGATGTTCCAGCGATTCCTCGACACTGCAGACTACTAGTTCGGCTACTCCGACGACTCCAGCATCGGAAGCTATGATCCTGCACACGAGTGCTTCGTGGTCGTCGCTGATGAACATGCCGACGGCGCGAACGGAACAGATGCAGGCGACGGGGACGCACCCAAAAACCCAAGGCCAAGCACGACCCCCACCTCGCCGACGAGAGGCGTCGGCATCACCGCGCAGCTGGCCCAAGCGTGCAAGCTCGAGGCCAAGCTCGCAGAAGAGTACCGGAAGGTGCAACTCCTACGCGCCACCATCGCGTGAGAAGCCTCAGCGCGTAGCGAACGTGCGCGCGAGCTAGGCAAGCAGGCCCGCGAGCGCATCACTGCTGACTTCAACGTCGACGATCCTCCCACACCGCCGCGAGCAAGCCAAAAGATCATCGCAGCATCGACATCGTGGGGCAAGAAAGGTAAGAAGCCCCGGCGCGACACGCGCGCGCCGGGGCGCGACGAGGACGAGGACGAGGCCCTCGCGGTCGTCCCGACCCGCAAGGGCCCTCGAGCGGCCCCTTGAGGTCCCGGCGTGTTTGACGACATGCTGAAGAAGCCGTGCCCATACCACAAGACCGTGGTCAACCACACCCTCGAGAAATGTTACATGCTCAGAAAATATTACAGTCGCGTCTCCGCGAAGGAGGATGGGGCCAAGAAGGATGGTGGTGATGGGGGTGTCGGCGGCTTCCCTGCGCTGGAGAACGTCTTCCTCATCTTCAGGGGGGCGACGGTAGACATGTCCAATAGCCGATGCAAGCGAGAGCGGCATGAGGTCCTTGTCGCGAAGGGGGCTCCTCCTTCCTTCCTCGATTGGTCGCAGGACGCCATCACCTTCAGCCGTGAGGATCACCCGAACCGCATCCCCAACCCGGGCCAGTACCCGCTGGTCGTCGATCCCGTCATGGGCAACACGCGGTTCTCCAAGGTGTTGATGGACGGCGGCAGCAGCCTCAACATCCTCTATGCACACACCCTACAGCTGATGGGGATCGGGTTCGACCAGCTACGGCCCAGCACGACGCCATTCCATGGCGTCACGTCGGGCAAGTGCGTCTAGCCCCTCGGGCAGATCGATCTGCCAATCTGGTTCGGCACACCAAACAATTTCCACAAGGAGACCCTCACCTTCGAGGTGGTGGGGTTTCGAGGCGTGTACCACACCATCCTTGGGCGTCCGTGCTACGCCAAATTCATGGCGGTCCCGAACTACACTTACCTCAAGATGAAGATGTCGGGGCCAAAAGGCGTCATCATCGTGGGCTCGTCAATCGAGCACACATTCGACTGCGACGTCGAGTGCGTTGAGCACGCCGAGGCCCTGGTGCTCGACGAAACGCTTGCCGCGGACCTGGAGAAGCTGGCCAACGAGGGCCTCGACTCCTATGCCAAGCACGCGGGCAGTTTCAAGGTGGTCGAGCAAACGAAGGAGGTGCCCCTCGACCCTGCCGCCCCTGAGGGCAGAGCGTTGAGGGTCAGTTCCACCCTTGACCCAAAATAGGAAGTGGTGCTCATCGACTTCCTCCGTGCCAATGCCGACATCTTCGTGTGGAGCCCGTCGGACATGTCAGGCATCCCGAGGGAGGTCGTCGAGCACTCCCTTGACATCCTACCTCACTCCAGAGTTGTGCAACAACGGCTGCGGCGCTTCGACGAGGAAAGGCGTCGGGCGATCGGAGTGGAGCTGCAGAAGCTCCTCGAAGCTGGATTCATCAAGGAAGTTTTCCACCCTACGTGGCTAGCCAACCCTGTACTAATTAAGAAAAAGAATGGGAAGTGGAGGATGTCTGTACATTATACCAGTTTGAATAAAGCATGTCCCAAAGTTCCTTTTCCTTTGCCACAAATCAATCAAATCATAGATTCTACTGCAGGGTGCGAACTTTTATGTTTCCTTGATGCCTATTTCGGGTACTGTCGTATGGACCTCCCTGGGCCCACTACCTCGGTGGGTACCAAGACCGACTACTCGGTGGGCCCCTGGGACTACCCGACTTGTGCCGCACGGTACCTGATGGCGTGAGGTGCAAGGACTACAGTGGAGAAGTACTCGGATAGGAAGCTATACATACCATGTACTGTGTAGAGGACTCCTAGACGTCCACGACTAGTACTCTCTCCCTAAACCGACCTGTAACCCTGCCTCCCGGACTATATAAGGCGAGGTAGGGACCCTTCTCTCTCATTACGCATCATCTTGTAATCACATCCAATCAATCCAGAGCTACGTAGCATACAGGACGTAGGGTATTACGCACCTCGCGGCCCGAACCTGTCTAAATTGTGTGCCACGTGTCTCTTCCTTCGAGTTACCGATCTCGGTGAGGCCACATTCATCTACCTCGGGTACTCCCCTTGGTAGGTTGCCGGTCTAAAACACCGACAGCTGGCGCGCCAGGTAGGGGATCTCGCCGAAGATCATATGGCGAACTCGACGGCTACAATCTTCATCAAGCCAACTGTCGCCTTCAACCGCGGCGACACCTTCGTCTTCGGCTCCTGGGTCTGCATTGCTGGCGGCGCCGGATCCTTCTAGTGCCGCCTCACCATGCCGCCCAACCCGAAGACTGGCCTCGTGATGCTTCCCGAAGTAGTCACGGGCGATCTCGCCGGAAAATTCGGCGAAATTTCGCTCTACAACCAGCACGCGGACTTCGAGCTTGGATCCGACTCCAACTCGAACTCGACGTCACCGTGGGCCATCGCATGCGAGCTGGCTATCGAGCCATCGTGTGCGGACTCCCCACTCCATGAGCACTTCCCATACGGTCTCTGCATCGCTAGCAAGGCCCATGCGAAGGCTCTCTCCGCACGCCGGGCTGGGAAAGAGATCGCCTCTGAGTACGACTCAGACTCCAACCCCATCTCCGGCTACTACTCGGACTCCTCTTACAAGTTCGACTTCGGAGTGGACCCGGACGAGCCCGAGTCTGAGACCTACACGATGGAGCAACCGCTGTCAGGACCCGCATCCGGCCTGGTTATAACATCTACACCCGCCGGCAGATTCGTCTACTGGCCAGACCGCAAACCCGCAGACCTGACAGACGAGAACTCACGCTGCGTCGCCTACCTCGACTCACTGTTGTTCCAAGAGGGAACACTGCTAGCTCCAACTGAGGAGCACACTCCGACAGAGATGGCAACCGGTGACTCCAGCCTCGGCTCTCCTGATCGGCAAGTCTTCATGACTACCAACGAGACGTCGGGGCCCTCAGGGACAGTCCCTGACCGATATCTCGAGGATATCTCAGCGGACGAGTTGTCCGCCAACGCACCCACCGATGAGACTGACGCCAACAGGGATGCTCGACGTGAACGCAACAGAAAGCGGAACGAACGGTGTCGACGTCTCCGCGAGTCCCTTCCCATCCGGAACCTCGCGGAAGCACTCGACCAAGTCGAGAGCCGGGTGCACACTACCCCAGAGCAATGCCTCATGTCTATCACTACGATAGCACGTAAGGCTCAGGGGATGCACGCGGGAGAAGTCATTGCCAAGCTCGCGGAGGACGCCTATTTCATGCGAGTTGACAACAGGGTCACTCAAGTGCCCCCGTCAGGAACCGCCAGCAAGACAACGAAGCCACAAGTCGCAGTGCGGACATCGATCGCAATCGTACTCGAGGGGAGCTACCGGCCAACCCCAACCGTACCCGGGCATCGGTCGGTGGACCCTCTCATGGTGGCAACAGTGCTGGCGGTGCCGGCGGCAACCGTGAGATCATCCCTCACCGTGATCCTGGCGGCTGGGGTAGTGACGGCGTGAGCTCCAACCATGGGGCTGGCAGGAGAGCCGGGGGCGGAGGTGACCGCGGCGGCCGAGGCCACGCGAACAGCCACGCCTCCGGCGCTTCACGTGGCGGCTTCGACGCCCGCCAGAAGATCGAAGAACTTCGGCGCAAGAAGTCCTCCACGGCAGGTGACAACGATGGCTTGCCCGCCTTCTCTGCACGGCTTCGCAATCTACTTCTTTCGGAGAAATTCAAACCTCTGGGGATCACCAAGTACGACGCGAAGCAGGATCCAGTGCAGTGGCTCAGATACTACGCCCTCTCCATCGAGAATGCTGGTGGCAATTACGACACAAAGTGCCTCTACTTCCCCTTCTGTCTGGATCAAGCCCTGCTTACATGGCTCGAGTCACTCGAGAAGTACTCGATCGACAAGTGGGACTAGCTTAAGGAACAGTTCACCAGCAACTTCGCGGGCGCTATGGGTCGCTCGGGTACTCGCATGGACCTGGAAATGGTGAAGCGGGAACAGGGCAAGACCTTCGCAAGTACATGCGGCGCTTCTTCGACAAGCGCGCCACCGTAGTCGACGTCTCCGACAAGGAGGTCATCGACCTCTTCCAAGATGGTCTCTATCACCGTCACACCTTCGAATACTTCGGTCGTCGCCACCCGAGCTCCATCACCCACCTCAAGGACATGATCACCTCCTGGGCTGATGAAGAAGACAAGGCTAACTCCAAGTACGACGCCATCCGTGGCAAGAGCAAGCAGAACACGGGCGGCAACAGCAACAACAACGGGAACCAAGGCGGTCGCAGCAACAACTACTCGGGTCCCAATCGCAAGCGCAAGCCAGATAACACTGTCACGGCTATCCAGCGCCCTGCGAAAGACAACTCGAAGAAGACCTCCGGCGGCTTCAAAGACTTGCTGAAAGAAAAGTGTCTGTGGCATCTGGATGGCAACCACACCACCGAGCACTCAAGGACACTCCAGAGTCACGACACCCTCACGACAAGAAAGGCAACAAGAAGACCGACGAGGGTAACGGCGACTTCCAAGAACCCGACAGGACGGTGAACGTCCTGTTCGGCGGACTACCCAACCGACGGGCTCAGAAAGCCACACGATGAGAAGTCATGAGCATTGAACCAGCGGTTCCGACCCCTCTCCGGTGGTCAGAGGTACCCATTACTTTCTTCCGCGTGGATCAATGGACAAGCTTCTCCAAACCAGGACGGTTCCCACTCGTCCTGAAGTCGGTGGTCACGGGCTCCAAACTCAACAAGGTCCTCATCGACGGTGGAAGCGGGCTTAATGTCCTTTTCACCAAGACCTTGAAGAAGATGAAGCTCGACATCACCCACATGCTCACCAAGAGCACCTCTCCTTTCTACGGCATCGTCCCCGGGAATGCGGCTATCCCACTGGGCTCAGTGGTCCTGCCAGTTACCTTCGGGGAAACGAGGGACAACTACCGTACCGAGTACGTCAAGTTCAAAGTCACGGACTTCGAGACATCCTACCATGCCATCCTCGGCAGACCAGCTATCGCCAAGTTCATGGCGGTACCCCACTACACCTACTTGGTACTCAAGATGCCAAGTCCGGCCGGTGTACTCTCACTGCAAGGGGATTTGAAGATATCCTTCGACTGCGACACAGAAGCTGTGGAGCTCGCAGCCACGAATCAAGTACCCAACGCAATGATGGAGATCTACGCTGCATCCAAGAAGCTTGCCCCAAGTGAACTCGACATCCCAGAGAAGTCGGACAACGCCAACAGGCCTCAGCCAGCTGAGGAGGTTCAAGTCAAGACAATTAACCTCAGGACGGGCGACAGCAGCAAGACCACCACCACCAGGGCAGGCCTCGACCCAAAATAGGAAGACGCCCTCATCAGCTTCCTCCGGGCTAACCGAGACATCTTCGCGTGGAAACCAGCGGACATGCCAGGGGTGCCCAGGAATCTGATCGAGCATTCACTCAACGTCGACCCTAAAGCTACCCCGAAGCGACAACACCTCCGCCGCTTCGCCGACGACAGACGGGATGCCATCAAGAAGGAACTCGCCAAACTACTCGCGACTGGCTTCACCAGAGAAGTCTTCCATCCTGAGTGGCTCTCCAACCCCGTCCTCGTCCGCAAGAAGAACTCGAACGAGTGGAGGATGTGCGTCGACTACACCGACCTCAACAAGCACTGCCCCAAGGACCCCTTCTGGTTGCCGCAGATAGACCAACTCATTGACTCCACGGCGGGCTGCGACCTACTCTGCTTCCTCGACTGCTACTCCGGGTACCACCAGATCGCAATCAAGGAAGAAGACCAGGAGAAGACCGCGTTCATCACCCCATTTGGCGCGTACTGCTACACGACCATGTCCTTCGGGTTGAAGAACGCTGGTGCTACCTACCAGCGAGCTATCCAGGCCTGTTTCAAGATGCAGCTCAACAAGAACGTCGAAGCCTATGTGGATGACGTGGTCGTCAAGACCAGAAACTATGACACGCTCATCGTCGATCTTGAAGAGACTTTCGCATCCCTGCGAGAGTACCGCTGGAAGCTCAACCCGAACAAGTGCGTCTTCGGCGTACCGTCGGGCAAACTACTCGGCTTCATCATCAGCCACCGCGGCATCGAAGCCAATCCCGAGAAGATCTCCGCCATCACCAGCATGAAAGCTCCCACATGCATCAAAGACGTGCAAAAGCTAACTGGATGCATGGCGGCACTGAACAGATTCATCTCGAAGCTTGGAGAATGGGGGCTCCCCTTCTTCAAACTATTCAAGCATCAAGAGAAGTTTGCGTGGACTCCAGAGGCAGACCAAGCCCTTGCTCAGCTCAAGGACTTCTTATCCAAGCCACCAGTCCTCACGGCTCCTCGCAAAAAGGAGCAGCTACTGCTCTACCTCGCTGCGACTACTCACGTGGTCGATCGCCATCGTCGTCGAGCGGCGGGGAAGACGGCCACGCCTACCCGGGCCCGGCGACCGACCGCCTACTTCGTCGGCCGAGGTCTTGTCAGAGTCCAAGGCACGCTATCAACCCATACAGAAGCTACTGTACGCAGTGCTCATCACTTCGCGGAAGCTACGACACTACTTCCAGGAGTACTCAATCTCCGTCGTCACCGACTACCCGCTCGGCGATATCTTGCGGAACCAAAATGCTACTGGAAGGATCTCGAAGTGGGCAGTCGAACTCGGCGCCCTCAACATCGACTTCAAGCCACGGACAGCCATCAAGTCGCAGGCACTAGTCGACTTCATGGCGGAGTGGCGGGAAAATCAGCTACCTACTCCAACCGAGCGCCCAAAGCACTGGGTGATGTACTTCGACGGCTCGCTCAAGCTTGAAGGTGCAGGTGCAGGGTACTCCTGATTTCCCCAACGGGCGAACAACTCAATTACGTCTTGCAGATCTTTTGGAAGGTCTCAAACAAGGAAGCCGAGTACGAAGCTCTACTACACGGGCTCCGCCTCGCGGCTTCACTGGGCATCAAACGGCTACTAGTCTACAGCGACTCCGCAGTGGTCATGAACCAAGTCAACAAATCCTGGGACCGCAACAAGGAGAACATGGATGCCTACTGCCTAGAAGTCCGCAAGCTCGAGAACAAGTTCTACGGTCTCGAGTTCCACCACGTCGTCCGCGACAACAACGTTGCAGTGGACGTCCTGTCAAAGCTTGGTTCTACTCGCGCTCAAGTACCAGCGGGTGTCTTCGTCCACGAGCTTCATGTGCCATCCATCCCGGAGCTGGCACCACCGACCACTGATCCAGCACATCCCTCGGCTAGCCAGGAGGTCATGATGATAGACGTGGACTGGAGGCAACCCTTCATCGACTACCTCTGCGAGCAGAAAGTTCCCTCGGATAAGAACTTGGCCGAGCAACTCATTTGCCGCGCCAAGTCCTACATCCTAGTCGGAGACAAGCTCTACAAGCGGGGCGCATCTTCTGGAGTACTCATGAAATGCGTCCCCCGGGAAGAAGGCAAGGGCATCTTGGAGGAGATCCACAAAGGCGTCTGCGGCAACCACGCGTCCTCGCGCACGCTGGTCAGCAAGGCCTTCCGACGAGCTTTCTACTGGCCCACAGCTCTCGGTGATGCCGAAGAACTCGTCAGAAGGTGCCAAGGGTGCCAATACTTCGCCAAGCAACAACACGTCCCGGCCTACAAGCTAGTCACCATACCGCCAACCTCGCCCCTTCGCCTGCTGGGGGCTCGACATGATTGGGCCTCTACCAACTGCGCCAGGTGGATTCAACAAAGTACTTGTGGCCATTGACAAGTTCACCAAATGGATCGAGGTCAAGCCGGTCACATGCCCCAAGGCCGACAGAGTACTCGACTTCTTGGATGAACTCGCGCATCGCTACGGACTACCCCACCGCATCATCACAGACCTGGGCTCCAACTTCAACAATCACCAGTTCTGGGAGTACTGCGAGAACAGCGGGATCGACGTTCGATATGTATCAGTTGCCCATCCTCAGGCCAATGGACAAGTCGAGCGCGCTAATGGGATGGTACTCGACGATCTCAAGAAGCGACTGCACGATGCTACTAATTCAAAAGGAGGCAAGTGGATCAAGGAACTACCCAATGCGCTCTGGGGGCTACGCACTCAACCCTCCAAGCCAACGGGACAATCGCCATACTTCTTGGTCTACGGCTCCGAAGCAATTTTCCCCGCCGATGTCATGTGGGATTCACCAGCAGTAGAGCAATATGACGAAGGCATATCTGAAGACAGCAAACGAGTTGATATCGATGGACTCGAAGAAGCTCGCTGCGCCGCCCTCGTCCAATCAGCAAGGTACCTTGAGGGTATCTGACGCTACCACGATCGCAACATCAAGGAACGCTCCTTCAACGTTGGTGATCTCGTCCTCCGCCGCATAAAGAACACGGAAGGACTACACAAGCTCAGCTCGCCCTGGGAAGGTCCCTTCACAGTTGAAAAGGTGACCGGACCAGGCTCCTATCGCCTCCAGACGCTCGAAGGTGAAGACGTCAACAACTCGTGGAATATCGACCAGCTCTGTCGATTCTACGCCTAGTCTATCGACTACCCTGGGGGCTCAAGTCTACACGACTACTCAAATACCCCTTCGTTGTAAGCGACCTCCGGGTCCAGGCACTAGTCTCCGGACTACTCTACTCCAAGATCCAGCGTTAACGGCTACTAACGGATCTTGGGCTGCTCCGAGCAACAAAGGACTCCAGCAGCGGTCTATTAAAAGACCATGTACTCCTAGATCTAGCCTATACGGCTACTAACGGATCTACTGCTTTAAACATCTATACGCCCTAGCACCACTTAGCCGTAGGCGGCCTCCGGGTCCTGGCGACTACTCTTGTAAAACGGCCCTGGCCATCCAGGTGTATTTCTCTCAGTAATAAAGTTTGATTATCTATCAACTGATTTACTGCTTTTTCCCTCAACGGGTCTACTGGCGAGTAAAACTACTCGTGACAACTCCACAATGAGAACTCCGCATACACATCTTGCAACAACGAGTACTCATTTCTGAGAAGCTTTCTCATTTCATAATTAAACAAGTTCAGTACAACTCTGTTTATACAATTACTGCTACAAGCTAACCCTACAGGACTACTGAACGTTCAACTTTTCAGCAACCTGCTCAACAATTGGCGCCATTTCCTCCAGGAGCTCCGCGTACTGCTCATCAGTGCAGTTGGCGGCTAGTCCACCGGCGACTACATCCACTGGAGCCTTCGGGAAGTACGACTTCATGTACGCCAAGATCTGATTGGGGATCGACTTCGCCAAATGCTTGACGTACGTTGCCAGTCGAGCGGGAACTTCCCTCAGCCGGTCCACCAAGGGAGCTATCTTCGGCCCGCCCGGATGAGGCACCAGTAGCCTCGCAATGGGAAGTGTGGCTTCTTCAAGTTCTTTCAGCTGGGCCCGCAACTTCTCGCAGTCTTCGTTCAACTTCTGCAGGGATTTGTAGCAGTTGACGAGGTCACGATCCGAGGCAATTCGAAGCTCCATGTGTTTATCGCACTCGTAAGCCAATTGCTTATAGTCATATTCAAGTACCTCACGGGCCTCCTTCTCCCGGTAGAAGAGGTTCTTCATGTCGACTTCTGAAGCTGTCAGTTGCTCGACCTGGGTCTCAAGCTCTGCAATCAATAAGGCGGGGTTAGACCACTGCAAAACACTCCAATGGTACTCGACAAGACAGCACCGTACCTTTGTTCTTGTTGCGGAGCGACTTGTTCTTCCGCACCAGCTCGTCGCTCTTCGCCTGCATGTCTTGGACTTCGTTATGATACTGGGGAAGGTGCCGTCAAGCTTCGACTGGATCATGGCGGAGTGCTTTCGGGCCTTTACGAGTTGTTCCTCCGAGGTCCTCCGTCCGGAGCACTGTGTCGTCGTATCCCTGGAGCATGTCAGATTTTTGTTGGGATCTCTCCGCGACATCCTGCAGCAAACAACAGCTGTCACCTGGGTACTCAACATCTATGGCAGATTGACTACTCAAAGGGTACCGACAACTCACCTTCATCCACTGCTCGTCCTGGCGCATCTCCTCCAATTGACGCGCTACTGCCGCCGGATTGACGAGGTCGTCTGCCAGGAGTTCAATCCCACCACGACTACTCGTGGCGGCTCCAGACATCGGTGCCAAACGGATCAGCTCCGCATCTTGAATCTCCGGCGAGCGAACAACTACTTCCAGGGTTGACTCTGGCAGTACATCGTCGCGCTCCTCTCCGGCCATCGCGGTTGCTCCTCCGCTGGCTACCTCCGCCGGCTCGGGGGCAGCTCCGGCAGCTCCTTGGGTCTCCGACACCAAGGCTTCAACGGGCACCGCCTCGGGGATGGTACTTCCCTCGGCCTCGGCCCCTGTCAACAGAAGACATCCCGATTAGTCTCCCTTGGCGGCTACGACTACTCCTTGAGGATGACTGCGTTCATGCAGTGTACTCACCTTCTACAACGCTGGCCTCCGGCAGCGTAGCTTCCACGTCCGGCGCCTCGGTTTCTGCTTGGGGAGCGGGAGCGGACTCCTCAGCGGCTGGCACGGAATCCTCTTCAGCCATTGTCGCGCTGGGTTCATCCTCGTCCCGGGTCAAATCCGTGGATTTCCTGCATAGTACACAACTGGTTGTCAACCAAGTACGACTACCAAACCACATGTACTACTCGGGAAAGATCTTCACTTACAGGATCGACTGGACTACTGTCACGGTTGGGGCGCCAAGTATGCTGGCGATGTCGACTAGTCCGGCTTCAGCAGACGCCTCCTCTTCGCCCTCGCAGCCGCCGGCTCTTCGCAGCGGCCGCCGCGGCTGGCTCAGTCCTACCCTCAGCAACTGGCGCCTGCGGCACGGCTTCTGTCATGGCGGGGGCTAGGCTGCTGCTTCTCTCAGCCGGCTCCCCCACAGTCTCCCAGTCGCCTTCGTCCCCTTGGTCTACGGGGTCGGAAGGCGGGATCTCCTGCGAGCAACGGAATTTTTTCGTCAGCATACACAACATCGAGAAACAAGTACTCGACTATCCTACTCAAGGAGCTCACCTATTGGGATGTGGTCTCAGTGACCTTGAGCTTCTTGGCCACGCGCTTGCGTGCCACGTTGTGCGGCCTCCTCGGCGGCGCAGGCAAACTAGCCTCCAAGTTAGTCGGAGGATCTTGGATGAGAGGGACGTTGGGCAGTCCAGGGCGACTGAATCTCGATCGCAGCCGGAACAGCTCTTGAAGCGTTTCCTCGCCATTTTCATCCGATGTGTCTTCGACGACAACAGTGTCGTCCCCTTCGTTGACTTCACGGCGCTCTTTGGCTTTGCCCTTCCTCTCCTCTGGGATTTCGACAAGCCGAGGAGGTGAAGCCGGCTCGGAGACAAACTTCATTATAACATCCTGCAAGAAGAACATTGGGTGAGCACGACTACTACTACATAATCAGTACTTGACACTGAGTGCGGCTACTAACCTCGTTCGGTGGGCGCGCGACGGAGTACTCCGGGACTAGACAGGGCGTGTATGCCGGCATGTCCTTAAAGACCCTACCCAGCCTGTCAATGATGTCGTCGTCATCGATCTCGCCGCCGGGCATCCGCGACGAGTCACCCTCGCCGGTGTACTGGTAGCCGAGGGTGTCACGAGCCATCAGTGGCTGCACCCTCCTCTTCATAAAGCTGAAGGACACATGCTCGGTCCTCAGCCCAGCTTCTCTCAAAGCCTTGATCTTCGCCAGCAGTTCGGGTAGCTAGATACCCTCCTGCATCGTCGGCTCGGTGTTCCACCAGGGCCGGTGCTTTGGCTGCTTCCCGCTGGGCTTCGGCAGCTCCGGGTGGTGGTTGGTGACGTAGAACCACTTCGACTTCCAATCATGGTTGGAGTCGATCAACTTGTATGCCAGGTACTGCTCCACGGCATCCTCGTGCATCTAGATGCCGGCTCCTCCGACTACTCGGGGATCGTTGGCACTCGGCTGGGGCTTCACGCGAAAGAACTTCCGGAAGAGTACCCAGTGGGGCTTGATCCCCAGGAAAGCTTCGCAAAAATAGACGAAGACGGAGGTATGGAAGATACCATTGGGGTTGAGATTGAGGTACTCAATACCGTAGTACTCCAAGAGTCCCTTGAAGAAGTTGCTCGCTGGGAGAGCCAACCCGCGTTCCATGAACCGCGTGAACATCGAGATCTCATCCGGATTCTTCTCCATCGGGTACGGATCTCCCGCGGCGGCGCGCCACATGTCGACCTCCTTCTCCCAGAGAAATCCACTGTTCAGCAGCGCCAACAGGTCCTCAGTCTTGGCTTTTGACTTCTTCCATTCCTTGTTGGGATTTGGACGCGGGGGAGCCACCAGCGGCGTGGACCCTGCGGCGGATCTAGCGGCTTCCTCTCGGGATCTCTTCTTCCCGCAGGCGGTCTTCAAGCTCTTGGATGGTGAAGGCTTCATTCTCCAAGTGCACTGGATTTTCACTCGCATTCGCTCGGGGGCTGCGGTGGTGGCTATCCGCGGCAGCGCGCCTGGATCTATGATCTACACTGAGGTGGCAATGTGCACTGGCGGCGAATTCTAGGCGAGATTTGCTCCGAATGGCCGCAAGTGTGTGGAGTGAAAAACCCTAAGGGTTTCGGCTTCTATGTATAAGTCAACAGGTGTTTCCTCAACGGCCAGATGAATAAGTCTCAACACGGCTGACTCAGCAGCAGCGCCTGACCCTTCAACTTCCAGTAAGGCTCGGGGGCTACTCCATATGGAGTGCGATTTTGCAATCGCACTTCCATATCAACTTTGGCTTCAAGACAACACGGGTATTATTGAAGACCTTCGAGAGCAGAACTCGAGGACGCTTGGGGACTACTCGAGAAGACTTCAGGATTACTCAAGGATTAGCTGGAGTACCTTCCAGCCTCGGGATGCTTCAAGTATTCTTGAGGACTTTCGACTTGTCGTACTCAGGGACGCTTGAGGACTACTCGTCAAGGTCGCCAAGATTACTCGAAGCTATCCTGCTCGACTACAAAGTACTGGAGGGCTTGTCGTTTGGACCTACCTGGGCCCACTACCTCGGTGGGTACCAGGACCAACTACTCGGTGGGCCCCTGGGACTACCCGACTTGTGCCGCACACCATGTACTGTGTAGAGGACTCCTAGACGTACACGACTAGTACTCTCTCCCCAAACTGACCTGTAACCCTGCCTCCCGGACTATATAAGGCGAGGCAGGGACCCTTCTCTCTCATTACGCATCATCTTGTAATCACATCCAATCAATCCAGAGCTACGCAGCATACAGGACGTAGGGTATTACGCACCTCGCGGCCCGAAACTGTCTAAGTTGTGTGCCACGTGTCTCTTCCTTCGAGTTACCGATCTCGGCGAGGCCACATTCATCTACCTCAGGTACTCCCTGTCGGTGTTTTAGACCGGCAACCTACTAAGGGGAGTACCCGAAGTAGATGAATGTGGCCTCGCCGAGATCGGTAACTTGAAGGAAGAGACATGCGGCACACAATTTAGACAGGTTCGGGCCGCGAGGTGCGTAATACCCTACGTCCTGTATGCTGCGTAGCTCTGGATTGATTGGGCACGATTACAAGATGGCGTAATTGTGCGCCGTGAGAGGAGATTGCATGAAATGCTAGAGAAAGGTCCCTGCCTCGCCTTATATAGTCCGGGAGGCAGGGTTAAAAGTCGGAGTAGGGAGAGAGTACTAGTCGAGTACGTCTAGGAGTCTTCCATACAGTGCGGGACATGTACAGCTTCCTAACCGAGTACTTCTCCTCCGTAGTCCTTGTGCTCCACGCCATCAAGTGCCATGTAGCGCAAGCCGGGTAGTCCCAGGGGCCCACCGAGTAGTCGGTCCTGGTACCCACCGAGGTAGTGGGCCTAGGGAGGTCCATACGACAAGCCCCCGAGTACTTTATAGTCGAGAAGGATAGCTTCAAGTAATCTTGACGGCTTTAACGAGTAGTCCTCAAGCGTCCCCGAGTACTACAAGTCAAAAGTCCTCAAGAGTAGTCGAAGCATCCCGAGGCTGGAATGTACTCCAGCTGATGTTTGAGCAATTCTGAAGTCGTCTCGAGTAGTCCCAAGTGTCCTCGAGTTCTGCCCTCGAAGGTCTTCAAAAATGCCCGCCTTGTCTTGAAGCCGAAGCTGATATGGAAGTGCGATTGCAAAATCGCACTCCATATGGAGTAGCCCCCGAGCCTTAGGTTGAGCCGTAGGCTCTGGCTGAGGGTCCATCTGAAGTCTCGGCAAGAATATCCCAAAAAATCTAGAGAGAAAAAACCAAAGGACACGTGGCACGGAGCCCCCGAGCCTTGAGTCGAGTACTTCCTCTCGAATTGAAGGGTCATCTTGTAGAATGTGTCCTGAGATGCTCCTGAGTCCTGTCGCTTCCCAGGTAGTCGAGTAGAAGTAGCCGAGCCCCCGAGGTGAGGCGCGTCAACTAGTAGAATACGAAGGGTCACGCGCGGCCGCTGAGTCAGCCGAGCGCGGACTTATCCATCTGGCCGTTGGAGGGCTGTTTTGACTTATAAATAGAAGCCAAAACCCCTAGGGTTTTCCACCCATCGCTGATGTAGCCATTTCGAATAGATCTTGGCCAGATTCTCCTCCAGCGCACGCCGCCGCCGCTGTAGATCCAATCGCACCGCCACCCAGAGCTGCCAGAGTAGCCCCCAAGCGAATGCGCGTGAAGATGTCGTGCACTTGGAGAATGAAGCCGTCACCGTCCAAGTCCACGAAGACCGCCGGGAAGAAGAGGGGCCGCGAAGAGGCCGCCGTGGCTGCCGCGGGGGCAGCACCACCGATGTCTCCACCGCGGCCAGATCTGAGCCGCGAGTGGAAAAAGTCGAAGACAAAGACCGAAGATCTGCTGGCTCTCCTCAACAGCGGATTCATCCGTGAAAAGGAGATGGACAGTTGGAGGGCCGCCGCCGGGGACCCGTACCCCATGGAGAAGAGCGAGGACGAGATTCTGATGTTCGTGCGCTTCGCGGAGCGCGGACTCGCACTGCCGCAAGCGACTTCTTCAAAGGCCTTCTGGGGTACTACGGCGTCGAGTACATCAATCTCAACCCCAACGGTATTTTCCATACCGCTGTCTTCATTCACTTACGTGAGGCGTTTACGGGGATCAAGCCCCCCGGATCCTCGTTCGGAAGTTCTTCCGGGTGAAGCCGCAGCCGAGCGCCAGCAACCCGCGAGTAGTTGGTGGAGCAGGGATTCAGATGCGGGAGGACGCTGCCGAGCAGTACCTCTCGTACAAGCTCATCGACTCCAACCAAGATTGGAAGGCGAAGTGGTTCTACGTCACGAACCACCACCCAGGATTGCCGAAGCCTAGCGGGAAGCAGCCGAAACATCGCGCCTGGTGGAACACGGAGCCCACGATGTAGGAGGGGATCCAGCTCCCCGAGCTGTTAGCGTGCATCAAGGTGCTTAGAGAAGCCGGGCTGAAGGCCGAGCACGTGGCCTTCAGCTTCATGAAGCGCAGGGTGCAGCCTCTGATGGCCCGCGACACCCTGGGCTTCGAGTACACCAGCGACGACGACACGTCGCGGATGCCTGGAGGTGAAGTCGACGACGACGACATCGTTGATAGGCTGACGCGCATCTTCAAGGACATGCCACCGTACACGGCGTGCCCGGTCCAGGAGTACTCCGCCGCGCGCCCGCCAAAGGAGGTAAGTAGCCGTACCCCCTAGTCGAGTAGTCATTGCTTGTGAGTAGTCGCGCTGATGTCTTGTGTCTTGCAGGACGACTTGAAGAAGTTCGTCTCCGAGCCGCAGCCGCCCCCTCAGGAAGTCGAGATCCCGGAGGAGGGGAAGACCAAGGCCAAGGAGCGGCGAGAAGTCGGCGAAGGAGATGACACTGTCATCGTGGAAGACACGTCCGACGAGGACGACGACGAGGAGACGGTTCAGGACCGCTTCGAGCTGCGGTCGAGGTTCAGCCGTCCGGGCCTACTTCACGTGCCCCTCGTTCAAGATCCGCCGGCTAGCCTGGAGGCTAGTCTGGCTGCGCCGCCACAGAGGCCGCGCAACCCCGCCCGCAAGCGGGTGACGAAGAAGATGAAGGTCTCAGAGACCACGCCTCAAGAGGTAAGACGTCTTGACCAGTGTAGTCGAGTACCCGTCTATCGAGTTCATTTGCTGATGACCAAGCTTCCTTTTGCTTGCAGGAGGTGCCGCCGACGGAGCCCGCTGATCAGGGCGACGAAGGCGTGTGGGACACAGTGGGGGAGCCAGCTAGGAGTCATAGCCCAGCCCCCACTGTTGAAGAGTTATTGGCGCAGCTGGAGCGCCAGCCCCCTGCTCCTCAGGGGGGCACGGAACCCGCAGCCCCCGCCGTTGAAGAAGTGGTGGCCGCAGGAGCGCAGGAGGGCGCTGCACCGGCTGCCATCGCCGCGGAGGAGGCAGTAGCCGCCGAGGCGCAAGAGGAAACGCCCGCCGAGGGTGGACTGGTAGACATTGCCAGCATCCTCGGTGCCCCGACCGTGACGATAGTCCGGTCAAGCTTGTAAGTGCTGAGCCTTCCCGAGTAGTACTTGGTGTAGTAGTCGAGCTTGATTGACAACCAATTGTGTACTTCTGCAGGAAATCAACAGATCTGTCCTGGGAGGGAGATGAGCCCTCTACGGCGGTGGCGGATGAAGAAGTCGCGCCGCCCGCCGAGGAGTCCACTCCTGCCCCTCTGGCGGAGTCCGAAGCGCCAGCTGCTGGAGCTGCGTTGCCCGAGGCCAGCGTGGTCGAAGGTAAGTACTCTGCTGAGGCTTTAGCATTCCCCATAGAGTAGCCGTAGTTGCTAATGCACTTGTCTTCTTCTTGACAGGCGCCGAGGACGAAGGGAGCGACATCCCTGCAGCGGTGCCCATGCAGCAGTTGACACCACAGGTGCCGGAGGCTGCTGAGGGAGCCCCCGAGCCGATGGAGGAGGTCGCCGAGGAAGCCGCCGTGGCGACCGGAGGAGAGGAGGCCACCGTGCCGCCAGAGGTTGCTCTGGAGGTGGTTGTCCGCTCCCCGGAGATCCAGGACGCAGAGCCCATCCGCTCTGCGCCGATGACTGAAGCCGCCGCGAGTAGTCGTGGCGGGGTGGAGTTGCTGGCAGACGACCTGGTCGACCCGGCGACGGTGGCCAGGCACTTGGAGGCGGTCCGCCAGGCTGAACAATGGATGAAGGTGAGTAGTCTTAACTCCTGAGTAGTCAATCCTCTGTTGTTGAGTACTCGGTTGACATGTGTTGTCTGTGCAGGACGTCGTGGAGAGGTCCCGTGAGAAGTCAAGCATGCTGCAAGGCTTCGGCGACACGGTGCTCCGGGCTGAAGCGCTGGAAGATCAACTCTTGAAGTCGCGGAAGCACGCGGCCGCCATGCAGTCCAAGCTCGACGCCGCCTTTGCCAAATACCACAATGACATCCAGGATATGCAGGCAAAGAGCGACGACTTGGTGCGGAAGAACAAGACACTCCGCAACAAGAACAAAGGTACACCGCTTGACTTGTTGGGTAGTTGTTGGAGGTCGAGAGGTAGTCTGACCCGCTGCGCCTTATTGTTTTGCAGAGCTTGAGACCCGGGTGGAGCAGTTGAGGATCTCAGAGACAGATATGAAGAACCTCTTCTACCGGGAGCAGGAGGCCCGCCGGTACTCGAGCTTGACTATAAGGAACTTGCCTTCGAGTGCGACAAGCACATGGAGCTTCGGATTGCTTCTGGTCGTGATCTCGTCAATCGCTACAAATCGTTGCGATGCCGAACGAAGATCGCGAGGGCGCCGGCGGCCCGACTGAAGGAACTTGAAGAAGCCGCTCTTCCGATTGCAAGGCTCTTGGTGCCTCATCCTGGCGGCCCCAAGATCGCGCCGCTCGTGGATCGCCTCAAGGAAGCCCCCAGCCGGCTGGCGACTTATGTGAAGCATCTGGCGAGGTCGATCCCGAACCAAGTGCTGGCCTTCATGAAGTCTTACTTCCCGAAGGCGCCTGTGGAAGTAGTCGCTGGCGGGGTAGCCGCCAACTGTACAGATGAGCAGTACGCGGAGCTGCTGGAGTAGATGGCGCCCATTGCGGAGCAAGTCGCCGAAAAGCTTAACCTCCAATAGCCCTGTAATAGTTAGCTCATAGCAATATGTGTACAAAAACATTTGTAATGTAATTGTTTAAGTGTTAATGAAAGAAAAGTTCCATCAATGAGTACTCATAGTCGCGATCTTAGAGTGCAGAGCCCCATCGTGGAGTTGATGCGAGTAGTCGTACTCGGGAGTAGTCCCGATGAGGGAAGTAGACAGTAAAGAAGTTGATGATCGATCAAACTTTATTACTGAAGAAGTACACCTGGATGGCCAGGGCCGTAGTTACAGAGTAGTCGCCTGGACCCGGAGGCCGCTTACAGCTAAGTGGTGCTAGGGCGAGTAGCCGCTTGCAGCAGTAGATCCGTAAGTAGCCGTGTAGGCTGGATCTTGGAGTACATGGTCTCTTAGTAGACCGCTGCTAGAGTCCTTTGTCGCTCGTCGCAGCCCAGGATCCGTAGGTAGCCGCGCGGGCTGGATCCTAGAGAGGAGTAGTCCGGAGACTGGGGCCAGGACCCGGGGGCCGCTTACGGCAGAGGGGTGTTGATGTAGTCGTGTAGACTTGAACCCTAGAGTAGTCGTGTAGACTAGGCGTAGAACCGACAGAGCTGGTCGACGTTCCACGAGTTGTTGATGTCTTCGCCTTCAAGTGTCTGGAGGCGGTAGGAGCCCGGCCCGGTCACCTTTGCCACGGTGAAGGGACCTTCCCAGGGGGAGCTGAGCTTGTGTAGTTCTTCCGTGTTCTGGATACGACGGAGGACAAGATCACCAATGTTGAATGAGCGTTCTTTGACGTTGCGATCGTGGTAGCGTCGGATACCCTCCAGGTACCTTGCTGATTGGACGAGGGCAACGCAGCGAGGTTCTTCGAGGCTATCGATGTCAACTCGTCTGCTGTCTTCAGAGACGCCTTCGTCATAGTGCTCCACTGCTGGTGAGTTCCATATGACATCAGCAGGGAGGATTGCTTCGGAGCCGTAGACCAGGAAGTAAGGGGATTGCCCCATTGGCTTGGAGGGCTGAGTCCGTAGCCCCCAGAGTGCGTTGGGTAGTTCCTTGATCCACTTGCCTCCTTTGGAGTTGCCAGTGTCGTGTAGCCGCTTCTTGAGAGCGTCGAGCACCACCCCGTTGGTGCGCTCGACTTGTCCGTTGGCCCGAGGATGGGCAACTGAGACGTATCGGACGTCGATCCCGCTGTTCTCGCAGTACTCCCAGAACTGGTGGTTGTTGAAGTTGGAGCCCAGATCTGTTATGATGCGGTGGGGTAGTCCGTAGCGATGCACGAGTTCGTCCAGGAAGTCGAGTACTCTGTCAGCCTTGGGGCATGTGACCAGGCTTGACCTCGATCCACTTGGTGAACTTGTCGATGGCCACCAATACTCGTTGAAACCACCGGCGCGGTTGGCGGTGGCCCAATCATGTCGAGCCCCCGGCGGGCGAAGGGCCAGGTTGGCGGTATGGTGACTAGCTTGTAGGCTGGGACGTGTTGCTGCTTGGCGAAGTACTGGCATCCTTGGCACCTTCTGACGAGTTCTTCAGCGTCACCCAGGGCTGTGGGCCAGTAGAAAGCTCGACGGAAGGCCTTGCTGACCAGCGTGCGTGAAGACGCGTGGTTGCCGCAGACGCCCTTGTGGATCTCCTCCTAGATGTCCTTGCCTTCTTGCCGAGGGACGCACTTCATGAGTACTCCGGAAGATGCGCCCCGCTGATAAAGCTTGTCTCCGACGAGGACGTAGGACTTGGCGCGGCGGATGAGCTGCTCAGCCAAGTTCTTGTCCGAGGGAACCTTCTGCTCGCTGAGGTAGTCGATGAAGGGTTGTCTCCGGTCCACGTCGATCATCATGACCTCTTGTCCAGTTGGTGGGTGCGCTGGGACAGTGGTCGGTGGCGCCGGCTCCGGGATGGATGGCGCATGAAGCTCGTGAACGAAGACACCCGCTGGTACTTGAGCGTGGGTAGATCCAAGCTTCGAGCGGACGTCCGCTGCAATGTTGTTGTCGCGGACAATGTGGTGGAACTCGAGACCGTAGAACTTGTTCTCGAGCTTGCGGACTTCTAGGCAGTAGGCGTCCATGTTCTCCTTGTTGCGGTCCCAGGACTTGTTGACTTGGTTGATGACCACTGCGGAGTCGCCGTAGACTAGTAGCCGCTTGATGCCCAGTGAAGCCGCGAGGCGGAGCCCATGTAGGAGAGCTTCGTACTCGGCTTCGTTGTTTGAGACCTTCCAGAAGATCTGCAGGACGTACTTAAGTTGTTCGCCCGTTGGAGAGATCAGGAGTACCCCTGCACCTGCGCCCTCGAGGTTGAGTGAGCCATCGAAGTACATCACCCAATGCTCT
Source organism: Cenchrus americanus (assembly GCA_947561735.1). Classification (NCBI taxonomy): domain Eukaryota; kingdom Viridiplantae; phylum Streptophyta; class Magnoliopsida; order Poales; family Poaceae; genus Cenchrus; species Cenchrus americanus. Next base: position 147,658,817 of record OX387239.1, on the reverse strand, counting down.
GGTCGCACGATTGGAGTGGGTAGCTGGTTCTCCGGCCACTCCGCCATGAAGTCGACTAGCGCCTGCGACTTGATGGCTGTGCGTGGCTTGAAGTCGATGGTGAGTTAGCCGAGCTCGACTGCCCACTTGGAGATTCTTCCAGTAGCATCTTGGTTCCGCAGGATGTCGCCGAGTGGGTAGTTGGTGACGACGGAGATCGAGTACTCCGGAAGTAGTGTCGTAGCTTCCGCGAGGTGATGAGTACCGCGTACGGGGAGCTTCGCACAGCCGATAGCGTGCCTTGGACTCTGATAGGACCTCGCTGACGAAGTAGACTGGGCGCTGGACTGGGTAGGCATGGCCATCTTCCTGCCGCTCAACGATGATGGCAGTACTGACCACGTGAGTAGTCGCAGCGAGATAGAGCAGTAGTTGCTCGCCCTTGCGAGGAGCCGTGAGGACCGGCGGCTTCGATAGGAAGTCCTTGAGCTGGGCAAGGGCTTGATCCGCCTCTGGAGTCCACACGAACTTCACTTGGTGCTTGAGTAGTTTGAAGAAGGGGAGCCCCCGTTCTCCAAGCTTCGAGATGAATCTGTTCAATGCCGCCATGCACCCGGTCAGCTTCTAGACGTCTTTGATGCACGTGGGAGCTTTCATGCTAGTGATGGCGGAGATCTTCTCGGGGTTGGCTTCGATGCCACGTTGGCTGATGATGAAGCCGAGTAGTTTGCCCGAAGGTACGCCGAAGACGCACTTGTTCGGGTTGAGCTTCCAGCGGTACTCGCGCAGAGATGCGAAAGTCTCTTCAAGGTCTGTTGACGGATAAAAGACGTATCCCTCTACGATCCGCAAGCGTACGGACCCCACACCTTTTTCACCACGGGATTCCCAAGGTTCTTGTCAATCCGCGGAGCAAGGGGATTACAAGCGTTCGATCAACAACGACACACTAGCTACTAAAACCCTAACTACTATTATACTAGAAAACAACTAAACTACACTAGAGAGAATGATTAAGATATCAAGGTAGAAGACACTCGCCCACGGGTCTACGATACTAGAGCATGCAATCGCTTAAAGACATGAAAACCAATCTAATCTATCGGGGTTGTGACCACGGTTTCGCCCTTTCCCTCCTCTCGTATTGTCACTACGCGAAGGTATTCATGACTAGACCTTTGATGGACACGGCGTATTGAATGGATCCAAGGAAGCATTGAGGCCTATACTCCCTTTACGGCATGGTAGCAAACCTTAAGCATGAAAGTATATTCAACACAAGATGATAGATAGATAATCCGACAAAGTGCGATTACATCTCAATATCGATTACAACCCATGGACGAATGAGAAGATTACCCCATCAAGGTGCTGATCATGGCACCGTTGATCATGGTTTCCCCTCCGCCGGTGTCTTCCTTCTTCTCCACGAGAGGGTGCTTCCTTCGAGGTGGTTGATCTCCCGCCGGAGATCCTCCTCCTCTCTCTCTAGCTTGTGGATGGCCTTCTGGTGCGAATGACTCCTCTTTTCGGTGTTGGCGGCGCTTCGGGGGTTTTAGGGTTGAAGATCCTTCGAGGGCAAGGAAAACGGGACCGAACCGGTGCCGGAACTGGGCTGGGCTGGGCCGGCCGGCCCAGGCCCATTCGGCCGGTTCGGTCGCCCCTTTTGCTCCGTGGGTCCTCGTGCACTTATGTACTTTGCCCCCTCCACTTGCATGATTTTGATCTTTCGTTATCCTCGCGTCCAAGATGGAGGCTCTCTTTGCATGAAGTTTGATCTTTTACACTTCAATCCCGGGGGTGTTCCTCGTAGCACTTCGGTCCTCACCACCATTGGAAGTGATTTCAGCAAGCTCATGAACACGAACAAGACTCCGTGAATGCTCCTTTGAACTTGTTGCGAATCCGTCCTTTATGTCCATGTTTTCCTACATAAACACAACACTTCCAAATGCATGCACAAAGATGAACTTGTTATATGATTAGTGTGCCTAGTGGTGGGTTAGTTCCATAATCAAATCCAAACCAAAGTGTAATGAACATGCTAGGTGCACCAAAATACACCGTCAACATCTCCCCCACACTTAGCTCTTGCTCGTCCTCGAGCAAGTACTCGTAAAAGAACTTCGCCCAAGGTGTTGTAATCATATACCACTTATCCTTCTTCACAAGTTAGTCAATCCCTTCATCTTTAATACATAAACACAAAGTAATGATAATCAAACATAAACATGGGCGTTTAGAACTTTTACCACGTCAAGTTTTACCCCACAACTCAAACTCTTCACTTGAAGTCTTCAATTTCAGCCATGCTTACTCCTTTGCTTCCATCGGAGGGTTTTTATGGTTTTCAAAACAAAAATTCCTGCAACAAGCATTAGACAAAAACCCTTCTCCAAGCTCTCTCAAGTCACTCATATAAAGTGGCTATCCTAACCAAATTTTATAAAACTCTCACCTCCCATTAATCTCTCATATATCATGTAAAGTGGAGCTATAGGTAGGGCTAGCGCAATCAACACAAGTATTGTCAAACTAAGAACCTCCTCTAATGGTTGTCTACCTTTCAAAGCCAATGATCATGAGAATTAACCATATGTAGGGATATCAAGGATGAGAAGATTTAGAATGGTGGACATGTGCAAGGGTAAAAGAAAATTGTGACTACAAGGCACCAATGATGTCCTCGTTGTCAGATTGCACATGGTTGGAAATAGAGTAAAAGTTTCGTCTCACAATCAACGTGACATCCTTCCTTACACTTTATTTTTTCCTTTTCTTTCACTTGATCCATCCCTCTCATATCTTCATTGCTAACTCATCTTTTTCTTTTTCTTTTTCTTTTTCTTCTTTCATTCACGTATGATTTTTCTTTCTTTCTTTCTTTCTTTTCCATACACATACTTTTTCTCTTTATTTTTCTCTCTCTTGACAACTTTTCAAAGCTTTCAATTCTCTCTTTCCTCGCATGCATACAATCTGAATTTTTAAATAAATCATGCTAGAGACGAGACGAAACTTTGAAAATAGGTTGTGTTCAAGGAATACGATGTACAAAAGAGATGTATAGGGTTGGGTGTGGAATCCGGCGATGATCATGACTTTCATTGCGAAAGTCACGTACCGAATATATGACGAGGCTAGCAACAAAAGATAAGCACAAGGACATGATCATTGCTCGAAATTAAAACTCACCAAGAGAGAAAGGTCCTAGCCTAACTCATTATGCTAATCACACTTATGGTAGAGCGAAAAAAATAAACTTGGCTTTGGATAGGAATTTTTCTTACTCTCAACTTGGAAAAAGAGGTTTTGCTAACCTTTATTACAAGGGTTTTAAGATAGTTTTCAGAACTGAAATCCTCCAATTTTTAGCATCGAACATAGCATAACTAACATGTGAAGCTCAAGATCGAAGTGCGGTATGGGTACTTTAAGTAGTAGCGATTCCACTAAGCACCACGGTAAACGTTTTTCAAACCACATACTTGTGTTCATATATCAAGAATCGAAGATTAAACAAACAAGTGAATAAAGATAAGCAATACATAAAACACAAAGATATATATAAAGACTCTTTTTATTTGATTTTCTTGACTCAACACTAATTTAAGACACTTGCAAAAAATTTTAAAACACACTCAAAAACTAAAGACTCATTAAAAACACTAAGACTCTCACACGAAGATTAAACCGAACCTAAACTTGAAGTTCAAAAGCTAAGGCTAGCGAGCTAGCTCTCCCCCACACTTAAAACATACGACGTCCTCGTCGTATCTTACAAAAATCCTAAGGGGAAAACTAGATCTAGTGGTACTTCAAGCAAGTTTTGCACCACTTGCCTCTCAAGTTTCCAACCATGCCGAAAAGTTTGCGCACGTTACGGTTAAGGAACTTGTAGTCGTCTTCAACTACGCGCTCCAAGTCCTCCATACGCTGCTTCATCGCTTCCATGGCTTGGAGACATTCGTCGGCTGACGTGTAGAGATCCGCGATGGATTGACGGCAAACTCGACAACACATCGGATGCAATCCGAAGGGGTCGTCGTCGCCATAATCTCCACCGTTGTCACCACCGTCGTTGCCACCTCCATTGTCGTTGCCTTCGCCGCCGTCGTTGCCGTCGCCGTTTGGGCCTTCGGGAGTCCTTTCCTTGGGCTGCTCATCCCAATCATCATCATCTCTACCGGCGGCCACCCACGAGCTCGGGCTACGATCGTCGGAGTAGTCGCTATCCCCATAATCCTTAGGCTCTGGCGACACCTCCTTGTAATCTTTGCGCTTGATGCCTTGGAGGCATGCCGACCTTCGGACGGGTGTAGGGACCTTCTTTCCTTCGACGGGGTTGCGAGATGCAAGAGCTCCGGTCGGGACACGTCCTCCGCAACGGATGCGTTCGGTCCTCTTGATGGGTAGCTTGAGCTCGCATCGCATCGCCTCCTCCATCGATGGCTTCTTGTCTTCTAGCTTCAACTCTAAGCTCCTTGGGGGCACAATGGCTGCTACAAGGGTGCAACACATTGCTTGAAAGGTTTGATCCTCGAGCTCCCAATTCGGCCAAATAAATAGTCCTGAGAGGAAAGCCCTGGGAACCTTATTTTCCGTTTTTACACTTCCCTTAAAATTTTCCGACCAAACAAGGAAGTCAAAAAGGAGCAATTCGGGCGAAATTCGGTATCATCGGACGTCGGGCCCCTCTGGGCCGGTCCGCCGGGCCGGCCGGCCCACCCCGCTCGGGGGCGGGCGGCCGGCCGGTTTTTTGCACACCGCCCTATTTTTTTCTTCCTTAGCCCATGGGAAAAAGTTGGCCCAGTAAATCTTCGCGAAAAACTCCAGAAAACTAAAAGAAAAATTATTTACAGAAGTTGATGCCTTGTTTTTCGTCCTAGGCGGGACGTTCGGGCTCTTCCTCCATCGTGAAGGCGTCAACATGGTGAAGGGGGACGACATCAGGTTCGTAGTAAACCTTAAGCCGCTGTCCATTCACCACAAATTGATCGCCGTTTATATCCATAATGGTTACCGCTCCGTTGGAGAACACCAAATGCACAACATAAGGTCCGTCCCACTTGCTTTGCAATTTCCCCTTTCCGAAGGTTTTAAACCTCGAATTGTAGAGGAGGACCTTATCTCCTTCTTTAAATTCTTTTTTCTTCAATCTTTTATCATACCACCTTTTGATTCTCTCCTTGTATATGCTTGCGTTTTCATAAGCTTTCAACCTCAACTCCTCTAGCTCGCTTATTTGAATTCTTCGTTTCACCACCGCGGCATCGAGATCAAGGTTCATCTCTTTAATCGCCCAATAGGCTTTATGTTCCAACTCAACCGGAAGGTGGCAAGCTTTTCCATAGACGAATTGGTAAGGGGTCATACCTATCGGTGTTTTAAACGCCGTTCGATAAGCCCATAAAGCTCCGTCTAATTTCTTTGACCAATCCTTGCCTCCCTTCTCTATGGTCTTGTTGAGTATGCTTTTTAATTGCCTATTTGACGTCTCCGCTTGTCCGTTGGTTTGTGGGTGATAGGCCGTGGAGACCCTATGCTCAATTCCCAACTTGGACAAGCACTTTTTGAAGTTCTTCCGGTGAAATGAGTTCCTCCATCACTTATCAAGATTCTCGGTGTACCGAAACGGGGAAAAATCACGTTCTTGATCATAGTGATGGACTCCTCCGTGGAAGCTTTACGACATGGTATAGCCTCTACCCACTTGGATACATAATCAACCATGACTAGGATGTACTCGAATCCAAATGAGTTTTTAAAAGGCCCCATAAAGTCTGTGCCCCATACATCGAATATGTCGATTTGCAAGTTGTATTTCAAAGGCATAGAATTTCTTTGAGAGATGTTTCCGGTTCTTTGGCATTCGGGGCATGACACAACATATCTTTTAGTATCTTCATGCATCTCCGGCCAATAGAATCCGCTCGACCATACTTTTGCTTCGGTTCGAAAATGGCTATAGTGTCCACCGTACTCCGCCGAGTGGCACTTCCTTAGAATCTCAACCCTTTCTTCTCTTGGCACACATCTTCTCATTACTCCATCATTGCCAAGTTTGAAGAGGTATGGTGCATCCCAAAAATATTTCTTACTTTCGGAGATTATCTTCCTTTGAGTGTTTTTATCTAGATGATCGAGGGGCATCTTTCGAATTGCTCGAATGATGTCGATCATCCAAGTATCTTTATCAAGCACTCTATAGAGGTGGTCATCTCTCATCTTATCTTCTATGGGCTCTTTATCATCTTGTCCATGATTCATCCTAGACAAATGATCGGCCACAACATTCTCCACCCCCTTTTTATCACGAATTTCAACATCAAACTCTTGGAGAAGAAGGATCCAACGAATCAAACGTGGTTTAGCTTCCTTCTTAGCCAAGAGATACTTGATGGCTGCGTGATCGGTGTAAATAATGACCTTCGAGTTCACGATGTAAGATCTGAATTTTTCGAAAGCGAATACTACCGCTAGCAACTCCTTTTCCATAGTGGCATAATTTAATTGTGCCCCACTAAGAGTTTTGCTAGCGTAGTAAACAGCGTGAACTCGGCCTTCCTTTCTTTGACCCAAGACCGCGCCTACGGCGTAGTCACTTGCGTCACACATGATCTCGAAAGGTTGGCTCCAATCCGGAGGTTGGATGATGGGAGCACTCACCAACGCATTTTTCAAGGTCCGGAATGCCGCTAGACACTTCTCATCAAAGTCAAAAGCCACATCCTTTTGAAGAAGGTGCGTTAAAGGCTTAGTGATCTTCGAGAAGTCCTTTATAAATCTTCTATAGAATCCGGCATGACCTAGAAAGCTCCTTAAGGACTTAACATCCGTAGGAGGTGGGAGTTGCTCCACCGTCTCTACCTTAGCCTTGTCCACTTCAATTCCTCTCTCGGATATAACATGTCCGAGCACTATGCCTTGCTTAACCATGAAGTGGCACTTTTCCCAATTTAATACCAAATCTACCTCCGCACACCTTGTAAGGACCTTTTCTAAGTTTGCTAAGCAATCCATGAACGTCTTCTCGTAAATGGAAAAATCATCCATAAACACTTCAACAATTTCTTCGATGAATTCCGAAAACACGGCCATCATGCAACGTTGAAAAGAGGCCGGAGCGTTGCATAGGCCGAAGGGCATCCTCCTATATGCAAATGTTCCATAAGGACACGTAAACGTTGTCTTATGTTGATCTTCCGGGTGAATGGGAATTTGCATGAACCCCGAGTATCCATCGAGAAAGCAAAAATAAGCGTGGTTTGCTAATCTCTCGAGCATCTTGTCTATGAACGGTAGGGGGAAGTGATCTTTCTTCGTCGCTTTGTTAAGCTTACGGTAATCGATACACATCCGCCACCCGGTCACGGTCCTTTGCGGTATCAACTCGTTCTTCTCATTCTTCACCACGGTCAAACCTCCCTTCTTCGGTACACAATGTATCGGGCTCACCCATTCGCTATGCGGAACCGGGTAGATGATTCGGCATCAAGTAACTTGATAACCTCTTTCTTTAATACCTCTCGCATGGCATGGGTTAGCCTCCTTTGGTGGTCCACTACGGGCTTACATTGGTCTTCCATTGGTATACGATGAGTGCAAAAGGCCGGGCTAATACCTTTGAGATCATTAATTGAATATCCAATCACCTTCCTATGTTTTTTAATAAAATCGGCAACGCTTCATTTTCTTCGGGACTCAACTCGTCGCTCACAATGACTGGATAAGTTTTGTCCGGGCCCAAAAATTCATATTTTAATCCCTTGGGCAAAGGTTTAAGGTCTACCTCGGGCACTTGTGGCTCCTCGGGTTTGATTTCTCCTATGTCTTCGAATTTCTCTTCCTCCACACTACCATCATGCGGCTCTAAGCCTTTTGTTGCTTCCTCTAGTTCTTCATCTTGTTGATTGCTAATTTGATTTTCCATCGCTCTTTGCAGCGGGTCTCTAAGGGTTTCAACAAAACAAAGACTATCTATCTCTTCTACTTCTTCATCTTCGGGAGGAAAAGGTGTAAGGTGTTTAGAAGCACGAAGAAAGTTATATGTGTACTTTGTTCCGTTAAGGTTCATTGTTACTTTGCCTTCTCCGCATCTAACACGGCATCAACCAACTTAAGAAAAGGCCTACCTAAGATTATATGATCGAATTACTATGGTAAGCATCAATAACAAAGAAATCGGTTGGTATATAGTTTCTAGAGATTTTTACTTTCATGTTGCAAGCAATACCTAGAGGTTTGATAGTTCTACCATCTCCCATAATTAATTTCATTGATGTTGGAGCTAAGTCTAGGTTGTGGTATTGAACTTTATCGTAAATTTTAGAAGATAGAACACTTACTTGGGCTCCGATGTCGCATAAAGCTTTGCATTGAACTCCGTTGATCTCGCAACTCAAGTGCGGTGTCATCTTCTCTTCTTCTTCGGATCCTATCGAGTAAATTTCAGCGAGGCGAGCGTATGGTGATGCTTCGGGCTTGATCCCCATGATTCTCTTCACCTCGGCAATATGTTCGGATCCACCACGTCATCTCCAAAGAGCTTTTCAAAAATCTCACCGGTGGTTTCGAGGTCGTATGAATTTTCGGCTTTCTTCTCCGGTGGGAAATCCACTTCCAATGCTCTTGCCATTCCCTTTTGATTGGGGAACGGTCTTCTCTTGTCGAATACTTCTCCGTAATCAATAGGAACCCAATCCATTGGTTCGAACTCCCTTAGTGGCTTCGCGCTTGACATGCTTCTCTTGTTCGTCTCATTTGGTGTGGCGAAGTCGACGCTTGGTGTAGTTCTTGACTTGATGTGTTCTTGTTCAAGCTTTTCCATGATTGGCTCCTCTTTTGTGACTTCGGGGTTGCCTCTTTAGAAAAATCAGCAAGCTTCTTCTTCCTTGAATTGTATTCGGCTCTTCCGCAAGTCTTGTTTCCCAATCTCTTCGCATGGCGGCCGCTTTACTAACTTTTTGTAGAAGTTGGGCGGCTTCCGTGAGTGTTTTCTCCATGAGATCCCCACCGCACACATTTCGACGTGTCGCATGCAACTAGGGGTTAGGGAAAAGAAAAATGTATGCAAGAGTACGTCACCTAGGTGAAGCCGAGTTTTGGTCCTTGTTCGATTAATTCATTAAACCTATCCCAGGCTTGGTCTATCCCTTCCTCTTCTCCTTGCATGAAAGTGATCACTTGCCTCCTTAGATATTGAACCTTGCTAATTGGAAAGAACTTCTCGCAAAACTTCTTTGTCAACTTGTTCCAATTGCCTTCAACTTCAAAGGACGCAACCGAATACCATGTCTTTGCATTGCCGGCAAGTGAGTAGGGAAAGAGATTCCATTTGAACCATTCATCGGGAACTCCTTCTTGACGCACCGTGTTGCATATTGTCGTGAAATCCCTTATGTGTCTATATGGGTTCTCCGTAACCATCCCTTCAAATGGGTTTTCCGCCACCATCTTGATGATCTTGGATTTAATTTCATACTTGGTCGCTTCGAGCTTCGAATCCGACTCTTGTACTTTTATGTCTTCACATCGAGGGCTAGCGTAATCCCTTAGTGATTTCTCCGGTTCTTCCACGGGTTGATTAACGAAACTCCATCTAGACAATAAGATAAAAACAAAAACAAAAACGAAACAAGTGTTTTTCTAGATAATATATGTTAGATATAGCAAATAAAAGATAAACTAAAATATAAAACTAAGTTAGATGCAAATCAAACGATGTAAACTAACTTGCTCCCCGGCAACGGCGCCAGAAAAAGGGGCTTGTTGACGGATAAAAGACGTATCCCTCTACGATCCGCAAGCGTACGAACCCCACACCTTTTTCACCACGGGATTCCAAGGTTCTTGTCAATCCGCGGAGCAAGGGGATTACAAGCGTTCGATCAACAACGACACACTAGCTACTAAAACCCTAACTACTATTATACTAGAAAACAACTAAACTACACTAGAGAGAATGATTAAGATATCAAGGTAGAAGACACTCACCCACGGGTCTACGATACTAGAGCATGCAATCGCTTAAAGACATGAAAACCAATCTAATCTATCGGGGTTGTGACCACGGTTTCGCCCTTTCCCTCCTCTCGTACTGTCACTACGCGAAGGTATTCATGACTAGACCTTTGATGGACACGGCGTATTGAATGGATCCAAGGAAGCATTGAGGCCTATACTCCCTTTACGGCATGGTAGCAAACCTTAAGCATGAAAGTATATTCAACACAAGATGATAGATAGATAATCCGACAAAGTGCGATTACATCTCAATATCGATTACAACCCATGGACGAATGAGAAGATTACCCCATCAAGGTGCTGATCATGGCACCGTTGATCATGGTTTCCCCTCCGCCGGTGTCTTCCTTCTTCTCCACGAGAGGGTGCTTCCTTCGAGGTGGTTGATCTCTCGCCGGAGATCCTCCTCCTCTCTCTCTAGCTTGTGGATAGCCTTCTGGTGTGAATGACTCCTCTTTTCGGTGTTGGCGGCGCTTCGGGGGTTTTAGGGTTGAAGATCCTTCGAGGGCAAGGAAAACGGGACCGAACCGGTGCCGGAACTAGGCTGGGCCGGCCGGCCTGGGCCGGCCGGCCAGCCCACCAATTCGGCCGGTTCGGTCGCCCCTTTTGCTCCGTGGGTCCTCGTGCACTTATGTACTTTGCCCCCTCCACTTGCATGATTTTGATGCTATTATCCTCGCGTCCAAGATGGAGGCTCTCTTTGCATGAAGTTTGATCTTTTACGCTTCAATCCCCGGGGGTGTTCCTCGTAGCACTTCGGTCCTCACCACCATTGGAAGTGATTTCAGCAAGCTCATGAACACGAACAAGACTCCGTGAATGCTCCTTTGAACTTGTTGTGAATCCGTCCTTTATGTCCATGTTTTCCTACATAAACACAACACTTCCAAATGCATGCACAAAGATGAACTTGTTATATGATTAGTGTGCCTAGTGGTGGGTTAGTTCCATAATCAAATCCAAACCAAAGTGTAATGAACATGCTAGGTGCACCAAAATACACCGTCAACAAGGTCGTCGATGAGGGTACTGGAGTTTCTGGTCTTGACGACCACGTCATCCACGTAGGCTTCGACGTTCTTGTTGAGTTGCTTCTTGAAGCAGGCCTGGATAGCTCGTTGGTAGGTTGCGCCAGCGTTCTTCAACCCGAAGGACATGGTCGTGTAGCAGTATGCGCCAAACGGGGTGATGAACGCGGTCTTCTCCTGGTCTTCTTCCTTGATCGCGATCTGGTGGTACCCGGAGTAGCAGTCTGTTGACGGTGAATTTCCGTCAACCTAGAGTACTTGTTATACATTGGTTTCGATTATGATTTGCAACTAACCTGCCACTAGGCATACTAATGATGTAACAAGTTCACACTTGCATGTCGATTTTGGAGTTTGTTGTTTACGCAGGAAATCTACGCTAAAGAGGAGACTTTCGGGATAAGTTCACCAAGCACTTTGGAAGAAGATCATGAAGCCCGACAAGAGTCAAGACACGCGATGAACATGACTCCAAATGACCCGAGGACCGAAGCGTCAACGTGCAAGTCTTCAGGGACTCAACCAGAAAACAGCGAAGGTTGCATATCAAGGATTCAAGCCTTAACCGTGAAGGAAACGACGTCAAAGGCCCACATGCAAGTGCACACAAATAAGGGATCACGCGAGAAGCAATCGGGGAGGAAACCGGGGCCGAACCGGGCCGAAATGGGCCTGGGCCGACCGGCCCAGCCCACTCCGGGGTCGGTTCGGTGCCCCCTTTGCCCTAGGTGTTCGTCTATTTATTGCCTCCGCCGCCGTCGGCCGCCACATCGAACAAATCATCCTACCGACGCCAATCACCAGAAAACCGCCGCCGCAAGATGAGGGAGAGAGTTAGATGAGCTCGTCGCAAGGATCAACGCGGGCGGAGAGAAGAAAGCAAGAGGAGGACTCCAAGCCGTTGGCCTAGGGGTGTTCCCAAGCTCCATCGCCGCCATCTTCATCGACGACGTTCTCCGGAGTCTCCATCACCCCTATGTGCTTCAATCAGTGTAAGATGATGGGGTAATGTCTCCGTTCATCCCTAGGATTAGATGGATACATGCTATGTGATTGCTACTTGATTTGTGGTTTCAATCTATTGTTTTCATGTTGATGATGCTTTGATGATTAAGGTAGGCCACCGTGTTTTTCGGGCGTATGATATCCGCTACTCCCATAGATTCCATCAACATACCGTGTCCATCATAGGTCTAGTCACGAATACCTTCGCGTAGTGACAGTACGAGAGGAAGGAAAGGGCGAAACCGTGGTCACAACCCCCGGTAGATTGGTTTACCGCTTTCGTGTAGTAGATGCATACCATGTTATCCTAGATCCTAGGGAGGGAACGCTTATCTTTCTTACTCACTCTCTTGTGTTCACCCCTTTACCATCTAGTTTAACCCTAGATTTGTTTGATCAACTTAACTTATATTAACTTAGGTTAGATTGTCTTTACTTTTAGATTAATACTCTCTTTAAAGGTTTCCTTAGTCAACTAGATTAGTACTTGGTTAAGCGCTAGTAATCCCCTTGCTCCGCGGATTGACAAGAACCTTGGGAATCCCGTGGTGAAAAAGGTGTAGGTCCGTACGCTTGCGGATCGTAGGTGGATACGAGTTTTATCCGTCAACAAGCCCCTTTTTCTGACGCCGTTGCTGGGGAGTAAGCCAGTTTGCTACGTTTAATCTAGTATTAATTTTATTGATTACTAACACCTAACCCTTATTTTCTAGAAAAAAATCTTTTTTGTTTTTTCTACTTTTCTTGTGCCTAGATGGATTTGTTCACCTCACCATTGGAAGACGAAGAGATGTCGCTAAGGGAGCTAGCAATGCCGTCAATGGAAGACATTGAGATGCAAAAATCAGATTTGACGTTTGCTACAACCCACTATGAAGTGAAGCCTGGAATCATCAAGTTAGTGGCGACAAAACCATTTAGAGGATTGGAGGATGACAACCCATATAGACATATTAAGGAATTCACGATGTTATCCAACACGGTGCAACAAAAAGGAGTTCCGGCCGCTTGGTTCAAGTGGAATCTTTTTCCATTCTCTCTCGAAGATGAAGCGCGAAGATGGTACACACTTGCGTCCGTTGAAGCAAAAGGAAATTGGGATGAGCTAGTGAAGAAGTTTCTTTTGAAGTTCTTTCCCATAAGTAAGGTTCAAGACTTAAGGAGGCAAGTGCTCAATTTCAAGCAAGGAGAGGATGAAGGAATTGATGAAGCATGGGACCGTTTTAATGAACTACTTGAGCGAGGCCCGAACTTGGGATTTTCCGGTGACTTGATGTTGCATACCTTTTATTTTTCACTAACTCCTAACTCGTCTCGTTTTGTAAGCATGTGTGCAGGCGGTGATATAATGGATAAAACAATTAGTGAAGCCGCACAAATCTTACAAAGGATAAGCAATGGACAAAGAACGCAACGAAATTGGCAAAGATGTTGTCGAGAGGAGCAAAACGACAAAAGCAATCCCAAGGTGCTTGCTGAAATTTCTGAAAAAGATGAACCGGAGGTCAAGGAAGATGAACTGACCATACAAGAAATTGGAGATCCACTTCCCAAGGTAAGAGAAGACATTTCAGATGTTCAAAATGTTGAAACTAACATGAATGTAGGCCGAAGTATGTGGAATGCTAGACCATTGGCGGAGTTCAAGCAATCCGGTTGGGTTCAAGTTTATTTCGCCCCACTAATTAACTACCGAAGGAAGGAGGAACGCCGACACGTTGCCAAACTAATTGAAGATATATTTGATCAAGAGATGAGTGGAGAGTCGATCCAAAAGATGTTTGAAGAAGAAAGAGAAGAAGGAGATGAAGGATGGATCGACCGGTTTGACAACTCAAAGATTTATGATGAAGGAAGAGAAGAGTATAACCGTGATGAGCCTAGTGACTCAAAGGATAAATGGGAGGAGATAGGACTCAAGCTAGAAGATGAATGGGAAGGGGTTGACATAGATCAAGTACTCCAAGAAGGCCCCTCCCCACAAGGTGATAGCTTGTGTGCTATTGAAGCCTACACACTAGCAAATCAATACATGGAAGTACTCAAGGATGACGGAAAGAGTGAATCAACAATGAGCGATCTTGACGACATGTGCTACATGGAAGATAAAGAAAGCAACATACAAGACTTTGAAGACGAAGATTGGGATGACAATGAAGACTTCAAAGAAGAGACAAATGCAAATGTATTTGATGGATTACACGTTCCACATGATGATATGGAGGGGATGCAAAAAGGTAACAAAGAGACACCTTCACTCGTTGAGATTGATTCGCCTTCAACACCGCTAGATGAACCAAATATCACTCTTGTTGAAAAGGCTCTAAGGCCAAGGTACGCGCTGAAATATCAAGATAATATCGGCATTGATGTTGATAAATTCAAATACTCATGCTCAACCAATAGTATGAATGATAGTTTAATGTCGATGCCTTGTTCCAATAGTGATCATGTTGATAGGCTAGATTTTCTTGAGAATGAAAAAGAGGAAACATTTATGTTTGATCCAATTAATCTCACACCTAAAGAACCTTTGCCTAATGATGAGCTAAGTGCTATGCATGAAACATATGCTTCTTTTATTTACACCTTGACTTGTTGCTACAATTCACATGTGATGTTAATTATGGACGTGTATGTTTACAATAAGTTTTGTAAATCTCGATCATGCTTTGCGCTTGGTCAAGCTAATGACCTTAAAGAATCACATGTCGGGAAAGGCCCGATTTTCACTAACCATGTAGACAAGGCTTGAATAATGAAAAGAGAAGTCATGCCTAAAAGAGTTGCAAGATAATCATCAACCTCTCTGAATCCCGCGATGGATGCTGCTGTCTTCATCAATTTGAGAGCTTGTTCAGAGGTGTACAAATGAAGAAAATGAGATATTCAGAAGCTCCATCAAATTACCATTCCAACGCATCAAGAACCAACAAGTTTGAAGACCCGTGCAAGGAGTTATGGAGAAAACATTGAGCGTTGCGCGTTCTGAAATTTCAGGACAGATTTCATCGCCGAAGTAAAACGGACGTAACTCTCTTGTCCGGAGTCCGATTTGAGCAAATAAAGACTCGTTGGAAAGGAAATTTTGTGCACTGTGCAATGTAGTAGAGCTTGAGTATACTTTATGTTCTGGACATTAAAAAAATTCATGGAGTGAAGGCAGCACCGAAGGATGATAAAGAAGGAGATAATGATGAAACAAAAGCATGCTTTGGGCAAGTCTTCTATAAGTGATCAAGCACAACATGGGAAGTAAATTAAAGCTACATTGGTACCTTTTCTTCTTGCATGAAGGGCCATGTCTATGCAACGAAAAGAAGGTATGTGAGAAAGTCCAGCTCTATGACTTTAAATGAAGCGCTTTTCGGGAGGCAACCCGTTTCTTTATATTTTTATTACTTTCTTAGAGAAAATAAAGAATAGCACTATCTTATGATGATCAACTTGTGGTTATTAATCTAAGTTCAGTTTTCCTTTTTAGAACCACCATCATGTTCATGATAATATTTATTTGTATGCATTGCATTTTGTTATCAATGTGATGTTTCTTTGTGTATACATGTTTTGCACATAGTTGGCTTGGTTGTTTTATATACTTAATGATGTATGCT
This sequence comes from Cenchrus americanus, assembly GCA_947561735.1. NCBI lineage: Eukaryota > Viridiplantae > Streptophyta > Magnoliopsida > Poales > Poaceae > Cenchrus > Cenchrus americanus. The sequence continues at coordinate 147,643,165 of OX387239.1, read as the reverse complement.
TCAGTTTTCATGTTAATGCTTCATAGGTACCTATGGGTATTTTCCTTTTGTGATCTTGTGTAAACGTGGCGTTTAAACAAGATTGCGGACCATCATCGTTAAGTTCGATAAACCTAGCTAGCTTTTCATATGTTTTCATGTTGCTTTGGTTAGTTTATAAGCTTTGCAATGCGCTTAATTTTTCTTGTGCTATAAGAGTTATTGATTTAAGGATAGACATGGTGTTTTAACCCTTGATAAATAAACCTTTATGGCTATGGAGAAATTCGGCAACCTAGTTGTAAACATGGTGTTTAGAACTAGGTGAAAACATTGTCTTTGTTTATATGTTTCCTATCATGTGCATACACACCTTGCACCACGTACACTCATTAGGTTTTTATTCCTCATTAGACTAATTATGGCACAAGTTAAGAATCTTAGGAGACATTGTTGGATTGTTGGCAATTCTATCTACTCCCAACCGTCACCTTGGGGGTAGAATGTGCGTTTAAAACGTCTTGCAGGCAAGATAGAGACTCTCACTACAAGGAAATTGAAGGATGGCTAAGATAAAAATATTTTGTCTTCTTCTTCCATGACTAGCAAAATGCTAAGCATGGGGGAGACCCTGAATCTTCAACACGGAAGTGCAATATGACGCTCTAGAAGATAGAATGATCAAGATCATTAACGTCTCCGGATCAATGTGCAAAAAGCCACCGATCTCATCAAAATTCTGCATGGTCTCGAAGGGTAAACACTAGATATTTTTGGATATTTAGAAGCCCCATGAAGTTATGATTCCAACAAATCAAGAATCAAGACAATCGGAGGTTCCTACAAGCGGTTATGCCCGAATCACCGAGTGCAACATGTCCTGAAATCAGTTTTGGACAGCACACAACGCTGAAGTAAAACGGACATAGCTCCCTTGTTTGAACTCCGTTTTTGATGAATGAACACACGTTGGAAATGTAATTTCATAAACTTTTCAATAAAGCTATATTTCGATATATGTTCTGTTCTGGATAGAGGGGGAAATCCATGAAAAAGAGACAGCAAGGAGATGATGAGAACAAGAAAGAGGAGATGGTGATGATAACATTGAAGAGAAGGGCGACCAATGACTCCATTAAGCAAACAAGATTAAATTCAGAAGTTTAGGAGCATTGATAAATCAAGACAAAAGCAAAAACCACATCGATACATGGAGATGTCGGAAGAAGGCAACGAAGAATTACAAAGGATGGTAACATCTTCATGGACCTTGTCTTTTCCAAACATAAATGCTTGTAAGTATGCCTTCAACCTCAACTAGGTGCAAACTTTTGTTTTTCTCTTCAAACAATAACATGGCTACTAGGAGGACAACCTAGGTTTCTTTTTACTTTCAATAGATAAGCATGACCATGTGTTCACCTCGATGTTCTATATTGCCTATGCTTACGGAAAGATGATGAAAGTTGCCGCTTTGTTTTACCTACATGAAGTTATACATGTCTTGGCTAATTGCTATCTATAATATGATCTGAAATTAATTTAAATACCGGCTCTTTTATTTGTGGAGGTGAAATGACTATGCTCTAGACCCACATACATATCTTTGCTCTTTGATTTAAATTTATGGATAGCCGGATAACTTGTTATTTTTATGAAAACTTAACTTTTATGCTATCTACATATTTGTGATGCTCTTGCAAAGTTCTACCTACCAAAGCCATATACATATATGTTTTATGATAACAAAACCCGTAGATTGCAAACATATGTTTTGATGAGTTGGATTAGGATTGATTTCTATGGTTCGAGACTAAGAAGCTGGTCATTCCTTTATGTAACTTTTTCATGCTAGCCTTTTTGTCCATGTATTGTGGGTTTTCACATCGAAAATTTCACAAACTTCGCTGGGCATCCACCCTAAACCAAAAACATCTTTTTGTGATCACCTCCTTGTCCACAACCCAATTTGAGTATGGAGTAAAATTCTCGATGGAGATTTCCGCAAGATTATGGAATTTATACTTACTTTAGCAGTCATTCCCCTCTCTTTTATGCTCGAGGACGAGCATCGTTCAAGCATGGGGGAGGAGTTATTCATCTCTGACGAATGCTAGTAAGTATTATGTTGCAAAAAGTTTTGAGGAGCAAAATAAAAAAATGAAAAAAAAAAGAAAAAAAATGTGATGAGAAGAAAAGAAAAGTAAAAAAATAGGAAGAATAAAGTGAAAAAAGAAAGAGAGAAAAATGAGAAGGAAATAAAATAAAAGTAAAAAAATAATAATAAAAATGCTCCTCGGATCTTTTTGCTTCATAAGTTCTCAAGTGCCTTGATGAAAAATCCATACTCAAATCTTCCAACCATGTGCAATCTGATAACGAGAACTTCACTCGTGCCTCGGGATCATCCATTTGCCACTTGCACATGTCCACTTATCTAAATGTGTGTGTTTCATCCCTCTTTCTCTTTCCAACATTTATTTTCCATGGCCTTTTTGACGAGTCTCGGTAATTCCAATAGATCTCTCTCTTAATTTGACAATATTTCGGATGTATGTTTTGCTAGGATTGTTTTTAACCTTCCAAGCTCCACATAAGCCTTCCACTATCACATATGAGTAGAGTAGGTTGAAAATAATCTAGTATAGGCTTGAGTGACTTGATGAGATGAGTGTTCCATGAGCTCTTGCAAGAGATTTTCACTTATGTTGGATATGCATCTTTTTGAAAATCTTCCATGTGACAAGGTAATGGTTTGAAGTTCACTTAAGTTTGAGAGCATCATGTTAAATGTGGCTTGTTCTTTATTGTTAGTCTATCTTCCATAATGAAAAAGAAGTCGGTCACAACTTGAACTTTAAAAATAAATTCTTAAGAGAGAGCAATTTGCCTCGTCATGAATGACTAAGTGCAGGGACAACATTGGAAGGCAACACTGATTTCCCTTTTTAGCAAGAATTACTTACTCGAGGACGAGCAAGGTTTAAGCATGGGGGAGATGTTGACGGTGAATTTCCGTCAACCTAGAGTACTTGTTATACATTGGTTTCGATTATGATTTGCAACTAACCTGCCACTAGGCATACTAATGATGTAACAAGTTCACACTTGCATGCCGATTTTGGAGTTTGTTGTTTACGCAGGAAATCTACGCTAAAGAGTAGACTTTTGGGATAAGTTCACCAAGCACTTTGGAAGAAGATCATGAAGCCCGACAAGAGTCAAGACACGCGATGAACATGACTCCAAATGACCCGAGGACCGAAGCGTCAACGTGCAAGTCTTCAGGGACTCAACCAGAAAACAGCGAAGCTTGCATATCAAGGATTCAAGCCTTAACCGTGAAGGAAACGACGTCAAAGGCGCACATGCAAGTGCACACAAATAAGGGATCACGCGAGAAGCAATCGAGGAGGAAACCGGGGCCGAACCGGGCCGAAATGGGCCTGGGCCGACCGGCCCAGCCCACTCCGGGGTCGGTTCGGTGCCCCCTTTGCCCTAGGTGTTCGTCTATTTATTGCCTCCGCCGTCGTCGGCCGCCACATCGAACAAATCATCCTACCAACGCCAATCACCAGAAAACCGCCGCCACAAGATGAGGGAGAGAGTTAGATGAGCTCGTCGCAAGGATCAACGCGGGCGGAGAGAAGGAAGCAAGAGGAGGACTCCAAGCCGTTGGCCTAGGGGTGTTCCCAAGCTCCATCGCCGCCATCTTCATCGACGACGTTCTCCGGAGTCTCCATCACCCCTATGTGCTTCAATCAGTGTAAGATGATGGGGTAATGTCTCCGTTCATCCCTAGGATTAGATGGATACATGCTATGTGATTGCTACTTGATTCGTGGTTTCAATCTATTGTTTTCATGTTGATGATGCTTTGATGATTAAGGTAGGCCACCGTGTTTTTCGGGCGTATGATATCCGCTACTCCCATAGATTCCATCAACATACCGTGTCCATCATAGGTCTAGTCACGAATACCTTCGCGTAGTGACAATACGAGAGGAGGGAAAGGGCGAAACCGTGGTCACAACCCCCGGTAGATTGGTTTACCGCTTTCGTGTAGTAGATGCATACCATGTTATCCTAGATCCTAGGGAGGGAACGCTTATCTTTCTTACTCACTCTCTTGTGTTCACCCCTTTACCATCTAGTTTAACCCTAGATTTGTTTGATCAACTTAACTTATATTAACTTAGGTTAGATTGTCTTTACTTTTAGATTAATACTCTCTTTAAAGGTTTCCTTAGTCAACTAGATTAGTACTTGGTTAAGCGCTAGTAATCCCCTTGCTCCGCGGATTGACAAGAACCTTGGGAATCCCGTGGTGAAAAAGGTGTAGGTCCGTACGCTTGCGGATCGTAGGTGGATACGAGTTTTATCCGTCAACACAGTCGAGGAAGCAGAGCAGGTCGCAGCCCGCCGTGGAGTCGATGACTTGATCAATCTGCAGCAACTCAAAGGGGTCCTTGGGGTAGTGCTTGTTGAGGTCGGTGTAGTCGACGCACATCCTCCACTCGTTCGAGTTCTTCTTGCGGACGAGGACAGGGTTGGTGAGCCACTCAGGATGGAAGACTTCTCTGATGAAGCTAGCCGCGAGTAGTTTGGCGAGTTTCTTCTTGATGACATACCGTCTGTCGTCGGCAAAGCGTCGGAGGTGTTGTCGCTTGGGGGTGGCCTTAGGATCAATGTTGAGGCAGTGCTCGATCAACTCCCTGGGCACTCCTGGCATGTCCGCTGGCTTCCACGCGAAGATGTCGCGGTTAGCCCGAAGGAAGTCGATGAGCGCGTCTTCCTATTTGGGGTCGAGGCCGGCCCCGATGGTGGTGGTCTTGCTGGGGTCGCCTGTTCCGAGGTCGATCGTCTTGACTAGAACCTCCTCAGCTGGCTGAGGCTTGTTGGCGCTGTCAGACTTCTCCGGGATGTCGAGTTCACTTGTAGCAAGCTTCTTTGACGCAGCGTAGACCTCCATCATAGCGTTGGGTACATGATTCGTAGAGGCAATCTCCATGGCTTCTGTGTCGCAGTCATGGGAGATCCTCAAGTCCCCTTGGAGAGAGAGTACACCCGCTGGGCTTGGCATCTTGAGTACCAAGTAGGTGTAGTGGGGCACCGCCATGAACTTGGCGATGGCCGGTCTGCCGAGGATGGCATGGTAGGAAGTCTCGAAGTCCGCGACTTCGAACTTGATGTACTCGGTACGGTAGTTGTCCCGAGATTCCCCGAAGGTAACTGGCAGGATCACTAAGCCCAGTGGAATAGCCGCGTTACCGGGGACGATGCCGTAGAAGGGCGTGTTGCTCTTGGTGAGCATGTGGGTGATGTCGAGCTTCATCTTCTTCAAGGTCTTGGTGAAAAGGACGTTGAGCCCGCTTCCACCGTCGATGAGGACCTTGTTGAGCTTGGAGCCCGCGACCACTGGCTTCAGGACGAGGGGGGACCGTCCTGGTTCGGAGAAGCTGGTCCATTGATCCGCGCGGGAGAAGGTAATGGGTACCTCCGACCACCCGAGTGGGGGTCGGGACCGCTGGTTCAATGCTCATGACTTCTCGACGGGTAGCCTTTTGCTCCCGCTTGCTGGGTAGTCCGCCGAAGAGGACGTTGACGGTCTTGTCGGGTTCCCGGAAGTCGTTGTTATCTCCGTCGTTCTTCTTCTTGCCCTTTTTGTCGTGAGGGTGCGGTGGCTCTGGAGTACCCTTGAGTGCATGCACGAGCTAGTAGCACCGCTCGGTAGTGTGGTTGTCGTTCGGATGCCACGGGCACTTCTCCTTCAACGGGTCTTTGAAGCCGCCGGAGTTCTTCTTCGAGTTCTCCTTCGCGGGCGCCGGATAGCCGTGACGGTGTTGTACGGCTTGCGCTTGCGGTTGGGACTGAGTAGTTGTTCTTTGTTGTTGTTGCGACCGCCTTGGTTCCCGTTGTTGCCGCCGCCGCCGCCCGCGTTCGCTTGTTCTTGCCACGGATGGCGTCGTACTTGGCGTTGGCCTTGTCTTCTTCATCCGCCCAGGACGTGATCATGTCCTTGAGGTGGGGGATGGACTTGGGGCGGCGACGACCGAAGTCTTCAAAGGTGCGGCGGTGGTAGAGGCCGTCTTGGAAGAGGTCGATGACCTCCTTGTCGGTGACGTCGACTACGGTAGCGCGCTTGTCGAAGAAGCGGCGCATGTACTTGCGGAGGGTCTCGCCTTGTTCTCGCTGGACCATGGCCGGGTCCATGCGAGTACCCGATCGGCCCATGGCGCCCGCGAAGTTGCCGGTGAACCGCTCCTTCGGCTGGTCCCACTTGTCGATCGAGTGCTTGTCCGGCGACTCGAGCCATGTGAGTGGAGCTTGGTCCGGTGCGTAAGGGGAAGTAGAGGCACTTGGTGTCGTTGTTGCGCCGGCGTTCTCGATGGAGAGGGTGTAGCACCCGAGCCACCGGATGGGATCCGCTTCGCGTCGTACTTGGTGATCCCCAAAGGCTTGAACTTGTCGGGGAGGAGCAAGTTGCGAAGTCGAGGTGAGAAGGCGGGGAAGCCGTCGTTGTCGCTCGCGGTGGACGACTTCTTCCGCCGCGGCTCCTCAATCTTCTCGGCGGGCATCGTAGCCGCCCCGTGAGGCACCGAGAGGCGTGGGCGTTCGCGTGGCCATGGCCGCCGCGGCCCGCCGCCGCCACCGCCCTCCCGTCGGCTCCATGGTTGGAGCTTCCGCCGTCGGCGCCGCCGCCGTCGGGGTCGCGGCCGGCGCCGCCGGCGGGGAGCACGGTGAGGGACGACGTCGCGGTTGCTGTTGCCACCTTGTGGAGGTCCGCCGGCATTTGAGCGAGTGCGGTTGGGCTGAGCCGGAAGCTCAGCTCGAGTACGGTTGGGACCGTTGTTGGCGCTGCGACTTGTAGCTTCGTTGTCGCAGTGCCTGGCGGGGGGAGGCTGGTTGACCCTGTTGTCAACCCGCATGAAGTAGGCATCTTCA